>CM071937.1:55853757-56350879 GCA_016081115.2 Rehmannia glutinosa | reverse complement strand
AAGTGCGAGATAGCTCATTGGTGATTTACGTGAACGAGCATCCAGTTGATCCAGGTTTTCTCCTGAGATCATTTTGAAATTCTCAAATTTCAGACACCCACGATAATTTGTTTTCTTTGATTTACTCGAGCCTTCACAAATCAATGTTAGTTTGTCCCATATTTCTTTAGCCATTTTGCATGATTTGACTTTATTGAACATGGCTTTGTCTAAGGTTTTGTAAAGGATATCCTTGGCTACATTTTCCAGGTTGTATCTTTTCTGTCATCATTTGTCCATTTAGTTCTTGGTTTTTCAACCATGGCTTGTCGGGAGCACATCCTATTCTCCTTCAGTGCAGCTCTTCTTTGTTGTGTTCACCTTTAAGATTTGCGGTGGCCCATCCTCTATCACTATCCACATCTCATCATGTAATCTTTGATAGATGAGCACGCATCGAATTTTCCAATCATCAAATTCTTCAATAGTGAACATAGGGATGCGTGTCAAATTTGCTTCCATGATAATAACTTTTAATGATAAAAAGAGTTTTGAAAGTTTAAGTACTAAAGCGGACTTTGAAAGTTTGCGGATCTAGTTCAAGAACGGTGCGGAGGGTTCAATGAACCAACCGCTCCGATACCACTTGTAGGTCCCAAGGGGGTGTAAGTGTAAGGTTTAGAAGGGGGGTTGAATAAACCTTACCAAATTTTCGATTTAGTCTTTTTAAATATTCGAGTTGATACTACACAATTTGTGTCCTTGATGGACAACCAATTTAGTTAATCGGTAGAGTTAGTCTCTCAGACTAAACCGAGCCATTGATGGAATAACTCATTGTTGGGTCTAAATTAACTCAACTGTGGTTTGTTTTATTGGAAGACTTAACACCCTTAAGTTTGGTTAAGCAAGGATTTAGTGCTTGGTTTAGTACTTAGAAATTATCAAGTGGATAGCAAATTTATCGTGATTTAAACAATTAAGATGCGAGGAATTAAAGTGTTGAAATGTAAATGACACAATGAAATTTTTATAGAGGTTCGAAGATGGGGTAATTCTTCTACTCCTCTCTTCTCCAACTCTGGAGGAATCCACTAGGTATTGATCAAGTATACAAAGTGGTAATAGTCCGGATACAAGTCTTGATCACACAACCGACTTGATCCTTTGGGACTCGATGCGGAGACGCCTTGATCACTCAACTGGCTTCTCGTGCGACTCGGCTTCTTCCGTAATTTGCCTTGCTACTCTGACTCACTTGCTCAAGCTCTTTGGATTTGATCACGAAGCCCTCCAAAAGCTCAAGACTTGGTTCGACCTTGAACCTTCCTACAATCCTTCGTGGAATGTAGACCCCTTGATTTTCCAAGATTTTCCTCTTCAAGCGATTGAAGTTATCTTTCCTTCACGGTGAGTGTTGGATTGATGTTCTTCGTAGTGTAGGCTTGAGGGTTGAGAATATTTGATTTTCTAATAATTGCTTGAACGTTTTTGGTTGGTCCGTGACTTCTTCTCAATGTCATTTCTCGGCCTTTTATAGTGATCTTTCAAAAATTTGCCCGTTGAAGAGATAGGCTTATTTTTGAAAGTCACTTGCGATTGTTGGCTTGTCTTGTTGCGATCCTTGGAATTGCCATTTCCTCGTATGAATTGTTTTTCACCTTTTCAAAGTTCGACATGGTGTAGTGCTTCCCATTGGTTCATTCCTTTTGCACGCTTCGGGATCGAGCACTCCGGAGAAAGGTGGTATGGAGATATTACTTGTTTAAGTAATTCTCTTGATTTCAGGCAACATGATCTTTTTGATTATCTCGACTTGATTTGCATTTCTTTGCTTTCCCCAGGTGACTTAGAGTCGACTTCCAATCATTGGATGACTCTTCTGTCACTTCAACTTGAGACTTGGCTTTTCTTGAGTTGACTTGGTGATACTCCACCACTCAGTGCATCTCGATTTCTTCTTGAGAGAGTTCCCGTCTACTCTTCTTTGCCATACTGTTTGTCTCGCGGGTGAGTCTTCCTTCTAGTCTTGATTGTCTTTTTGCATGTTAGGCGTGGCGACTTAACTCGGCAGCAGCCCTATTTATTACAATGCATTTTACAACAAAAAATGGGGTGCCAACTTCCTATTCTAAGTTTTACTTGGCATTCATAAAAATTTAAACAATAAATTTCCTAATGAAACGGAACTTGAAAGCAGTTGTTGGTATTGAAGCGGCAACCTACTCGGCCTTGTAAAGGTAAAGCGACTCTCCATATTGAGTCGATCGAACCGTATTGGATGATTCAGCAGAGTAGGCCATCGAGCAGTCTTAAGAGGACAGTGCATAGGACATCCATCTAAACCGCCTTTGCTAAGTTTGAAGGGACGATTAACGAAACAGAGACAAAGAAAAGAGAGAGCGCAAAAGGAAAGCGGGTCAAGAGTGTGCACATTGCGTAAAGGACATATTGCCGAGGCAAGCTGTTGGCGTAAACAAGGAAGGTGTTTGCGCTATGGTAATGTCAAGACACCAGCAAGATTGCCAAGTACGATGACCAAGAACCAAACAGACGCACCCACGAGAAGTCGGGAAATGGCTAGGGAAATCGGGCAAGGATGCCCGCCGAGCATTTGCACTAGCCGGACTGGGAGGCTCCGGAGGCAACGGGGCGTGGTGGAAGGTGCGCTTCAGTATCTAACCACTACGCTAAAATATTGTTCGACCCTGGATCAACGCATTCATTTGTTGCACCGCATTTTGTACACAAATGCATGCATGCATGAAACATATGCCTATATGCTTAGAAGTGTCAACTCCTATGGGTGCAAGTCGGATAATGATATTATCTATAATGCATGCGAAGTTGAGATTTTTGAGATAAACTTTCCTACCGATTTGATCTTATTACCTATATCCGAATACGACGTGATATTGGGAATGGCTGAGTTATCGCACAACATGCACAAATGGACTGCCATAACAAGTCCATTAAGCTATGTGAACCCGAAAAACCCGAAGTGGAGATTTCGGGAAGGGCACGCAGTTAAGATTGCCCCAATCATTTCCGCAATGAAAGCGAGAAGAAGGGCGATCACTAGAGGGGCTCGGGGTACTTGGCGTTTGTAATTAACAAACCCAAGGTTGAGACACAAATCAACCAAGTACCTATAGTATCGGCATATACGGATGTATTTCCACAAGAACTCGCCACTGTCCCCTCCCGATAGGGAAGTCGAGTTCACCATCAGTGTTGCGAGGGGGGCCGATTGCGCTTAACACCGTATAGAATGGCTCCTCTTGAGTTACAAGAGTTGAAAACGCAATTACAAAACTGATGGATGTGGGATTTATCCGACCGAGTACGTCTCCGTGGGGAGCACCTGTGCTGTTCGTCAAAAAGAAGGATGTCACATTAAGACTATGTATAGATTATCGTGGTCTTAATAGTGTGACCATCAAGAACAAATATCTCCCCGCCAAGGATCGACGGACTATATGATCAACTTCAAGGAGCAACGGTCTACTCGAAGTTTGATTTACAACAAGGATATTACCAACTGAAAATCCGCGAAGGAGACATTTCCAAAACGCATTTCAAACTCGATATGGACACTATTAGTTTGTAGTAATGCCTTTCGGTGCACGAATGCACCAGCAGCATTTATGGACCCGATGCATCGAGTCTTCCAACCTTATTTGGATCAATTCGTAGTGATATTCATTGATGACATACTCGTATACTCTAAGTCGAGAGAGAGAACGAACGTCATCCGAAAATCGTTTTAGACACTACGAGCATAAGTTGTATGCCAACTTGCAAGTGCGAATTTTAGCTTAGTGAAGTCGCGTTCTTGGGACACATAGTATCCGAAACACTTTGGGATTGCAGTGGATCCTTCAAGGTACAGACAATGGTTGAGTGGAAACAACCTGAAGTCAGTAATGTAAATCAGGAGTTTCTAGACTAGCTGGATATTATCGAAGATTTATCCAGGACATCTCCAAGATAGCGGACCACTCACTCGACTAACCTGAAGCAAGTCAAGTTTGAGTGGAATGACCAATGCGAGGCAAGTTTCAAGAGTGAAGAAACGACTTACTACGACTCAGTCTTAGCCCTTCCAAAGGGAACCGAAAACTTTGTCGTCTACTGATTATGCATCAAAAGAAGGACTAGGAGCAAAGTGCTCATGCGGGGAAGGAAAGGTTATCGCTTATGCATCACAAAGCTCAAGCCGTATGAGGCCAATTATCCAACGCATGACTTGGAATTGGCGGTGATAGTTTTCGCGTTGAAGAAATGGAAACACTATCTCTCACGGAGCAACATTCACGGTTTTCACGGACCATAAGAGCTTAAAGTACCTATTCTCTCGGAAAGACCTCAACCGAGGCAACGGAGATGGATGGAGTTGATTGAGGACTATCACTTTGATATTCAATACCATACCAGGGAAAGCTAACGTCGTAGCGCACGCTCTAAGCAGAAAGCGAGCTTAGCGGACTTATGATTCGAGAGTGGGAATCATTAAAAGAGCGAGCAATTGGAATCGACGAGAACCAATACTCAGATTTCATGTGCTAACATTTCGATTACACCCAATCTGGCTGAATGAGATCAAAGAAGCACAAGAGAAAGATACACATCTTCAAAAAGCGAAGGAGAAGATACTTAAAGGAGAAAGATCGAATTCTCGGCACGAAGATGGAGTTATCGGGTTCGGGAATCGAGTGTGTGTACCGAATGACGAGCTGATTAGGAATAGAATCCTAGTAGAGGCACACCGCTCGAAATACACTATACATCCGGAGGAAACAAGATGTATAAGGATTTGAAACGGAGTTATTGGGGGTAAACATGAAGAACCAGGTAGCGAGTTCGTTGCGAGATGTTTGACTTGTCAACGAGTAAAAGCGAGAACACCAACGACCATCCGGTTTTACTATAACCGTTGATAATTCCCGAGTGGAAATGGGAACATATAACGATGGACTTCGTGACGGATCTACCAAGGACCGTGAGAGGAGGCCATGATGCTATCACGGGTAGTTGTAGACCGACTCACGAAATCGCACACTTTTTACCCATCAAGAAAAGCGATAGCTTGCGTAAACTTGCACTGAGACTTATATCCAAGAAATCATTCGACCGCATGGAGTACCGGTCGATATAGTATCCGATAGAGACCCGAGGTTTGTCTCAGTTTTGGAAGTGCTTACACGAGGAATTGGTACCTCACTAAGTTTTAGCACAAAGAAGACATCCACAAACCGATGGACGGTCAGAAGCGAAAAATTCAAACCCTTGAAGATATGTTGCGAGCCCGCACTTGGATTTTCAAGGAAGTTGGGATTCGCACTTACCATTAGCCGAGTTCGCCTACAATAACAGCTTATCGTGCCACGATTTGGATGGCACCCTACGAGGCATTGTATGGGCGAAAATGTAGATCCCCACTTTGGGAGATTGATGACCAATGGACTCCGAAAGAGAAACGAAAGTCGCCTTCGATTCCAAAGGTCGACTTAGTTCAGGAGGCCATGGAGAAGGTCAAGCTGATCAAGGAGCGGATTCGCACAGCTCAGAGCCGCCAAAAGAGTTATGCGGACAAGAGAAGAAAGGATTTGGAATTTGAAGTCGGTGATGAAGTATTTCTCAGACTCTCACCACGGAAAGGATTGATCAATCCGAAGAAAGGAGGCAAGTTGAGTCCGAGATATGTTGGACCTTACAAGATTTTACAGAGGATCGGGAAGTTAGCCTACAGACTCGAGTTACCAGCACCATATGCGGGAATGCACGATGTATTCCACGTTTGAGTCGAAGAAGTATCAACCGGATCCCGAGCATATCATCACCGAGATACTCCTCCTCTAATGGAAAATCTATCCTACACCGAGAGGCCGATCCGGATCATTGATCGAATCAGACACGTTGCGTAAGAAAGAAATCCCGATGGTTAAAGTGGTGTGGCAGAACCACAACCGAGACGAAGACGCAACATGGGAGATGGAAGAAGACATAAGGAATCAATATCCAGAACTATTCTGAAGAGAATTTGGGGACCAAATTCTTTTAAGGAGGGGAGGATGTGAAGCCCCGATTTTTCCGAAGCTATTAATTGATCCTTATTGTTGTTTATACATTTGATCGACTATTTTACCGCGTCATTTTGACGGGTAATTAATAATAATATATACATTTTGTATTTTATTTCATTTTATTTAATTATTTGTGATCATGATCATCATTAATTCCATTAATCATTTATGATCACTTGATTGATCACTATTACTATTTTTGTATTTATTAGTCACTTTAGAATTTTAAGAGACTATTTATTTTAGAGACTTTTACCTTATAGAATTAAGATTTTGATTTAGATTAAGTGATCATGAGACTTACAAGTGATCAAGGCAATCACTAAATATTTTGGAGATTGATATATTTCATCTATTATCATCAAATTTGGGACAAAAAATATGGAATTACCATATTGCCCTCATAGTGGACGGCCATGGTGGTATTTTTGGGATAAAAATATCATCCAACTCTTGTACACTTACACCATATATTAGTCATCTTGTGTATAATTATATCATTAATTCAAACATTATACACATCATCTTTTACACCAATTATTTATTACTATTTTTCCCAACTTATTCCATTCTTCCCAACATTCTCCTTATTCCTCTCAAATTCTAATTTGACCCACACTTTGACTTGCATTTTGTCTCCATGCAAGAGACAAATTATAAGACACAATTTGATCAAAATTTTCTATCCCTCTCTCATACTACACGGCCATATGGCCTATTACACACAAAAACTTCATCTCATTTCATCTAACACATTTATCCTCTAACAAAAATCCTCCTCCTTCTCTCTAAAAACTCCCAACTTCTCTCTATTCTTCCTTTCACCTTCTTCTTCTATACTTAGAAAAAATTTCAACATTTCCTCCCTATTCTTCATAAAAATCGAACCATCATCATACAAGGTAAGAAATTTTAGCTTCAATCCATTTTTTGATATCACATTGTTCATCTCTTCCACCTTCTTAACTTAAGTTTGAATTTGGTTTGGAGGTACATTTAGAAGAACTTGATGGTTTGAACTTGACAACATTTTGAAGAAGGACCTCAAGCTTGAAGAAGAAAATAATAGAGAAAATTAGACTACAAGGTCGAATTGTGTACTAGACCCCTTCTTTCCTACTCATCCTATTGTTTTTCAAATTTTAACACCCCTTTTTCATTTTTGAGAAATAGGGGCTGACCTTAGGAGATTTTGGAGTTGAGCCAAAATTTCCAATTTTTGAGCTTCAACTAGTCTCCAAACATCTACTACACAAGGTAAAGTGTAGTCCTTTTCATTTCCTTATTTCCTTCTTTTTCTCCTTAATTTTTCTCTCATTTTTCTAACTCCAAATTTTGATATTTTCTTGACTTAGGGTCTGACCTAAGAAGCCTCATCCAAAAATTGTGAAATTATCCTTTTATTTCACAATTTCCAAATTTAAGGTGGGTGGAAAATTATTTTTTCAACTTTTAGGTGTTTTGATTAAATGCATGTAGAAAATTTAATCATGAGCCTTGAGATATATATAATTATGTATTGCATGTCAATTTTATATATCAAATCATGAAAATTCTCACGAGTTGCTCAAAATTATTATTTATTGAATTTTAGGTGCATGCATGTACACTTTAATGCTTTAATTGATGAATTCTTGTATGCATTGGACATGCATGTGTATGATCTTTAAAATCTATGTTTTGGATGACTTATAACCTGGAAAAGTCGAGCATAATTGATTAAATTTCAATTTGGACTTAAAAATGCAAAAAGAAAGTTGGTGGACTAAATTGCAAGAAATAAAAGTTTAAGGACCCCTCTGCAAATTTTGAAATTTGGGACTGTACTCAGGTTCAAAAATGATTTTTGGACATTTTAATAAAGTTTTAAGAGTTTTAAGATAAATAAAATCAACTTTTAAAATCCCAAGGACTAGATTGTAAAATTTTGAAAGTTTAAGGGCTACTTTGCAATTTTTAAAACTGCACCAGACCTAAACTTTAAATTTGAAATTTTTACTCTTAAAGTACTGGGAATGACACATTTTAAATGTATTCCAAAAATCCAAGTGTTTAGGGCTTGGAAAGTAATTTTACAAAAATTGAGGGACTAATGTGTAAAATATTAAACTTGCGGACCCAAATGAAATTTCCAGGACTTATGCAGCCCATGCACCTGGAAATACTAACTTAACTATAACTTAATTATATTTTGGACCCAAGGTTCAAATTACATAACAATTGGACCCCTAAAAGCCTTAAAGGCAATTATTTTAAAATGGGACAAAAATGATATTTTCAAAAGTTGAAGTACCTACACATATTGCTTTTAGAAACTGTTTTTGTCCCAATATCCAACTAACCTTAGTGACATTTTCCAACTGGAATCACATTAAAAGCCCTTCCGTTTTGTGAGTTCCGATTTTTAAAAAACCGAATCTCTGGACAATTTGGAGAATTTAGGAACCGACCTCATAATTTTTCAAGGTCGGGATATTTAATTATTAAATTTTTAACCCCAAAAATGTTAGTTTTTACAAAATGGGGCTAAATTACAATTTTTCTTTTATAAAGGACCTAACTCAAATTATTTTCTCTTTTACTAAAATAGCCCTGGACTCTCCGACTTGGAGATTTAATTTAAGTATTTTACCTTCCCAAAAACCCCGACTTATCGGATCAATTTGACCGATTAATACCCGATCGCGGAGCGACTTCCCGCCTTGCGAATTGAATCTATAACGTGACTTATGTCCCACCCAATCTTTCAAGATATCGAAGGTTGCTTATCCTTCCGATAATCATCTTCATCCAAAAACTCCACCAACGCCATAATTGCCACTCGCGTTTTTCAAATATTTTTCCTAAAATCGCTTCCCTGAATCAATAATACTCATTGCCTGGTTATTTCTGTAATTGTAATTACTTTCCGCTCGAGTCAACTTGGTGTGTCGAGCTCACAGACTCGGAATGAATACGTCGGGGATGGACCGGGCAGCTACCGCTATTCCACTCTTAGGCCCCATCGCCCTAATCCCGCAGGCGAGGGACGGAGTTTGTCCAAGGGAAGCGGGTCGTAATCGAGGTATAATCATGATTGTGACAGATCCGAGCCTCGCCACTCCTTTGTGGATTATGTCTTTGCCTACGGAGCGATAAGGTGCGGTCTTGGACCATACCGATTGGGGAGTTACAAGGAAGAACGAAGGAATCACTGTCGATCCACACGATTCGAAGTTATCGCCCCGCTTTTGGTTGGCGTTACATTTCCGCACGCAACCGCTACCTGTTTTGCATTGGTTGGCGCTACAACCGTGACGCAGCCATTATTTGCCTTGCATAGGATTGGCGTTACACTTCCGCACGCAATCCTACTGTCTTTGACCGATTCACATAGTGCTGTGTGACCATGAATCTATTTTCTTGAACGTATATATATACTATTGTATTATTTTATCACGACGCTTGTGAACCGTGTGTGAAATCATGCATCATACTCACGCGTTTTCATATAACTGTTTTCTCACATTAACTATATTGCGCCACACTCGCATTACGATCACCCCATCCATCGAGATTTTTGTCTCATCCCCACATTTTCTAACCTCGATGAGGATTTCGTTGGAGATGCCGAACCGCTCCGGATTGAGACCTTGTACTACGCTTGTTGGATTTCTCGCTTCTTGTTGTTGATTGGACTCTTTTCTTATGTTGTTGTCGGACTTTTGTATTTCATTCCATTCGGGTTTGTAATTGAGGGCGTCGACCCTTTGACTTTAAGTTGCTACTTTGTTGATTTTCGGGTTGTAATTTGGATGACGGATTGTAGACTTTAAGTGGTAACTTGTATCGTTATTTATTTCACGCTATTTAGACTCTGTCTTATTGGGTTTTCATTGATATTTGCCTGGATGTTGGTTCATTTGTATTTAAGTTGTGGGAGTCGCCGTCGTGTCCCGTTTGGGCGTGACAAGATAGAACCGATTCATATGAATTTTTCAATACATATATATATATATATATATATTATTTTTATCTTATTTATATTTTGATATTGTGACACCCCATATTTAATTAACCTAGAAAATTATGTGAGATAATTATTATAATAAGTTTCTAAGAATTTATATCATTTAATTTATTAATATTTTAGTGATGGAGCTGATGTTTTTTAATATTGTGACACCTCACATTTAATATTTTTTTAATTATATTGATGATGTTTCACTAATGGAGTTGATGTTTCACTAATGGAGCTTATATAAAAGTATATGTGCTATTACAACACATATTTTCGATGTAATTCTAGTTGGGATTGTATATTTATTATGAATTTATAATTTGAGATTGTGTTGCCCGTTATGGTTGCAGTATTGTTTTTGAGATTGCACTAAAAAAGGAATGAACTATGATTGTTTGGTGATTTTTACATTCATTTTTTATTTTTTCTTATTTTATGAATTTTACTTATGATTAATCTCTGTTTCACTGTACTGTACCATACCAAATCATTCCGTTAGAACCGAATCTCCATACCAAACCATACCGAATTTTCGGTACGGTTAGGTACCGAGATTTGTTCTCGGTTCTGGAAATTGAAGTTTGAAATTATCGGGACGGTTTTTGAATTATATGAATCTCCAAACTGTCCCGTACCGTGCACACCTCTACAATCAAATAGTGGTTGGCCTTCAACTTTATATGAAAAAACCAAAAGTAGTGCAATGGTTCTTCTTCTTTGTCGCCTTCTTGTTCTTGTTTTTTTTTTTAACTGGTTTGTATTTCTTTTTTAAATTACGAGTTTCATAAAGTTAACAAATAACATTTGATTGATCCTTCACAAATTCGAGGGACTTCATATTTTCAATTTGTAAATTTCATATTTCGTTTACCAATAAGTCAATAAATCTGGGATTAAAAGACCGGGCCGAGTAGAGCTGGCCCAAACCACCGGGTTAATTAATAAAATCAGGTCGGGCCAAATTTTGATGGGTTGCTATTATTTTATCCCACCCCACCCATCACGGACCATCGGACTATCGGGCCAATTTGGCCCTAATTTCATATTATTAAAGAATAAAATAAAGTGAATATTACACAAAATACCCTGATTTTTAGAAAAAAGACAAAAATACCAACCCATCACAAAAATACCCCACCCGCTCCATCCCATGACAAAAATACCCTACCCACTCCACCGTTTTGGTAATACTTCATCTTCTTCGCTGTGGTAATACTCTAGAAAATGTCGAAAGCCGATTATCAGTGGAACTACGTCGCACAAGATCAGGACATCGATTTCTTCAAATCTTTGCTCGAAACGGCTTCAGTATCTTTGCACGGGATCGAGAAGCTTCTAGATTACTCTGTCTATGGCAGCAGTAGCCTCCCTTTGCCGCCGACCGGAAACTACGAGTCGCCAAAATTTAGCCCCACGCCGTCGAGCAAGAGAAACCCTATTTTTCCGGGTGAGATCACTTTTGGGATGAAATCTAGCGCGCCGTGTCCGTACGGTTTGATTTTGATGATTTTTACCATTTGTGGTGCAGTTGTTGTGATGCTCTTCTGTGAGATCTTACGTGATGCTATTGTTTGGATACTCTTCATTGAAATCTTACGTGTCTGTATTGATCTGATCGTATATTTCATGAGCACGATGTGAAGAACGTGGGATGGCAAAAAAGGGATATTGAATATTGATTGATTTAGGGGAAAATGATACAAATTTGATTTTAGGATTCTAACAGATGAATTGATTTTAGATTTTTGTAAAGTTTCTTTATTTTTAGAAACTGAGTGTCGTTTTATGCCTTTTCTTGATTTTTGATGTTCTGTTCTGAGAAATTTTCGGATTAGGTAATAGTTGTGTTCTCTTGCAACAAGTTCATCAATAGAAAATTCAGTAGTTGTGTTGCTGCACAATGTAATTTTTGTGATGTTAAAAATAATCAAAATGTTAGTAAGGATAATTTTAATTAAAAATAATCAAATAAATAATTTGTCACTTCTTTAAAAAAGATTATAAGCTAACGGGAGATTGGCGTTTATCGAGCACGGACTGGGAATCGCGGCCGTGTCGAAGAAGATGATGAATGTTTCGAACAAGGCGACGAGGATTGAGGTGAAGATTTTGTGGTTGATTTCGAGTTTTCATCCGACGGGGTGAGGCTATGCAACTGTTTGATGAAATGTCGAGCGAAGACTCAGAGGTTAAACCCAATTTTCTGTGTTCTTTTATTATTTTGTGATTTGAAGTTTTTCGTTTGTTTCGATGTTGTTTCGAAGTTGTTTCTTTTATGTTTCTGTATTTTCCATTTATTTATTCTTTTTTATTGTTTTTGATTGGTTGTGTTATCTATCCGACTTTGTATTTTTTTTTATTTCTTTTGTAG
The DNA here is from genome assembly GCA_016081115.2 of Rehmannia glutinosa. NCBI lineage: Eukaryota > Viridiplantae > Streptophyta > Magnoliopsida > Lamiales > Orobanchaceae > Rehmannia > Rehmannia glutinosa. The sequence continues at coordinate 56,338,443 of CM071937.1, read as the reverse complement.
TGTATGTGGGATTTTTTGTTGCTTGTTATGCCGAGCACTTTATTGGTGGGAAGGCTATGGACGTCGGCGTTTGAGATAGAGAATGAATAAGCAAGGCTCATCATCCGCTTCACAATCATGCTAAGTTGAAGCGCAAAATGATGATGACGATGACAACGACATATAGTTTCTACCTCCACTTCCTAATGATTTTAGAGAATTGTTGTTATGTAAATCTTAATGATGGTGTAATCAGTTGAAACATATAAGAAACATAAATGAAACATGTAAGAAACAATTGTGAAACAGGGGATCATGTGATAAAAGTTTGTTGTAAATTACTTTTAAATTTAGAGAAATAGTGTAGTTTTTCCCCATATACTCTTTAGCTTTTTTTTTGTCATCCTTGTAAATGTTGATATTTGCTTCATTTCGATGTCTGCATGCCTAATCTTGAACTAAAGATCTCACGTACTCTAGCAAAGTTGTTACTAGTAGGTCTTTCCCCGCTACAGTTGATGCATTCAATAATTCTACGATGTTGTAAGTCAATACAAAGTATTATTTTGGAGGCCATTTCTCCTAGCCGGTGATGGACAAGTAAACTCAAATTTTCTGAATTGAATTTTTTGTTCCAAGATTTCTTTTAGGGTGCTGAATGTGCGATCCATTGGAATCAGTATTATTGTTATCTCAAAGTTGGTATAATCTCTATTTTCTTCCCATTGCCCATTGTGGCATACCACAACCGAGATTTTCTCCATGCAAATGTGGGAATTCAATGAAAAGTTGGCTAAGTCAAACATATAAGAAACATAAATGAAACAGTATGAAACAACAAAAAAAAACAACAAAGAAACCAACGCAAAAAAAATCGAAAATTGGTATTTTGTCAAAAATCAATGAAAAATGTGTATTTTTCGGATTTGGATTTGGGGTGAAAAGGTGGGTATTCATGTCTTTTTTGCTAAAATAAATTACACTATTTACCCATTTTAAAAACGTATGGAGGTGTACTTTCTTTTCACTAATAAAATTTTAAAACTAATTAGACGCACAAAAGGTTGAAATTACTACATTAGCAGTAAACCTTGTACAAAAACTCAAGTTTCAGAAATCTCAAATGCTTATAACTGAATATTGAAGATGTAAAAGAAAAACTTTATTACGGTGTAATCTCCATGGAGTCAATATTTTAATTTCTAAGAACTCAATTTTTTCTAGAACATTGAAACCCTCAAAGAACACTTCAAGAACTGCCTAAGAAAATAAACCCCAAGTCAGCAGCCAAATTCAAATCCAGCAAAAGTAGAACTATATCTTAATAGGAAAATAAGATTTTTAGTCCTGTAAGTTGGAACTTTTTTTTAGAATTAGTCCTCTAAATTGTCACATTCATGTTTTAGTCCTTTAACTTTTAAATTTCTAGATATCCAGTCCTTACTTTTCAAACTTTCTAGATATCTAGTCCATTAACTTAGCAATTTTACTTTTGGTCCTATAAATTAACATATTTTAGAAATTTAGTCATATAGCTTAGCAATAGTAGTTTTTTAAATAAATGCGATATATATATAAAAATGAAAAAGAGTATTCCAGATCACAGGTTGATCAGGTAACCAAAGTAAAGCCTAGTAACAAAGTCAAAAGAAAGTAACGAAATGGTCACAAGCCGACCATATGGTTGAATGGTTGGGGCCTCGTTAAAACCTTCCAAGGTAAAACCCACCCTTGTGGGAAAAACCCCTGGAAGGAAAAAGAGTACCCCCCATGATAAAAGCGCCCCAAGAGCAGACAAGACTGAAAATGCGACGCACTAATGAACAAACCTATAATCCGATTGGCCAACATTATCCTGAGTGAGGGACATAATGGACGCTGGGGGCGACCCCCAACACGTATCCACGTGCGACGATTTGCTTAGAATATCCGCTGCCCAGTTGCCTTCCCTAAAGATGTGCGAGACCGCAAAATCCATTTGAGAAAGAAGGTGGAGAGTGTATCTCCACATACTCAAATGGCGCCACGTAACTCTAGTGGATTTCTTTCTCAGCAACTCCATCACATAGACCGAGTCTGACTCCAGCCATAATCGGTTCCATTCCTTCGAGGAAGCGTACTGGATGGCCCGCATGGCCGCTGTTAGTTCCGCCTCAAAAGCAAAACCAAAACCACATCGTTCCACAAAGCACCCACGAAAAAAACCCCTACAGGTTGCGAAAAACTCCGAGGAAGTTGTGAGATTTCAGGCGCCCGTAGCGCTACTGCCTGTGTTAACTTTGATCCATCCCGCAAAGGTTTTCGCCAAGTAACTCGCACAATCTTCGGGGCCTGTCTAGGCGCCCAGAACACGAAGTCTACGGAGAATGAAGAGGTCTTGTCTATATCGTGGGTAACCTACTTCATCAACACAAGTTGCGTCAACAAACTTTTTAGGAAACTCCTTTGTGCGACCATCGGCCATGCATGCAGGAGAATTTTTCTCACATCACCACAGGGACCATGAATCATGAAGTCCCTTACCGCAAAGATAATAACATGGATCCTCCGATTCTTCTCGGTATCTCGGTGATATAATTTTATCTATGTCGTCGGCATTTGGGAATTTATCTTCTTTCGCGTAAACAAAGAAAATGTGAGCGTGTGGCGATCTATGTTTCTCGAATTCTATAGCGTATATTCATGCAGGTGAAAAACAAAGAAAAAAATTTAGCAAAACATGCATGATTTAACTATACAAATAATAAAACAATCTATTTAAATATTTTTACAACTCGCTACGACTTTACCAAACATTTCATTCTCGACGAAGATCCTTGATAAGTGCATCTAGCTTCACCTTGAAAATCCCGCAAATAATATTGGGGCCGGTCCCGGCGTTCAAATTCCTATTCTCAAGGAAACGAACGATTTCTGGCCACTTTGGATTTGAGGTGAATGTTATAAATAAATCAGGATAACCCGCCCATCGGCATATAGCCATCGCATCTTGATAGTTTTTTATCATGAACCGAGCACCTCCAGTGAAACTCGAAGGCAGGATAAATCATTTTCCTCGAGTGTTGGGATCAGTGTCTCCATTCAACACAGCATCTGCAAGAACCTTATATATATCACAACGTAACTGTTTTTGATGTAAGCGAACATACTTTAATCTGGCCGATTCAACCATTGTATAAGTATCAACAACAAATTGTTGGAACAATCTTCTTGATGAAAGAATAGTTGAAGATTCATGCTCCCTTTCGTGCATCCGATAAGCAAAAAATTCTCGAACGCTAACTGTTTTCCTTCCACCTTGCGTTTGTTTCTTTAGGTCCGAAAATGGGATGTCTTCTCTGAAACCATCTTCCCCATAAGGCAACAACAAAGGATATTGTAAAGCCAAGTGCGAAGCATTTAATTCATTTATCCGCTGCAACTGCCCCATTCTTGTTTTGATCAAAATATCTCGGTCTCCTAAAGCTTGATCGAAATCACCAACAATCAAAGCCGCTACCTCAGAACTCGATGGAAGATTGTATCTTCTAGCATCCACTACAGGAAATCATATATTTTATGACGAAATTTCTTGCCATGCATGAATATTTGTCATAATTTGTTCAATAACAGTGACAAAATTTATTTTTGTCTTTGAAAAATACATTTTTACGGCACCATTTGATTTTGTCACTATTTATCTTAAATATCATCACTAATTGGCCTATTTCATGACAATTAAATGAAATTCATCACATTATTTTTAAGACGGTAGAATCTCACACCAAAACTTTGGATATCAATATTTCAATGACAAATAATTAATAATTGGTGATGATATTTGGTGTCACAAAATGTTTCCTTTGGTGACAATACCATATTTTGTCATTAATTACTCCAAGAAAATAGTGACAATATTTTTCGTCAATAAAGTACATATTTAGTGATGGTGTATTTTTAAAGAAAACTCATATTAATTGATGACATTGCGTTTCGTCACAAATATTAATTTTATATGATGAGATAATATTTTATCATTAATTAGTTAAATTGATAAGTGACGCAATTGCTTCACCGTAACTATTTATATTCACTGACAATACAAACAAATTCATCAAGAAAGAAAAATGGAAGATGTAAATATATAATTTATGATAATTTTATTGTCATGCATGGTAATTCTAGATGAAGAGATAATAATTTATTAAATAACTTATTTGATTAGTGACAAAACTAGTCGTCGTGAATATATTTACATTGCATATTATTCATCAAAAAATATTTGGACGCAAAATTTAATGTTCAAGATGTAGGAGGCAAATTTTGTAAGGTAAAAAGATAATAATTTAACACAATACATTTAATTTAACAAATATTAGCTTTATATTACATGATAATATTTTTTCAAAATTGGTTGGTCAAACAAGAGGCGATATTGTTCTGTCACAAATTTTTTATTATGTGACGATATATATTTTTTGGTATTCTAAAAATTTGAGAGCCTGACTATAACAATGTGTCATGTCACCCAAGAGAATTTCAATTTTACTTGATAATGTTATTTCAAACAAAATAAAAATATACAAGCAATTAAAAAATCATAATATGATTTTTAACTCCAAATTAATACTATATAGCAACTACTTCCCTCATGAGAGTATAATTTATAAAATATTAATAAATAATAAGAGTGATGAAAGATAACTGTGCTTTTTTATAATTTATAATTACTTGCTTTTAAATGATATCTATATTTGCTCTAGCAGAGTTATGCTATCGAGTTTATAACAGTGCATGCGTTGACAGTGAAGGAAAGACGACTTCATCAGTTGAAGAGAAAACATTTGTTATTAAGAACAAGGAGTCTACTCTCTATGGTAGAATGAGGTGTAGTAAGGTTCAAGATCGAACCAGTGCATTGAACCTTTTGGAGGTCTAAGTGATCAAGTCCAAAGGTTTGTAGGAAACTGAAGTAGCAGGGCAACCGTCTTGTGAAGAAGTTGAGTCCTAAGAGCATCTAGCTGTGTGATCAAAGCTGACTCGGACTGTCACCATTTTGTAACAAAGTCAAGTTACATTAGAGGACTCCTCCAGAGATTGCAGAAGAGTGGATTAGAAGAATTACCCCATCCTCGAACCACTATAATTACTTGTGTCTTTTTACTTTCAGAACACTTACTTTCTTGCATATCTTTATATCTGGTGATTGTTAAATTGCTAAGTCTACTAATAATAACCTAGCTAAAACAAGTGTTGAAAAATGTACTCAAAAACTAATGCTGAAAGTCTTCCGCTGTTAAAAACCAAGTCAACTATTATTCTAAAGTGTTAGCTGAAATAACTAAGTTACAATATCAACAGCTTAGTCTAATCTGTTGAGTGGGTACTTTGCTTTGTAAGCCAGCTTAGCTGTCAACTAAGGACTTAGCTGACTTGAGTCAACTCGAAAATTGTAACGCCCCATTTTTTTATGAGAATAATTTGATATTAAATAAAAATATAAAATAATTTGGGACGTTACTCCCAAAAAGGGAGTTTGCATAAATAAATCATTTAAGATAATTTAATAATATGGAAAAAAATATACATTTATTACTAAATGACAAATTTATTGCGGAAGCGAAATTTAATTATTGTAAAGAAAACATATTCATTATAGAAGGACAATAAATTTTTAACTAATAAAGTAGTCGAATTCGTCGAAAAGGGATTCTAGACGAATCATTCACGTATTTATTTATTTATTAAAAAATTTAGAAATAAGCCACATCATTCCTCCCCTCCTTCACCCTGCCAAGCTCCATCTGGAAAAAAGTGATAAAATACCGGGGTAAGTAAAAACAATTACTCGCTGGGAAACTATATTTGTTCAAGCTAAATAAAATTCATGCATCACATTAATGAAAATCTTACAACATAATCATAGCATCATAGCATCTTAGCATCATAGAATCATGGCATCATAGAGTTCCTAGAGCAATAAGCTCATGCAAATTGAATCTTGGAGTTCCTAGAGCATAAAACTCATATAACTTGGATCTTAGAGTTCTTAGAGCATAAAGCTCACGTAACTTGAATATTGGAAACATGGAATACGTTGAGCAAAGCTCGCAGAACATAGCATGTGAATTTTAAACATTAATATAAACATTCATAATGTTTAACAAGAAGAAATAGTAAAAATTTATCACCTTGAAACAGAAGAAAATATTGGATGTAAATTGTGTGTTGGTATGCCTTCAACTCCTAGATCTCCTCACTATCCCTGTTTCCTATTACGAAAATAAAATAATTTTTCTTAGACTCCCTAAATCTTAGAACCTTAAGATTAATAATATTATAAGCCTTATAATATTGATCTTGAATAAGAAAATAGTAATATGAATATTGTAGATACGTAAAATATTGGAAAAAATAATATATATCAAATAGATTATTAAGAAAATGTATACATCCATAAGAATCCTTTAAGAATTGGGAGTTGTATAAATTAAATTAATACACACTAAAATTCTCTAAAACACCAAATATATATATATATATATATAGAGAGAGAGAGAGAGAGAGAGAGATAATTTACGTTGTTGTTTAGTCAACATAAGTAGTAATTAATATGTATTAATTAAAGTTGGCATTTAATTAAGTTTTTTAAATAACGTAAATTTTACTGAAGTTCAATCTAACATTATTAATGTTTTTTTAACTTAATGCAGTACCATTTAGTCACATGTTTTTTTAAGTTAACAAACAATAAAACAAATTATATTTGATTGGAAAAAATCGAATATTTGTAAATAAGTATATATATATATATAGGGAGGGGATCCTGTAAGACCACCCTCCTAGGTAAGACCATAGGACCAAATCTACACCATCAAAAACATAAATCAATGGCCAAGATCTAAATAAATCTATGCAACTTTTCATACGAAAATATACATTGTAGGGGGTAAAATAGGAATCCATCAAATTATATATAGTATCCGCTTCCTAAAAATTAGGGACGTGATCTTGTATTGATCACGTCCCCATAATGAAGCGATTCACCTTTCCTTTCTCTCCCTTCCCATTCGAAACTGCTAATTATTCAAAAATGGCAACAGAATAATGCAACAATTAATGAAACGTATACAATTACACTAAACTAACTATACATTAAAACATTACTAAATATACATAAATAATTAACTAAGTATACAATTACACTAAACTACCTGTACATTAAAATATTACTAAGTATACAGAAACATTTAACTAAGTATACAATTACATTGAACTAATTATACATTAAAATATTACTAAGTATACAGAGACATTTAACTAAGTATACAATTACACTGAACTAAATACACAATTTCACTTAATTACTTATATAACTAAGTATACAATTCCATTGAACTAAGTATACAAATCCACAGAACTAAGTATAAAAATTCACTAAACTACTTACTAAACTACTTATTTAACTAAGAATACGATTCCACTGAACCAAGTATACAAATCCACGGAACTAAATATACAATAAAACATGACTAAGTATACAAGTCCACTGAACTAAGTATATAATAAAATGATTGTTTATAAATATGGCGGAAAGAAGTATCAATTTTGAAAAAACGTTTGAAGTTGATATTTTTTCCTCCCTAAAAATCAGGTAACTAAAAAGGTAGGATTATATTTCCTTAAAAATAGCTAATAACCGTCCAATTAACAAAACTGATTAAATATACAAGTATAATTATACCCTTATAAGCCTAAATTAACTAAAATGATCTACATCATCCAAAATTTTAAATCAAGAGTCCATAAGTGTTCTAATGAACTAACCTAAAGGGATTGGTCTCATTTTAACCAATCCCTATATAAATATATATGTAGTTATTATTTATTCTAACATATTATTAATAATAGTATTATAAATGGGTGGTTATTACATCCTCCCCCACTTAGAAAAAAATTTCGTCCTCGAAATTTAAGTTACTAACCTCATTTAAGAAATTCAGGGTACTTAGCCATTATCTCGTCTTCTCTTTCCCAGGTTGTCTCGTTTTGTCCGTGACGACTCCATTGAACTTTAAGAAAGTTGATATCTTTATTTCTTAGCGTGTGTGGTTTACGATCTAACACGGCTATTGGTACTTCTTCATAAGATAGGTCTCTAATGATCTCCAATTCTGAGTAGTTGATAATGTGGCTTAGGTCGTGCACATATTTTCTCAACATTGAAACATGAAAGACATTGTGAATGGAGCTAAGTTCTGGTGGCAGAGCTAGTCTATAGGCCAAATCTCCAACTTGGGCTAGAATCTCAAATGGACCAATATATCTTGATCGCAGTTTTCCCCTTTTCCCAAATCTACTAATGTTTTTAGTTGGTGAAGTTTTCATGAATTCCTTCTCTCCAACATTGGACTGTAGATCTTTCCTCCTATTGTTTGCATACGATTTTCTCGATCCTGTGCTATATTAATCCTTTCTTTGATCTTTTCAATAACTTTCACTTTTTGTTCCACGATCTCTGGTCCCAAATTTTTTCTCTCATCGACTTCATCCCAATATATAGGCGATCTACACCTTCTCCCACACAATGCTTCATAGGGAGCCATTCCAATTATTGTCTGATGACTAATATTATAGGCGAATTCTACTAATGGCAAGTATACTTCCCAACTTCCTCCAAAGTCCAAGACACATGCTCGTAGCATGTCTTCTAAAATCTTGATGGTCCTTTTAGATTAACCATCTGTTTGTGGATGATATGTAGTACTAAATTTCAATTTAGTTCTCACGGCTAATTGTAAACTTCTCCAAAATTTTGAAGTAAATCTTGTGTCTCTATCCTACAATATTGAAATTGGAATACCATGTAGTCTCACAATCTCCCTGATGTAAATCTGGGCGTACTGCTCCATGATGTAAGTCATCTTCACAGGTAAAAAATGAGCAGACTTTGTTAATCGATCAACTACAACCCAAACAGCCTGATTTTCTTTTGTTGACTGAGGTAATCCAATCACAAAATCCATTGATATATTCTCCCACTTCCATTCTGGGATATCCAACGGTTTAAGAAATCTTGATGGTCATTGGTGTTCAATCTTAACTTGTTGGCATGTCAAACACTTCTCAATAAAATTTCCTATGCTCCTCTTCATACTCCGCCACCAGAAGATCTCTCTTAAGTTTTTTGTACCTCCTGGGTGAGCCGTATATGGAGTACAATGGGCTTCTTTGAGGATTTATTTCCTAAATTCCTCATCCTTTGGAACACATAATATACCGTCATAAGTTAATGCACCATCAGTAGCAATTGAAAACCTCTTAATGCTCTCATCAATGGCCTGACTCCTCATTTTGCACAAAAAACCATCATTGGCTTGGGCTTCCTTTATCCTTATCAAAGGATTGGTTGTATTACCATAACTTCCAACATTTCCTCGGTTTGTCCAGGTGATGTCACAACTTCGATTCTCAATTCAGCAAATTCTCTTACTAATTGTTCTTGCTGAGTGAGTAGACTGGCCAGTTCTCCTCTTTGTTTTCTACTTAAGGCATCAGCAACTACATTTGCTTTACCAGGGTGATAGTGAATGGTGCAATCATAGTTTTTCACCAATTCTAATCACCTTCTTTGCCTCATATTCAACTCCTTTTGAGTGAAGAAATATTTTAAGCTCTTATGATCTGTATAGATCTCACATTTTCCTCCATACAGATAGTGTCGCCAAGTCTTCAATTGCCTTGAGGCATAAGCAACAACATTACCTTGTTGCATTAAGACGCAACCTGACCCTTGCTTCGACGCATCACTATATATAATGAATCCTTCTAATACTTTTGGAATAGTTAGTACTGGTGCCGAGGTTAGTCTTTGTTTTAGCTCTTGGAAACTTTTCTGGCACTTTTCGGACCATTGAAACTTCTCGCCCTTCCTTGTCAATCTGGTCATGGGCGCTGCAATCTTTGCGAATCCTTCTATAAATCTCCTGTAATAACCTGCTAACCCTAGGAAACTACGAACTTCATTTGCATTCGTAGGCGCCTTCCAGTCATTTACAGTTTCAACCTTAGCTGGGTCAACTCCTATTCCATTTGATGTAATGACTTGACCCAAAAATACCATTCGATCAAGCCAAAACTCACACTTCTTGAACTTCGCATACAATTTGTCCCTGCGAAGTGTTACCAGCACAATACTCAAATGTTCTTCATGTTGCTTCTTATTCTTTGAGTATACTAATATGTCATAAATGAATACTATAATGAACTGATCCAAGTACGGATGGAAAACCCGATTCATGAGATCCATGAACACAATTGGGGCATTACTTAAACCAAATGGTATTACAACAAACTCGTAATTTTCATATTGAGTCCGGAATGCAGTCTTTGGTATATCAATTTATTTGATCTTTAATTGGTGATAATGGGATCTTAAATCGATTTTTTAAAATATACTTGCTCTTCTTAACTGATCAAATAAGTCCTCTATTCTTGGTAATGGGTATTTATTCTTAATGGTGAGTCAATTTAGTTCTCTGTAATCGATGCACATCCTCATTTACCCATCTTTCTTTTTAACAATTAATACTGGCGCTTTCCAGGGCGAGACACTAGGTCGAATAAATTTCTTATCCAGTAACTCTTGTAGTTGCACCCTCAACTCCTGTAACTCCTTTGGTGCCATCATGTATGGTGCTTTTGATACTGGTGCTACTCCTGGTACTAAGTCTATTGTGAATTCCAGTTATCTATCTGGTGGAATTCCCAGAATGTCTTCTGGAAAGACGTCCCCATAGTCCCTCACAATTGGAACATCTTTGAAATTCAACTCTATAGATTTGGAGCCTATTATGCTCACCAGGTACCCCTGGCCATTTCCTTTCCTCGATATTTTCATTGCCTTCATAGTCGACACCACTCTAGGTATAGTGCTAGATTTTGCTCCATAAAAAAGTAAACTCATCTTCCCCTGGCTGACGAAATATTATCTCCCTTTTATGACATTTAATACTTGCTCGATTCTTGATGAGTCAGTCCATTCCTAATATTACGTCAAAATCTTTCATGCTTATGATGTGTAAATCTGTTACTAAGTTCCTTCCACAAATTTCTAATTTCACGTCCTTAGACAATTCATTAATCACTAATCTTCTTCGAGAAGGTATGCTAACTTCAAAGGGCATGTTTATTGTAACACTATTATTCTTAATTTTGTTATGAAGCACAACAGATATGAATGAGTTTGTAGCACCAGCGTAAAACAATACAAGTGCGGGAACTTCAAATATCATCACCATACATGTCATAGTGTTTGGTTCTTGATCATCCTCATGTTGCGTCACAACAAACACTCGTCGTTTCCCTATGGGCACCTGAATGTTCTTACCTGAGTTCTCTCCAGGGTTTGCAGGGCAACTGCGTAAGTCCAAGCGGCTACGATAATCTAGAGGGGGGGTGAATAGATTATCTCCATCTTTTCGATTTTACCCTCTTTTTCGAATCGAATGCTCAAAGACAATAATAAAGGTGCGGAATGTAAACAACACACGTCGATTTATAGAGGTTCAATCCACCTAGGGCCTAATCCTCTACCACCCCTGTATATCCGGGATGGATTTCAAAAGGAAAAAAAGATTTTATTAATTACCAAAATTAATACAACACCAACTTACAACAACACCTTGAAGAGCACCACACTCTTCTTCAACACCACCTTTGAGATTACCACAATCTCTCTTGAAGATTACCACAATCTCCAACGGCACCTTGTGAAGATTACCACAATCTTCAACCTTGAAGAATACCAAATTCTTCAACACCTCAACAAGAAGATTACCACAATCTTTCTTACACCTAACACCTAGATCACCCAAGTGTGTTCTTACCACAAAAACACTCACAAGGATATCTTGTGTTGAATGATAACCCAAAAATTCAAGATTACAACTCGATAATGAATTATACAATAGAGTGCAAATGTAATCAAGAATAGCCTAGACCTCAAGGATGTGAAAGTGATAAGTTAGGCAAAATTACAACAAGAATAATAACTATGAAGAACAACTATTTGCTTGAAGTGTATCTTGTTGTGTTGTATCTCAATTGGTGTGTTGGTTGCTCCAAAACTTCCTCTATTTACAGGAGATGATTGATCAAGCATAGGCTCCTCTTGGGGATTGAAAATCTACAGAAAAATACAATTAAAATCAAGAATATAGCTGTTAGAAATCAATCCCACATTTTAAGGAAAGTGTGTCTCATTTGTCAAACGTCGAATTTTGTTGTCAAAAGATAGGAGACCGGTCACACGTAAATAGATGTTTGAAAAATACACAAAATAACAGGCGACGATCGACGGGGGGTCCGATCGGTCGACCCCATGCTCAGCCGGTCTACCATGACCAAAAACCAAGACAGGGTGTTCTGTTTCAAAAATAAACTCCCAGTTAGCGGTCGACAGGGGGTCGACCGGTCGATGTCACGACCTGGTCTTTTTCAAGTCCGTCTCATTTTTTTGTTCCAAAATTCATCTTCGGTATGGGTTTCCCTCTCACGGCGACGGTTGACCTCGAGACGAGAAAAGTTGTCCAATTTTAGTCGAAAATAAAACTCAAGAAATACTCCGAAAATTTAGTAAAAACATTTTAAACCAATCGGGAGTATTTAGACAACATTTAGGAACCTTGTTTTGAAGTAAAAACTTTATAAACATAAAATCATTAAAAGTGTTGTCCAATTTTATCTAAAATAAAACTTGAAGAAATACTCCGGAAAATTTTGAAACCATTTTAAATCATTTAGGAGTATTTGGAAAACAATTAAAAATATTGTTTTGGTGTAAAAATAAAATCATCAAAATTAAGATAAAAACATGTATCAAACAATCTCCCCCTTTTTGATGATTACAAACCAAAACAATTTTTTTGAAATATTTGGAGGACAATTTTAAAAACGATTTTCGGGTAAAAACATCTAACCGTTTAGAAGCAACAACCCTTTCCAAAATACATAAGCAACCAAGATAAGGGAGTAAATATTGCAAGAAAAAGCACAAGCTCCCCCTATCAACAAGCACATCAAGAATAATGTAAAAGCAATTAACCATAAGCTAAAAGCTTAGCTTTTACATATTGTTCAAGAGCTTATAAGCTCCCCCTGTCAACAAAACATCATTAGACAAGTATATTAGTCCATCAAGCAACAATTGGACTAAATATAATTCACAACTTATGTCTTTAAGAAGCCATAGCTTATAGCTTTTATAACGAGCTTTTATTAGCTTCTTTGAGCTAATGAACCAATTTCCTGTTTCTCCCCCTTTGGAATCATCAAAAAGAATGTTAGGATGATAAAAACATCATATGAATTTAACAAAGTGCGCCAACAATACGATTTATCATCCTTTGAAAGAATTAAGCTTGGAATCCAAAGAAAAATAGGAGAAATGTATCATAAGAAATCCATAAGCTCATTTGTTAGCCAAAAACATGATCTCAATAAGAATTTAAGATATTTAAAAATAAGAGAATCATGTAGGTGATGAATCTTTCATTGAAACATTTTATCGAACACTTGGCGGGCGTCAAAGTTTGAAAAAAAAATGTATATAGCCCTTGCAAAAGAGATGAAGCCAAGTTTTTTCATATCATCACCAAAAACAATTTTTCAACAAATATCCAACTAATAATAGGCCTAACAAAGTAAATTCTCAAGGGTTCGACCCAATTGAGATAATTTTATCCAAATAAGAGATCAAGGCATTACGAATGCCAACAAGCAAAAATTAAAGAGCCATCAAGTAGTGCATACAAATAAGACATTACAAATGTCCCAAATTACCCATCTAAACAAAATGATTTAGGCATCTCAAATGCATTTAAGCAAAAGAAGCACTTTTACCATCAAGTACTTCATACCACTTATCAAACAATGCAAATAGAGTATTTTTACCATGAAATACTCCATCAATACCAAGTTCAACCAAAAGGCCATTTCCAACTTGCTATTTTAACCCTTTTAAGAAAACAAGCAAATCTCATTAGTGCAATTTAGAATTTTACAAGATAGTTCATAAAAATACGAAACAACATGAACAAGAGAAAATGCTAAGATAATAAAGGGGTGGGGACATCATTCCTCATCCGAAGAGAAGCAAGTTCCAGGAATAAGATCTTTGATGAATTTCTTCAACTTGCTGATTGATTTTTGCATTTTGGAGGTCTTTTGCTCCAAAGCCTCATACCTAGCTTCATGAAATGTTCTTAAATCATCATACTCGGCTTGGGTGTACCTCCTAGAAGGTTGAGCACCGGTATTGTTAGATAAATGTTTTTATCAAGATTTTGATGATTATGTTTAAATGAGTTTTTATACCAAAACAATGTTAATAAATGTTGTCCAAATACTTCTAAATGATTTAAAATGTTTTTGCTAAATTTTGGAGTATTTCTTAGAATTTATTTTTCGATCAAAATGGACAACACTTTTGATGGTTTTGTTTAAATTGGTTTTTGCACCAAAACAATGTTTATAAATGTTGTCAAAATACTCCCAAGTGATTTAAAATATTTTTACTAATTTTTTGGAGTATTTCTTGAAGTTTATTTTTGATAAAAATCGGACAACATTTAAAATTGGAGGTCGACTCTGAGTGTCGCCCAAAGCGTCGACTGCACGAAGCAAAGAATATTGAAACAGTAACATTCTCGAACTCATAAAAACGAAGAGGGGGACCAGTCAAGGGGGCCGACCGCCGCACCCCCACCGATAATGGCCGACCCCTCCTTCAACTCCGTCCTGGATCGCACTATCTTTTTCAAACATTGAAATCTTAAACAGGGCAACTAGTCGCCTATGTAATTTTTGACAAAGAAAATTGTGCCATTTGAAAACATTATCAACAAGATTTACTTTTCATTTTTGTACAATATTTCTACATCTTGTGATCATCTTTTTGTAGACAAAAGTGAAGAAGAATGAGCCTATGTTGGGAGCCTATGTTGGTGAAGACTTCCCTATAAATAGAGGATGAATGGAAGACACAAGATACAACACATACAAGCAAAATACACAACAAGAAATCTGCAAATTGTTCAAGCTTTCATTTTTTACATTCTTGTTGTAATAGCCTAAGTACTTTCACTTGCACATCTTTGAGGTCTAGGCTTTTTGATTCTTGATTACACTTGCACTCAATCTTTGTATTGGTTTTATAGAGTTGTAATCTTGAATTTTGTCCATCATTCAACACAAGACATCCTTGTGAGTATTCTTGTGGTAAGAATACACTTGAGTGATCTAGGGTGATAGGTGTTTCAAGAGTGTGGTACTCTTCAAAGGTGGTGAAGGGAGATTGTGGTAATCTCCTTGAAGGTGTTGTAAGAGGATTGTGGTGATCCTCAAGGTGTTGTATTAATTGTGGTAATTAATAAAATCTTTTTCTTTTTAAAATCCATCCCTGAGATACTTGGGGTGATAGAGGATTAGGCCCTAGGTGGGTTGAACTCTATAAATCAACGAGTGTTGTTTAATTTATGCATTTACATTCTTGTCATTTACTTGTTGATTCGAAAAATAGGGCGATTTGCGAAAAATCAGCATAATCTATTCACCCCCTCTAGATTATCGTAGCACTGGACTAACAGTATTACCCACCGGATTGCTCGGTTCGCCTTCCTCCACCAATCTCACGGCCTCGGCATCATCAAAGAAGTCGTTTGATCGGGGAATCTTGGCCTCTTCCTCTAGCCATTTTAGTTGGTCGGATGTCCATATTTTTGCGCATAGTGACCATTTGGGAGATGTTATCAATGTCAAAATCATTTTGAAATACCTCCGAATTACATTCTGACGAAGGTAGTCCCGATTGTATAAGAAGTTTACAAATCCAATTGCCCATAACAAACTTCTTATTTCCTTTAGTAATAGACTCAATTAGACATTGAATAAGAATAGCGCCAAAGTTAAGCGGTTCCTTCTAACAATCTTATAAGTCAAAAATAGTCCATGTTGCTAGGCATTTTTCCCGCTTTTCCACATATGCAATAGGCGACAATAACGAATATAATTCGGTGCTCAAGAGTCATCGCCAACAATGAATATTTTGGCCACACACTCAAATAGGTCTTGATTTCTCTCATAGAAACCCCCAACATCTCATCATTCCAAATAGCACAAGAGAAATAGTCCCAACCATCTTCTCTTACATGTAAAAGCCGACAAATTTCATTTGGAGTCCACCTAAAATGACGACCCCTTACAAACGAATTCAAAGCAAGGGGCTTCCTTTGAGCATCATATTCAACCCACATATTGGCATAAAAATGAACAATTATATCATCATCATATAAAACATAAGGATGCTCCCATAAGTACATCCACCCTTGCTCTTCAAAGAATCCTCTAATAGAAGGATATTCATTTGTAAACGAATTAAATCGACAAATCTTCGTACGAGCTATCGTTTTTGCACCCATGTTCAAATTTTCATAGTACCACTCCGCAAATTTGTTGATAAAATCTAAACATTACTAGAGCGAGGAGCTTGAGGTATAAAAGGTTTCTTACTTTTTGTCAAACGGCAATTGTTGAATGAAATCGTCCCGCGGAGTTCGGTAATTTGAGGATTGGATAGTATCGGGTTTTGAATGTCGTCACGTTCTTGAGCCACATTCCTTTGGGTAGCTCGAATATCCCTTTGTTCGGCTTCTTCTTGCCGATTTCTTGAAGAACCCTCTCCGCCCTTTCTACGCTTGGAGGTGGGATTTCGACCGGTATAATTTCTTGGAGGTGCCATATATGTAAAATTCTTGCAAAAAGAAGTGAATTAGCAACAAGAATCACAAAGATTGATGAAGAATTGAAGATTTTAGAGAAAATGGGGTGAATACGCTGGTAAGGGTTTTGGGAGAATTTCTTGTTCTGTTTTGAAAGCTGAAGACAGACGAATATAAACACAAAAAATTTGCATGGGCGACCGGTCGAGGTGGGGTGCGGCCGACGTCGGCGTGCGGCACGGCCGACCCGCTTGACCGCCCCAAAGGCAATTTTTCATTCTCCAGATTTTTTAAAATTCGATTTTTTACCCCAAAAGTTTTTAAAACTTTGCAAAAAAATAATTATGGATTAAATCCAACAAATATGAGTTTCGAAAAAACACATATACGAGAAAAAAGAGATTTAACGAGTAGTGCCCTTTTAAGAAAAATCACAAAGTCATTTAGTGGCACTAAAGGGGTTGAAATGAAATATTTTGAAAGACATGTGCATAAACATGACATGAACACAATATCGAGTTCTAAGAAAAATACGAGTGAACATAACTCGATGGTTTAAGAATCTTGATGAAGAAATAGCCAATGAATATGAGATATATAACCTACACAATTCTTAAACAAATTTTGCACAAGATATAATAGCAGAAGTGTAGGCAAGTAATAAGAGATATCACAAAAAAATGCTTATGCTATAAAAATCCATAAGAGTTTAAAAACAACATGTAAGGTCTCATTTTTAAAGACTTTTTAAAAGCACAAATATATTGAGGACCTTAATTTTTAAAATAATGAAAACTCATTTTGCAATTTAGACACAAATAAAGACATGCATACTAAGTTAAAATGCATATGTAAGTAGGGAGATACGGTTTACCAATTACGCCATTTCCATGGGTTGAGTCGTTCCCATTGTTGATGATATCTTCCCCTTTGAAAATCATCTTGTTAATGATGGCTTCTCCAATTGTTCCATTTCCAAGCATTATGGCATTCCCATTTTCGAAAGTGTCTTTCTCTTGGAAGATCATCTTGTTGATGATGTCTTTGCCATTTCCAAGGATTTTGTTCATCCCATTTTTGATTATTTCCTCTTCTTGGAAAATGACTTTGTTGATGGTGTTTTCTCCTTTGATCAAATGAAATGGTCATTTGATGTCTTTTTGGCGGTATGAATTTTCTTCGATTATTATTTCACGGTACCTAATATAACATTGTTTTGTGGTACCCTCAAGTGCTTGGGTCCTTTGGGATTAGTCTTGACACTTTTAGGTCTCCAACAATAATTAGAGTTATTTCTAGCCCGACAAGTATTTACCGTATGACCCTTCATACCGCAATAAAAGCAAGTAACATCACTAATATGGATAGGAACTCGATTGTTTTTCATATGCTTGACAATATTAGGCTCATGATCAAGTTCACTATTCAAACTATCACAACTATTAACATTCACAACATTGGGCAATTTATTGGTACTCAAGTTGGATTTTGATAAATCATTTTTCATGCAATTAATATCCTTAACAAGAGTACTATTTTGTTTTTCAAGGACCTTGTCAAGTGTGGTGGTGTGAGCACATGATAGTGATTCATAGGAAGTAAATAAACTATCCTTTTTATTTTTCAAAACAATGAATTCCTTTTTCAAATTTTTGTACTTAACAAGTAAATTATGGAATTCATTTTGAAGATCACCAAAATCGTTTTGCAAATCACTATAATCATTTTGAATAACAATATCATAGGAAGTAGAGGGTTTAAGACATACCTCATTTTCTTCTTCGATGCCCATAAAACATTGTTCTACTACTTCATATTTGGAAGTTGTAAAAAGCTTGTTCCTTAGATTTGAACTTGTATCCCTTTGAGA
This sequence comes from Rehmannia glutinosa, assembly GCA_016081115.2. Classification (NCBI taxonomy): domain Eukaryota; kingdom Viridiplantae; phylum Streptophyta; class Magnoliopsida; order Lamiales; family Orobanchaceae; genus Rehmannia; species Rehmannia glutinosa. The sequence continues at coordinate 56,319,837 of CM071937.1, read as the reverse complement.
AGTAGATGCTTTTGTTTGACTCCTTTCATTTGCAAATACTCCATAGATGGCTTCTAATTTTTGCCATACTTCATGTGCCGATCAAACACTCACAAGGATATCTTGTGTTGAATGATAACCAAAAATTCAAGATTACAACTCGATAATGAATTATACAATAGAGTGCAAGTGTAATCTAGAATAGCCTAGACCTCAAGGATGTGAAAGTGATAAGCTAGGAAAAATTACAACAAGAATAATAACTATGAAGAACAAGTGTTTGCTTGAAGTGTATCTTGTTGTGTTGTATCTCAATTGTTGTGTTGGTTGCTCCAAAACTTCCTCTATTTACAGGAGATGATTGATCAAGCATAGGCTCCTCTTGGGGATTGAAAATCTACAGAAAAATACAATTAAAATCAAGAATATAGCTGAAATCAATCCCACATTTTAAGGAAAGTTTGTCTTGTCAAACGTCGAATTTTGTCTTTGTCAAAGATAGAGCGGCCGCACATTTAAATAGACGTTTGAAAAATACACAAAGAAAATAACACAGGCGACCGTCGACGGGGGTCCGATCGGTCGACCCATGCTCACCGGGTCTACCATGACCAAAACCAAGACAGGTGTTTGCTTTCAAAAATGAACTCCGTGTGCCGGTCGACAGGGGTCAACTGGTCGACCACCTGGTCGACCGGTCGACCTGGTCTTTTTCAAGTCCGTCTCATTTTTTTGTTCCAAAATTCATCTTCAGGTATGGGTTGTCCTCTACGGCAACCGGTTGACCTCGAGACAGAAAAGTTGTCCAATTTTTGTCGAAAATAAAACTCAAGAAATACTCCAAAAATTTAGTAAAAATATTTTAAACCGATCGGGAGTATTTAGACAACATTTAGGAACCTTGTTTTGAAGTAAAAACTTTATAAATATAAAATCATTAAAAGTGTTGTCCAATTTTATCTAAAATAAAACTTGAAGAAATACTCCAAAAAATTTTAAAACCATTTTAAATCATTTAGGAGTATTTGGACAACAATTAAAAACATTGTTTTGGTGTAAAAATAATATCATCAAAATTAAGATAAAAACATGTATCAAACAAACTGTGTGCTTTGTGCTCTGGTTGTTTGCATCTGTTGCATCTCCCTTTTCTGAATAGACATTCCCCCTATGATATCTTCCGCATTCAACGTAAAGCGATTTATCCATTTGGCCACTACGACTTGTATTCACATTTTTCTTGTTTTCTTTATTCTGAACATTGCCTTTCAACTGATTGGGGCCTCCCATTTTCGCTTTGCCTGCTTGTTATCTCATCTGCATTTTTGTGTCTTGGCAGTTCCCATAGACAAAACCAAAATAATGTTGCTTGAAAGAGCAGATCACTCCAAGTCAAGGTAGTTCAATTTTAGTCAAAATTCTACTCTGGGAGCTGGGAAAACCTTTAAGTGGGAACTTTCCTACAACACCCAACATATGTTAGACGGGCCCTAGAGTTGTCCAAGAGAGGTCCCTCCAGAGCAAAGGACAAAAGTTACGAGCAACATGGGATTGGTATAATGAAATGGGTCGCGTGGGCCTACGGGCCTCGTGAGCCGACTAGTAATATTTGTGACCCAATAGTAATTAATGATATCAGACAATTAATTAAATACTTTAATTTTAATTAAATAAATGCATAAAATAATAACTAGGGAAAATTCAAAGTTGTCCCTAACAGATATGTGGTCCATAAACTTTCTACTTGTGATCGTCACCAATTGAATTACGACCAAATTGCCTTAGGTCGGTTACCGGTGTCAATAACTGACGATTACACAATTCGAACAATTTTTTCGGTATCCACTTCAAATAAAAAATATATAAAACACTTCGTTAAAAAATATATACAATTTCAAAATGGCTTTTGGTTCTAAGAGGTTTCTTCTTGGTCAATACAAAAGAACATTTGGTTGGTAAAAATCGTGGTTTCATTTTGATTGAAAATCAATTTCTATTCTACACATAGTGAGTTGATGCTTATTCCCCATATACAACCATTGTTTCTTCTCCGGGAAAAGAAGTTTAGGACCCGTGACCTTCTACCTCCACGCGGCATTGCTTTTTTAGACTTTCACCCATTGTGGAAAATTCTCCACTGTTGTCCAAATTATTTAATAGCACCTAAGTAGGTTTTCTATGACGAGTTTTTTTTAGATTTTTGAATTGGAAAATATCAATGACACCAAGAACGAGGCCATTACAATTTACACATAACTTGGGTTTTTAACAATTCATTTTTTACTATTTTCAAAGATGATGTTGTCGGAGTGATTTGGCCTGGTTTAAGAAGACATGCTACTTGACAATGGGAGGGATTACAGAGTTAAATATGGGGTGTAGGTCCCAATGGGTGTGGTGTAAATTTTTGAGGGGGGGTTGAATAAACCTTACAAAATTTTCACTTTTTGGTCTTTTTTAAGAATTTCAACAGAGTTAACTCAAATCAGTTGTGTCCTTGGGGGACAGCTAGATTGGCTTTTTTCAGCAAAGTTACCCACTCAACAGACGCGACTGAACTGTTGATAGTATAACTTAGTTGCGTCAGCTAACACTTAACTTTTAGGTGATTTGGTTTTTAATAGCGGAAGACTTAACACCCTTTGTTAGTTTTAAACTCGTTTTTAACACTTGTTTTAGCACTTGTCATTATTAGTTGGATAGCAATATAACTTATCACCAGATATGAAAATATAAGTAAGAAAGTAAATGCTGAAAGTAAATGACATAAGCAAATTTATAGTGGTTCGAGGATGGGGTAATTCCTCTAATCCACTCTTCTCCAACTCCTGGAGGAATCCACTAAGTAACAGATCAAGTTACAAAGCAGTTCTCAGCCTAGAGACAACCATGATCACACAGCTGGCTTCTCCTGCGACTCAGCTTCTTCACAAGACAGCTGCCTTGCTACTTCAGCTCCCTTCAGGTCATTGGAATTGATCACACAACCTTCCAACAAACTTGAAACTTTTGGTTCGACCTTGAACCTCACTACAAATCCTTCAAACTTGGAGAGTAGACCTCTTTTTGTTTTTAAAACATTTTCTCTTCAACTGGTTAAAGTAATCTTTCCTTTACAGCGTGTGTTGGGTCGAGTTCGTTCGAGTTTTAGGCTTGAGGAATTTTTTTGATAAGCTTTGAGAATATTGCAGGTTATGCTTGCTTGATAATTGCTTGATTCATTCGTGTAAATCATTCTTGGTTCAGGTAACCTTTTCTCAAATGTTTCTTCAGCCTTTTATAGTGCTCATTTGAAAATTTGCCCGTTGAAGAGATACACTATTTTCAAATGACACTTCTTGTTCGTTAGATTGTCTTTTCTTGGTCTGCAGAGATGTGATGTTGACCCTTCCTCGTATTAAATAACTCTGCAGCTTTACAGGGTCTGACACATGCTGCAATGTTTCCCATTGGTTTATTCCTTTTGTATGTTTCTGGGCCAAACACTTTAAGACCTGGCAGCTAGGACTTATTACTATATCGAGTAATATCATTGACTTTCTTCCAATGGATCAATGTCAGTTGTCTTGACTTGACTGCTGCCTGTACCCCTTTGACTTGAGTTTGCTCCAATCATAGGAATGACTCAACTGTCACTTCAACTATTAGACTTGGCTCCTTTTACTAACTTGACTGACACTTCCTCATACTTCACATAGTTGTTCCTCAGCTGGCTCTCCTTCAGTCGAGTCCTTGTCTTCCATCTTGGCCATACTCAGCTAACACACAGCAGAGTCTTCACTCTAGTCTGCAGTTGACTTCTTGCATTCTTCGACATAGATGACTTCACTCAGCTCTTTCAGTCCTATCTATTACAACATATAATTACAAGGAAAATGGAGTACCAACTTCTTAGTCCAAGTTTTATATGGTATCAACAAAATCTTACAAATAAATTTCCTAATAATATCCCCCTTTTTGATGATGCCAAAACTTTAAATAAAATAAACAACAAACACAAGCAGTGCAGTAACAAAGAATGTATACTTTAAGAAATAAAACAAGTGAACATTGCTTCATGTTGTACTCTGGATCTGGTTCTTATGCCATCTCTAACATCTTCAATGATTAACTCAGGTGGATGGTGTCTCAGCTATCTCTCAGCTAAGTTGTCATGAACAGCTTTTGCATCATCATGCAACATCAGACCTTCCAGATGTATTTGAGATTCAGCTATCTCATCATCATCAAGGTTGAGTGCTCTCACATCTGCTTCACCATAAGGACTCTTCTGCATAGTTGGTTGATTCTGCTTATCAGCTAACTCATCAATGTCTTCTCCATTCACATTTGGCTCATCAAATACCACAAGGATACACTATTCTGTGAGCATAGTCCTCTTGTTTAGCACTCTATATGATTTACTCTCAGCTGGGTACCCCAAAAAGATACATTCATCACCTTTAGCATCAAAAGCCTTCAGATTGTCCTTGCCATTGTTGTGGATGAAGCATTAACATCCAAAGATCTTGAAATATCCAACATTTGGCTTTCTCCCTGTCCAAATCTCATAGGGAGTCTTGGTTAATTGCATGTTTATCATGCATCTATTTTGAGTATAGCATGCAGTATTTATGGCTTCAGCACAAAATCTCTTAGGCAATCCAACATCAGCTAACATTGTCCTTGTAGCTTCCTTAAGAGTTCTGTTTCTTCTTTTACCTATTCCATTCTGATGTGGAGTCCTTGCTGTTGATAACTCATGAGCAATACCATTTTCAACACAATACTGAGTTATAATTCCATTGACAGACTCAGTTCCCCTGTCAAATCTCATCTTTAAAATGGTTTGACTCTTCTCATTTTGAACTCTTCTCATTTTGAACTCTTCTCATCAGCTGAGGCAACTTCTGCAGTGTTTCCTTCTTTTTACACATGAAGACTGTCCATGTATTATTTCGATCCCTATTCAAGTACTTTGCTTTATTACTTGTTTTATCATATGGCCAATGATTTAGCATGCTTGATGTGTTAATTCATAATTCGAGAGATGAGTTTCAATACTAGTTCTTGAGTACTTGACATGAATATTTTGCATGATTGAGAAGTATGTGAGTATTTATGAGGATTTGCTGATCTTATATGCTTTTGGGAGTTGTTTATCTTATGTTGAGATGCTAGCATAGATAATACAGTCAACGTATTTATTGTGTCTCGAGAGAGAGGATAAATTACTTTTGATCATCTTATAAGGAAGGGCAAAATTGCTTTTTTGGTCCGTTAAGTTGGCTCGATTTCGCTTTTAGTCTTTAATTTTTATGGGTTGCGTTCGGCAAACACTAACTTTTCTAAACCTGCACATTTAGTCCAATTTCAAAATTTCGGGGATATTTTATCCCTAAAATGCTGAGTTGGGCCAATTTTCAATAAAATGACTATTTTGGCCCCTTTTTTTTTAGGGAAACCTTGGGAAAAATTCAAAAGAGAAATAAAATAATATGCTTTTTGGTTTTTCTAGTTTTCCTTAATTTTTATTTAAAGTTGAAAAATATAAAATATACGTTCGACAAATTTTGTTTAATTTAATTTAAAGAAAACAACATGAACATATATTTATAATTTTCAACTGTAAATAAAATTAAGAAAAATAAAATGAAAACAAAAACAGAAAAAATATGTATTTACAATTTTGAACTATATATAAAAATTAAAAAAATTAGAAAACAAAAAAAACATATATATCTATAATTTTCAACTGTAAATCAAAATTAAAGAATATAGAAAACAAAAAAAAAATAGAAAAAATATAGACTTACAATTTTCTACTGTACATTAAAATTAAAGAAAAAATAGAAAACAACGAAATAAGAAAAAATATATATTTACAATTTTCTACTGTAAATAAAAATTAAAAAAAATAGAAAACAAAAAAAGGAAAACTGAAAAAAAAAGAAAATAAATTTATTTTATTTTTGTTTTCTATTTTTATTTAATTTTTATTTAATGTTGAAAAATATAAAAATATATGTTTGACTATTTTATTTAATTTAATTTAAGTTTTATATATTTATTTTTATTATTTAATTTATTACTATTTTTCTATTTTTTCATTAATTTTAATTTAGAGTTGAAAATTATATATATATATATGTTTTTTGTTTGTTTTCTATTTTTAAAATTTTTATATATAGTTGAAAATTGTAAATACATTTTTTTTGTTTTCTTTTTTTTTTAAAAAATTATTTACTGTTGAAAATTATGAATATATGCTCAGATTACTTTGTTTAAATTAAATTAAAAAAAAGTCGAACATATATTTTGATCTGTCAACTTTATATAAAATTACAAATATATGTTCATATTTTTTATTTACTTCAATTTAATCTTATATTTATTTTTGTTATTTAATTTTATTGAGATATTAAACAAGTCATGTGATATGAGGTTTCCCTCCAAAAAATGGGGCAAAATAGTCATTTCATTGAAAATTGGCCCAACTCAGCATTTTAGGGATAAGATATCCCCGAAATTTCGAAATCGGACTAAATGTGCACGTTTAGAAAAGTTAGTGTTTACCAAACGCAACCCATAAAAATTAAAGGACTAAAAGCGAAATCGAGCCAACTTAACGGACCAAAAAAGCAATTTTGCCTATAGGGAAGATAGATAATAACTTTGGCTTGATTAATCTTATAACAAGAGGGTGATTAACTGAAACCATAACCCTGGAATCCATCCATTACTTGATCTTTTCAATCGTAACTCCTTGCTTTGTTATTTTTATGATAAAATATTTTCTTAGTTTTATAAAACAACAATCACAAGTCGATCGTCTAAATAAAAACAATATTATTATAATCTCAATAATTAGTACATTAATTTATTAGTCTATGTGGGATCGACCTTGCTTACCATATCTATTAACTACGCCGTTCACTTACAGTGAAGCTAAGAAATAAGGCGAACAAGAGCATACACTTTCCACACACTTTGAGAGATGAGTGATACACTACTTCTAGTGAGTCACAATGTCAAGTACCCGAAAGAGTATTGATTAATTATGCCAAATTTGTGATTGATGATTTCTTGATAATGAATTGCATGGTTTACTTAGATATGGAGTCAAATGAGATTGAATGTTTATAGTGTTCTTGTGTGTTCTTTGTACCCTTTGAGATTATTTTTCTAAATTTGCTTGAGGACGAGCAATGGTTTAAGTTTGGAGAATTTTGATATGTGTAACATATACGTGCATTTGGGGGCTTAAAATGATATATAATTGATGGACTTACACGCATATTTAGTGTATTTTACTTGGTTTCCTTAGAAGGGCATGATACTGCGTATTCTTGTAACTTTTTACAAGAAACGGAGCTTAAACGAAAAGATATCCGTTAGAAGGCCTGGACGAGATTGAAGAGTGCGAAGAGAAGATCAAATAATGAAGAAACCGAACAGGAACCAGTCACACGGTTAACCCGTGTGAGGCTCACACGACCGTGTGAGATGAAACTGTGTGATTTTTACACGTTCGTGCGACTTATTTTCAGAGACATGTTACACAACCCGACCATGTGAAGATGACACATCGTGTGAAGTGTTTGGGTGAAAAATAGAGACGGAGACCAATTACACGGCCAGACCGTGTGAAGTGTACACGGGCCATGCGATGTGTTTTGTCTGATTTTTGTGTCTTTTCCCCGTTAGAACTCTACAAGTGATCTCTCAAAGCACATATATAAACAGACCAAGGCCATGGACAAAAATATCACCTCATATCACTTCATAACAACTTAATATACCATAAAATACACTACAATACACTAGGGTTACACAAATCAAAGGTCTTTTGAGAGAGGAAGGCTAAGCTACGAAGAGCACCACAATGTCTTTCGCATCTACAGAAGCACAAGAGTTTTGAAGGCTTGTTAGGAGGATCCATCCTGACAATAAGGAGTTTTTTTTCTTAGTTTAGATCTCTTATTTGTAGTTAAACAATGTCAAACTATTTGATTTCAACTTTGTCTATGAATTTATTATCAAATATGTTCGGCTAATCTTTCTGATCCTAGGGCATAATCAAAAATGTGGATTCATATTAAATCTATGTTAATTATTTTCTTAATTGATTTATGTGTTCAATTATATGGATTCGAATGCTTATTTCTTGTAGATTATCTGATCAATAATTTGCATGTCATATTTATTAGTTCATAATTCGGGAGATGAGTTCTAACAAACAAAAATCAAATTCAGACATAAACGGGTGTAGAGTCGGGAGGCTTATAATTTTTTTGTGGAGAGTACTTCAATTCAAAGATCTTTTGGGAGTTGATATTAATTGTTAGGTAGAGATGCTAGCAATTGGTATTAATCTACTGTTTATTTGCTTCGTGAGGGGGAATAAACGAAGTTAGGACTTGAACTCATAGAAACACATAAATTGGTTTTGATAAACATTGATTGGATTTAATATTAAAGAAGCATGTTGAGATTATGTGCCTAGGGTTGTTTTCGTATTTGTTGAAAAGACTTGTGAGGTTCGGGTTTTTACAAATTTACACATTTTATTTTATTTGTTAATTTAGGATTTTTAAAACTTGTGATTTTTGGTCGCTTCAATAAAATTGGAATACGATGTTTTTATAGCTTAAGTACTTCATATTCAATCCCTGAGGAATACAACATTGCTTGGCATTATTCTATACACTACGATATACACTTTCAGTTTAGTGAAGAGATTTGTGTGATCACCCTACATCACACGGGGTGGACAGTCCGACTCGCCACTTTGAAAATAATTTTCTCCCCCGACATGAACTCCAGACAACACCTCCTGGATTGGCATCGGATCACCTCACCAACACTTCCCCTATAGCCGAAACTCATCAAGAAGTAAAATACAAGTGGCACTACACCTACACCAGCTCTCCTGCTAAGACATCACGCATCCATGAAAGTCACAGATCTCCTTAGCTTCCACCTACACCAGCTCTCATCAGCCTTCCGGAGGCCTTAGTATTTTTTCTTTATTTTATCGTTAGCTTTTTGCCTCCGCCCAAGAGGTGTTAAGCGTTTATTTATATTTCAGTCATGCTTCCGCCCACAGGGCGTTAAACATTTCATTATAATGAATAAAAACACTTTCATGTTTTTCTACTTTGATGTTCTGAATGCAATTAATGGCCACACATGGCCATGGTGTAATTAATGGCCATACATGGCCAGGGTCAATGACCAATTGGACGCTCTCCTCAACAAATCCCATCTTTCCAGCTAAGGCCCCGTATGGGAGGGGCCTCCTCACAGGGGTCCTTGTAAATAACCTCATTCGGCTAACACCTAAGAGGGGATGGCCTCACTCGGCTAAGTTCGTGGATGGGAGGGGCCTCTTGATGGAGGTCCTAGTAATTAACCTCATCCAGCTAAGACCCCAGAGAGGATGGCCACACCCGGTTAAGACCCCGGGTGGGATGACCCCTTCCTGCTAAGACCTCGGATAGGAGGGGCCTCCTCATGGAGGTCTTAATAATTAACTTATTTTAGCTAATACCCCAGAAGGGATGGCCTCACTCGGTTAAGACCCCGGGTGGGATGACCCTTTCCGGATAAAATCCCAGATGGGAGGGGCCCCCTCACAAAGAGGTCCTAGCAAAAAATTCTTCCTCCTCCGGCTAGGACCCTGGAGGAAGGGGCCTCCTCGCAAGAGTTCCCGAATAATCTTCTCCATGGTGAAAATGTGCAAGGAAAATAAGGCGAAAAAGCCAACACATAGGTTTCCACAAGCAATAGAAAAGATCAAAAGCCTAAAGCAATAATTATGGTGGAAGCTTCAGAAGGGTTCCCCTTCCAAGCTCAGGAAAGGCGCCCTGTGAACTCCAGAAGGGCACCCATTCCGGGCTCTGGAAGGGCATACCACAAAATAGTATTCCCCGGCAAAAGAAGAAGGAAAAATTCTAACACCTGGGGGAGACATCATAACGATAAAGGAAAGCTAGCAAAGAGTGCCAAAAGGGAGCCCCTTCCAAGCCTAGAAGGGCGTCCTTTCTCAATGTCAGAAGGGCGCCCATTGGGCTTCAGAAGGGCGCCCTCAAGGACTCATGGGGCACATATAACTTTAAACACCGATATCCCCGGCTATTCCAAAAAACCAAGACTTCCCTCCAAAGGAAATATCCACTTCAACGTGGAAAATGAACAAGTCTTCTACAGAAAGAAGTTATATCATATCACTACGAAAACCAAAGGCTTGGGGAAAAATCCGAGGGAAAGCCTCCTTTCGGGCTCCGAAAGGACGCCCCAGGAACCCCAAGGGGGCGCCCTCCTCCGAGTTCTGGAAGGGCGCCCTTGGTGTTAAATAATAATATAAAGTTTAATCTTCTACAAGAAGTCATATGTAGATATCGCAAGTAAAACATAACAAAGGGAAACCTAATATGCATAAAGAAGATAGAAGATCATCCAGTCCCATAGGGAAACATCAAACATCTCAAGACTAGAAGAGAGGGAGAAACATCCAAGTGCATAAAAGGGAATATCCAAATGCATAAAGCAAGCCTTAAATAGGTGGGCATGAAGCAAATACCATCAGTAGCATCTCCATTGCCACCAACATCGTCGGGAAGATCCACTAAGGCCTCGACCTCTACATCCTCCTCCTCATCAGAAATGCCATAGTCCAAGATGGCGATCAGCTCACTAGAAGCCTTTCCACTTTGTCGTAGAAGTTTTCGGCAATGACACACCACCTTGTGGTAGTAAGAGCAAGACTTTCTCATCATGGCAGAACGATAGGACAAGGAAACATTGTAGGCCTCAACTAAACTGGACCACTCCTTAGCCAACAACTCAACTCCAGCAGGGGACAGAAGAACAACTCACCCGTCTTAGCCTCGTGGGCAAGCTGGCTCTTTGCCCGAGCACACTGCTTCCACAAATCTGACATGTCGCACTTGTGATGGTTAGTTGCAGCCTTGAGTGCCTTAACCTCACCTCAAAGCCGACGGTTCTCCGCCTCGGTCACCTCGCCTAGATGGTTCGAATCTACAACATGATTTGTACAAGACTTAGCCAAGTGAAGAGACAAAGCATGAAAAATGGAAATGCAAAGAAACTATGGAAGCTTACCCAAGCAATGTCCCCGCAAAGGTGAGTCTCGATGTCCTTAAAGGACAAAGACCCAAGGCGGGACTCGTCATCAGCCGATAGAGCTCCTCGGGTACTGGCGTAGCCCAAGCCAGAATCAGTATAGTCCCAATGGGAGTGGATTTCCTCGCGACAATTCACTCTACCAGAGAGGAAAACACGGGGACCAAACTCTTAGAAGCAGCAACTCTAGGCTCCACCCTCAACCTCTTCCTAGCGGAAGGGCCTAAAAAGGACACGGAGCCGGAACAATATCAGCACAATCACTGGAGCACGAGCCAGGACACTGATCACCTTCCTGGCGAGAAGGGCGCCTAACATTCTCTTGGGGAGAAGGGCGCCTAGCACCATCCTGGGGAGAAGGGCGCGACCTATCACTCCGGGGCGAGACACGCAAGCTCTCGCCAGCAGCAGACTTTCCCTTGAGCTTCTCCTTCTTCTTGAAGGCCATCAATTCCGCAATGCTGTAACTTTCCCTATGTGAAAAGCAAGCAGAAGCAATATCAGAAAAGGAAGCAGTCAAAATATACAAGAAATGTGGGAAGCAATGTAAAAAAGTGAAGGAAGACAGGATACCCAAGAACTCCCTAACATTCAGAAGATTTTTAAACAAGCCCCGAGACCTATAAGCTTACGCTATCTCCTTCCGGGAAGGAGGAGTGCCTCGGACAGCCTTAACCTCAGAAACTCACTCGTGAGAAAGCTCCCAACCATAATCCCTCACATAGAATAAATCCACCTTCCACAACCCACCAGGAGAAGGAAATCCATCAAGAAACTTGCACTAAAAATGTGAGAAGAAGTGGAAGAAGGTGTCACCCGGAAACTTTTGGGCATAAAACAAGGAATGAAATCCGTCTACAGTCAGAATCAAGTCCAACTGCTGCATAACGTGCTGATAACCTCGGATACATGCATAGGCCTGAGGAATCAACTGACCAACACATGCTCCCACCGACCTGAGGATCAAGATGATGAAAGTATCTAAAGGAAGCACGAAGCCAACAGAGAAGCTGTAAAGATATAATGTGATGAAGCCCTCGGGTGGATGAGTGAGCATGTTGCCTGAACCCGGGGCTAACACAACAAAAGTCAAAGGAAGATCAAGCTGCTCACGTAGACTACAAAGATAAGTGGAAGTCACTCGACTGCTCGACTCCCGGGAGGAGGCCTATGCTGATACTTGGTGGGACGGAGATCTTCAGGACTATCTTTTTTGGGCTCCACCTTAGAAGACTCATCACTTAAGCTTGAATTCGGCTCAAGCTCTACCTCCTCATCACCATCGAAATACAAATCTGGAGCAAGGGGAGGAATATCAAACTTTGTGGAGAAACGTGGACATGGAATAACCAAACTGAAAACAGAACGCTCGGTAACACCTCGGCCTCCGAGTAGGATGGAAGAAGTACTGAAATCTGGGATATGGCTCAAAACATAAAAAAACTCGGGGGAAAGATGGAGAAAAACAGGAAGAAAAATGGATCGGGGGCTAGGGACAACCCCCTGGGACGTGCCATCCTCCGTTGGGGAGGCGCCCCAGGGCACCCTCTACGACTCTAATTTCTCTCTCCGCACGATATACTCCACTTCTATATCAACTCTCACCTCAGCTCTCACCTCACCTTTCACTTGCAAGAAATTTCCTAAGTCTTCTGTAAAGCAAAAAATTTCAAAAATTGAGAGGTAGAGAGAGAGAATTTACCTTTAGAAAACATGCTCACAAGCCTCCACTCCAAAGTGTTCTTGTGCAAAAAGTGGTCAAAGATTCTCCAAAGACAAGATAACATATGCTCCAAGACAAGCCAGATATTTCTACACCGGATGAGGTCCCGCACTGCTTCATCCCTCCGCAGCACCGGAGCTGCGGGCTTATGTTGGAAACAAAAATGGTATATAATTCATTTTATATATGTTTATTTAATATTAATTGCCTAATGGGCTCTTAATAATTAAACCGGCCCAAAGAAGTGCGGGTTTGGGCCAATTGGCCATTTTCTCCTACATGGACTGGCACGTAGACCAAATTCTCCTACACAACCCACGGGACCCAATTCTCAGGTATAAAAGGTCACTCCTATTATCTGTAAGTAATGAATTCATTATTCTCCTACGCATTATTTTACAGTATTTATTTACTGTTATTTCTCTCGTTCACCGTGCTGACTTAAGCATCAGAGAGGCCTCCCTGGGACAACCCCGGGGCCCTCTAACATTTGCGCATAAGTGCAGGCAAGTTTTCAATCAAAGAATTTAAATTTCAAGGAGAAGAGGACTAAAGATAAAGACTTCCTTTCAGGAAGTTTTTTAGTTAACTCGATTGAAGGTGACCGCCAAAAAAAAATAAAGCATCACAATCATTGCTCTTTTCCAGGAAAAGAAGGTCACAAACCGTGACGTTCTACACCTTCGCGTGGCATTGCTTTGTCAGTCTTTCACCCACTGTGGTGTTGTCCAAATTATTTAATAGCACCTAAGGTCTCGTGATCACCTAAGGTCTTCTATCACGAGTGTTTTTAGATTTTTGACTTGACAAATTTTCAATGACGCCAAGAATGAGGCAATTACAATTGGCACATAACTCAGGCTTTTAACAATTCCTTTTTTGCTATTTTCAAAGATGACGTTGTGGGAGCTTCAACAAGTTTTCTTTCTTGGCACTATATTTGAGATTTTCTTTTTTCTTTTTTATTTTTTTTTAAGTACTATATATACTCACTAGTCATATTAAATGCATGTCACACCAATATAATGTTCAATCAAACAAAAAATTGAGGGACCGGGCTCGAAGTTTATATTCATCCGCAGACTTTGAAAGCAGCCTTTGGCTCAAGATGAAGATTCTTGGAAGTGTGGTGGAAATTTCAACAATAGTTTCTACTCACTACTAATACAAGTCCTCCTCCACTATAAAAGCAGAAAGAACACAACCTAATTTATTAACTTATTTTTTCAACATTATCTTTTGCATAAACTTCAAAAATGGATCCAAGAAAGGCAATTCTCCATTTTCTTTTTTCTGTCCTTATAATCTTCTGTGTTTCCTCTGTGCTAGCAGATAAGGATGTGAGAAAGACTCCTATTTCCTTGGAGAAGAACCACACCTCATTAGCCAATGGTATGAGATGATAAAATTCTCCATATTTATTTATGATTCTTCTTAATTTTATTAAGTTATTCACTTATTTTATTTTGTTGTTCTAACCCAATCTGGTCCAAATTTATGGTAAGGATAAATGGTACTTCACTCTCTTTAGATAATTATTTTAGCTTTTTATTTTCTAAGATTAATTTAAAATAATTTTTTCCCCATTTTTTATTTATTAATTAATTTTACCCATCAATTAATGATATTTTCTACATAATTTTTTATTTGAATACTAAGTAAGGTGTTAAATGTACCCATTTTATGTATATGGTAGCAGTTTAATATAAAGAATAGGGATAATTACAATAAGCCCATGAGGTTTCGGGCTAATTACCAAAAAACCCTTAAGTTCCTTGAGACTTGATCCGTGTTACATTTTCCTCTTTTATAAGAAAAAATATTTTTAGACCCCATTTATTATACTCACACCTTAAATTTAATAAATAATCAAACCTGAGAGGTTTTTTTGTAATTTTGAAAGCATCTTTTGGTTGTTTTAATTTGTAGTTAGCCCAAACTTAAGGATTATTTTTGTTTTTTTCCCTAAAGAATACGAATTATCTATACTTTGTGTTTTATATAAATTATTTATATTATATGGTTTATATTGCAAAGTCTATATATATATATATATATATATATATATATATACTTGTATGATGTCATTTTTTAACTGGTTGAAGAAAATCATATAATGCATGTATACCACTCATTCCTTCACAGCAATCTTTAGCTATGTACGAGAGCAAAAGCAATTCTCCACCTTATAATTTTCTGTATTTTTTTATTCTCTATTTATTACTTTATATTATTATTACTATTATTTTTTTTTTGGTTCTTTCTTATAATTAAGAATAAAAATATCGTGGTAAAATATCGTTTGAAAACGCTTAACTACGACATATCATTTTTTCCACGATTACTAATGAATTTTGTGCTTGTCAGCCAAGAATATCTCCGACTTCATACCTCCGGCTCCGAGATTCCGACCACCGTGCCGCCCTTGCCGGATCGGGAGAATTACCTGGCCATGCTGCCGTTTCGCTGCCAAGGGGACTAAGAATTGAAGCTGGCAAAACCAAGATTTATTATTTATTTTTTTTAAATTCAAACCTTTGTAAAGGATTATAGGGGAGGGGTGAGGTTTAAACCCATCAAGTACGATCTCTCTTAGTGAGGTTGTTATGAATGGACTTGCTCTGTTACTTCTTCTTCCAACTCAGCTGATCTTGGATCCCCTTACGTATGGCTTGATAGAACAACTTATTGGAGAATACTATATGTGCTGGTGTGTGTGTGAACAAGCGTGCAATAAGGTGTATATGTGTGTGCAGAGAGAGAGAGAGAATAGAAGAAGAGAGAATTGAAGAGATTGTATTATTTCCAAATCTGATTTTCAAGTCTGGTTTCATCTCTTTTTATTGTTACAATTGTACTCAACAGTTTGAACTAACCAACTAAATTCTGTTGGCGGTTTCTAATTAACGTAACAACTAATTAATTGAAAACTGAATTAACTAACTATCGAAACGGTGCCGTATTGATAAAGTCGCACTTTGTGATTAATATCACTTTCTCTCTATGTGTAACATTACCCCCCCTAAAGATCGGCCTTGTCCTCAAGGCTGCAAATGGGGAAACTGGCGAGTAATGTCGTGGAAATCCTCCCAAGTGGCTTCAGAATCAGGTAAGTGTGCCCAACGGATGAGAACTTGACGAACTGCTGCATTATGCCGTTTAATGAGTCGTCTAGCAAGGATGTTGAGGGATGGAGGATAACCTTGCCATCATCATCAAATGGTGGTAGGTGCGGTGATACGAGAATCAGAGATCCGATTTTTTTCTTCAAGATGGAAACGTGAAAACAGGATGGATCTTGGCACGAGGTGGAAGTCGAATTGTGTAAGCGACGGAACCTACTTTTTCGAGAACCTAAAATGGACTGCGAATTTCAAACTAAGTTTCGAGTTTGCTCTTGTGAAGGGATAAGCGGCGGTAAGGTTTGAGCTTAAGATACACCCAATCGCCCACGTTGAAGTGTCGTCGGAAGGATGTCGGTCACTGCGCGTTTCATTTCGATTGGGCTGTTGAAGGTGAGTCTTAAGGTAGTGTTGGATGTGTTGTCTTTCCCGAAGGGAGACTCGATACCCACTACTGAGAGCTTGGAGATAAGGGGACCGAAGGCGAGATGATTGGCTTTATAACCATAAAGGCCTCAAATGGTGTCATCGCAATGGCAAGATGAAAATTGGTGTTATACCAAAATTCCGCCATAGCTAACAAGAAGACCAATGCTTTGGTGTGGTCTTTGCACATGCAACGAAGGTAGCTCTCTAAACACTGGTTGACCCTCTCCGTTTGAGGGTGATAAGGCAGGTCTTTGAGGTGTTGTTGGACTCCCGATAGCTTGAAGAGTCACTTGCCAAAAATGACTCGTGAAGATCTTGTCCTGTCGTCGATACAATCTTTAGAAGGTAAACCATGAAGTTTGTAAACAAGATCCCGAGGAAAAGTGTGTGCTAAGTGAGAAGCGATATATGGGTGGTGTAAAGCGAAAAAATGTGCGTATTTAGTAAACCTATCTACTACAACCCATATAGCATTCTTCCCATTAGAGGTAGGAAGTTGTTCTAAAAAATCCATAGTAAGGTGTAGCCAAGCTCTTCGGGATTGGAAGAGGTTGTAATGCACGAAGTAACCCTCTATTTTCGTGTTTGCAAAGTTGACAAGTGTCACAAGTGGACACAACATCATGAACCAAAGACCGTAAGTCGGGCCACATGAAAGTAGTCACTGCCATTTGAGCAGTGGCGTGTTCACCGGTGAGTGACCTCCCATACTTGAAGAATGCATATACTCAATTATTCTACGTCTTAAACCTGTACCTTGTCCCACATAAAGCCGCCCTTTGTAACGTAGTAACCCGTTCCTATAAGAGAGTAATGAGATATTAAAAGGAAAGGTGATGCTCTCGTAATGGTGCCCCGTGCAAATCGCATCATTTTCATAATCGGATCAGTAATTCCTCCATCCATACCGGCCAGAAACCGTAATATTAAGCGCATGACCCTTCATCCACATCCCTTCTTGAGAGTGCATCACCACTCTATTGTCAACCCCTTTTTTATATTCAATTCGAAAATCAAAGCCCATCAATTTGGTTAAGTATTTGTGTTGTAGAGGAGTAGAGATTTTTTGCTCTAACAAATACTTAAGGCTGTGCTGGTCAGATTTGATGATAAACTGTCCTTGAATCAAATAAGGCCTCCACTTTTCAATTGCAAGCAAAATAGCCAAAAATTCTTTCTCATAAACTGATAAACCCAAGTTCTTAGGGCCTAATGGCTTGCCGAGATAAGCCAAAGGATGGTTGTTTTGCAAGAACAAACAGCCTAGGCCGAATAAAGGCATCCGATTCGACTACAAATGTTTTGTTGAAATCGTAATCAAGAACAGGAGCGAGTAAGTCATGGCATTTTTAGAGAATTGAAAGTCGTTGTGGCCCCTTCATGCCACGTAAATTGACCCTTTTGGTGAGATATGTGAGTGGTTTAGCAATCAAGCCATAATCTCGCACAAACTTCTGTAATACCGGTTAAGCACTAGAAACCCCCGAGAGCTTTTGATTGAGGTTGTGGCGATCCCACCATGGCTTGAATTTTTGTAGGTCATTTTGCTACCCTTTATCACCGATTATATGCCCGAGGTAGTCGATTTGGTGTTGGCCAAAGGCACACTTGGAGGCTTTAGCAAAAGTTGGTTTTTTAAAAGAATGTCAAAGACTATTTGAAGATGATGATAGTAATCGGTCATAGAAGAGCCGTAAATAAGGATATCATCAAAAACACAAGGACAAAGTGACGCAAATGGGGCTTGAAGATATGATTCATGAGGGCGAAATGTGGGGTCGTTGGTTAACCCAAAAGCATAACCTTGAACTCATACAGACGGACATGGTGACAAAGGTTTTTGAAATATCGATGGGTGCAACCGATTTGGTGGTAGCTTGACACGAGATCGATTTTTGAGAAAACTTTGGCTTGCCCAAGAACATCTATCAATGGAATAGGAAAACTGTCTTTGATTATGAGAGAGTTTAACTTCCTATAGTCTACATAAAATTGCCAACTCCCATCTTTTTTCTTTACTAACAACACTGGAAAAGAGAACGGGCTATTACTAGGCTGGATGATACCTGAATGCAACATCTCTTGTACTAATTTTTCAATCTCATTCCGCTGAATGTAAGGGTATCTATAGGGGTGTTGTTTGAAAGGCTCCACCTCAGGTTTAAGTGGAATTTTGTGATCATGGGATTTGTGGGGTGGTAAACCTGTAGGTTCTTCAAATATAGACTGGTATTTGTGAAGCAAAGGCTGTAACTCAGGTGCACTAGGACTCTCTTTATTCTTTCCTACAGCAGAGACCATACACTGACACCCAAACACTGAATCTTTTTCTTTGTGCAAGGTTTTTTGAAATTGTTTACCAAGAATCATTTTAAGAGATGTTTGACTTGTATCCCTTTCAATGTGATAAGTTTAGAATTCCACCTAAATTGGACACTTTGGTTTTCAAAATTAAATGTGATGGGTCGTAACTTTCTTAACATGTCCACCCCCACAACCATGTCACACCCCCTAATCGAATTCTTACCCTGTGCTAAATTTACACTCTCCCATCTCCCACTCAAACTTAGGACACTTAGAATTACAAACTATTTTCCCCCCATCTGCTACAGTAACAAGCAGAGGTGGAGTGTATTCTAGCTCGCATCTTAGCTTATTAGCAGTGATAGGGTCCAAGAAGCTATGTGTGCTCCCGTATCTACCAAAATAGTAAGAGTGTTATTACCTACTCTCCCCAATTTGATAGATCGGTGTGGTGTGGCCAGCTAAAGCATGCACTGAAATTTGAAATTCCTCTTCCTCAGATTCAGTGTTTTCTAGTATAACTTGTCCCTCCGTGTCTTCTATGCTTTCTCCTATAATGACAAACAACCTTTTGCATTTATGACCAATGTGAAATGGTTCATCACAATTAAAACATAGACCTTTTTGCTTTGAACCGCCATTTCTTCAGAGTCAATCTTTTAATTGGAGGGTATTTTTGATTATGTTAGGAGAGTTTTTAGTATTCAGGTTAAAATCAGTGGCCTCCTCCTTTCAAAGTGTATAACACCCCAATTAAAGTTTGGTTTAGGATGAAATTTTCCCCTTTTAACGATTCTAATAGAATTTCCCCGCTTCCTAGCTAATTGTATGGCTACAGTCAAGCTAGTGGGGTTAAACATCTCCATCAAGTTACTAATTTCATCCCTAAGTCCACTGATAAAGCTTTTAACAAAATACTCTTCAGTTAGTGTCTTGTTCATATGTACCATGAAAGCTTTTAGTTCTTCAAATTTAACAATATATTCATGGACTGACCCCTGCTGAGTGAGCTTGTTAAATTCTCCCACTAGATTATTCCCTTGTATATTAGAAAACCTTTCAAGCACTAGTTCGCTAAATCTATCCCAACTCATGTTTTCTTTGCCTTCTATATTGTCCATATACCGCTTTCTCGCTTGCCCTCCATGTGTAAGGCTACTGTGAGTATTTTCTCATAATCACTCATTGGGTTAAAAAGAAAAAAATTGTGACATTTCCTAATCCATTGTCTAGGATTCTCTCCTATGAACTTGGGAAAGTCAAATTTGGGGACTCTATGATTCCATGAATTCGAATTTTCTGGATTTCTACCATTGGGGGAAGGGGCTAAGATTCCACCATCTCCTCTACCGGCATATGTCATTGATATAGGGGTAGTATTAGGGATTTGATTATCCTTACTTGTAGCTCCGTGAATAGCTTTCAATGCTTTTTTTGTGCTTTAATGGATAGTGATATCCATCCATCTTCTTCCCAATTGGTCATTTTGATGCTCTATGATATCAATCTTGGAGCTTTCCCGTTGTCCGCCTTCGAATTGTTCCTCGTCATAACAATCGAGTGCGCTTTAATCGAATCAACAAGCTCGAGGCCCTTTGTTATGAATGGACTTGCTCATTTCTTCTTCCAACTCATTTTGATCTTGGATCCCCTCACGTATGGCTTGATAGAACAACTTATTGGAGAATACTATATGTCTTGTGTGTGTGTGTGTGTGAACAAGCGTGCAATAAGGTGTATATGTGTGTGCAGAGAGAGAGAGAGAATAGAAGAAGAGAGAATTGAAGAGATTGTATTATTTCCAAACCGATTTTCAAGTCCGGTTTCATCCCTTTTATTGTTACAATTGTACTCAGCATAATTTGAACTAACCAACTAAATTCTGTTGGCGGTTTCTAATTAACGTGACAACTAACTAATTGAAAACCGAATTAACTAACTATCGAAACGGTGCCGTATTGATAAAGTCGCACTTTGTGATTAATATCACTTTCTCTCTATGTGTAACAGAGGTATTGGTTTCAAGATTTACTGATATTTGAGTGTTTACAAGTCATTTGATGTGAGAACATTCCCCCCCCTTTTTTTGGTATATTACGCGATTAGGTAAAATGATTTTCTTATTAAATATTTATTGAATTATTTGAGACGGAAAGTAGAATTTAGGCAAAATTATTTTTTTAGTCCTCTAAGTAGGCTCACTTGGAGATTTGGTCCTATTTTGTTTGTAACTTTGGATTCAGTCCTTTAAGTGGAGGAAAATTGGAATTTTAGTCCTATGACATGCTACAGTAGGTAAAGTTTACCTGTTGGCTGACATGATATTTATTTTAATTAAAAATTGAATTTTGAAGGAAAAATGATGATTGGCATGCCTATGTGATAAACTTATAGGGGAAAGAATCATTTGGCATTTTGATTCATATCTATATATATATATATAAAGAGAAAGTCACTTAAAAATAGTAAAAAAAAGAAATTCCCGCCCATAGCTATATTGCTAAATTTGATGGTAAGTTAAAAAGTTGAAAACGTGAGAATTAACCTGTTTTGGTAATTTTTTAGGATACGCGTTTTTTCCTTTTTTTTTTTTGGTAAGTTTAATTTTTGCCTTTATAATTGTCAGTCAATTCTGCCAATTAATTATTAAGGAAACAGAATAATACAAATCTTGAAATTTCAACTCTTGATTGAAATAAAAATATTATTTACGGATGTGAATACAAGTTTTTAGGTAACTTTCCATTTTCACTTGATTCGAAAATATATCACTTAACAGTTTTAATGAATTTATTAAAGTTAAATAATAAAAAAGTCAACGAAAATTATTATTCACTTTTCAGGAATACAAAATTTTAATAAAATAAACAGAACTAAATCTCTATTACTAAAAACTGGACTGCAACAAGAATAATTACAGATTTTAATGGCGAATCTAAAAATATTTTTTTTGGCTAAATAGTGAACTGAATCAATCATAATTACAGACTCTAATCGGCCGACTTTGGTTACAGAGTTTTCCTAAAATAAATAAAAACTGATAGTATAAAAACGTGATACCACACTCCAAATTTTACACTTGCGAAAGACAGATCGAAATTCGATTTTTTTCCTCTCTACATTAAAGATTCAGATTTCTAATTTCTAATTCACGAGTCTACATCAATGACACCAATGTTGAGTCTCATAAAGGACTTGAACATCACCAAGACAAATTGGGCAATGAAACTACGGCTTGTGAGACTTTATCAGAAACCGACTTTCAATGATAAGAGCCAAATTCAGAGCATGGAATGTGTATTCCATGATGCTGAGGTATAAAATTTATCCACTTATATAAATTTTATTTAAAATCTCATTCTTAGTATGTAATATATTTTTTTACTAATGCAGGGGGACAGGAAACATGGAACAATAAGGAAATCGCATATCGATCAGTTTAAAAAGTTGTTCCACGAAGGACGAGTTTATGCCATAAGAGATTTCATTGTGGCAAATTTTACTGACAAATTCAAAACTACTGCTGGGAAATATAAAATATTGTTTCATGGTAAAACAAATGTGTTTGAGATATTTGACAAAGCTTTTCCCAAGTTCATGTTTGTGTTCAAAGATTACAAGGAACTATCAAGGGTGGAAAACATTGATGAAACTAAACTTTTCGGTATGTATTGTGTTCAAATTTAAAATCGAAACATACAATTTTAACTACATGCTGATTCTAATATTATTCTCTTGATTAAACAGATATCATTGGAAAGGTTGTTTCAATGCAGTCGGTGCAAACAAAGGAGTTCGGGGGGAGAACCACCCGTTTTATTGACATTACTCTAGAGGACTTGGAGTAATATATACATCATTATATTATTATATAATTGTTTTAATTCTGTTATGTTTTATATATTACATTTTTCTGGCAGAAAACAATCGTATAACATGCACTTTGTGGGAGGATTATGTGGACACGATTCTGCCTTATCTTGAAGATCATGGTTTTGAGCCAATTATTGTTATTCTTCAGATGTGCAGGGCAAAGGTCTTTAGAGGTAAATAATATCATTATTGTTTTAATTAATATGTTTCATTATAATGTGATTTTCAATTTCTGTAAATTTTAGATGAAGTGAAAGTTACAAATAGCTTTCATGTGACCAAAATGATTGTGAACAGAGATGTTGAGGAAATTCAGGAGTTTACAAAGAGGTAATTTATTAAATTCATCGAATTTCCAATTTTTTTTTACTTTGGTATTATAATTTTTTTATGTGTTACTTAGGATCCGCAACACCAATAATGCGACCCATTCTATTAGCCAAATAATTGTGCCATCATCCAGAACCGTTGCTGATGATTTAGCTTCAGGGGAAGCGCCTATTAGGACTATAGAACAACTTTATTCAAGTAAAGAGGTAAGTTTTTTTTATTAGTTAACTTCTGTACATTAAAATTAAGTTTTTTATTATGAAAATTTAAATTATGATCGTTACTCATATTAACTTTCATTTAGGTTGGAAGCTTTTGGGTTTGTGCCACTATTATATCATTTTTTGGGGAATGGTGGTACATTTCATGTAAAAAATGTCCTAAAAAATTAACAAAAGCAGGAGAAAAGTTCTATTGCGAACGTTGTGACGCTTTCTACCAGTCTGGAAATTTTAGGTATTTAATCATAAATTATTTTGGAGTAAATGGTATTTTTAACAATTGTTTATTTAAATCTGTTAATTAACTATGTTGTTTAATTCTATTGAAACGTGTAGGTATAGGATGCAACTACAGGTTGTCGACCCAACAGGTAATGCATCGCTGCTATGTTGGGACAGGGATTGTGAGAAGTTGATAGGCATGCCATGTTCTGAACTGAGGAAAAGCTTATCTGAGGTATTTTTTCGTTTTTTAGTTAAAAAAACTGAGCCTTGAGTCGAATAAAATTGCTTTGTATTATATTTGTTTCTTTTTATTTTTAGATAAATGATGGTGATATACCAGAGGAGCTGGCAAATGTGCTTGAGAAACAAGTTTTCTTCAAAGTTCAAGTAAGATCAGACCAGGTTAATGACTTTGAAGGAGCATTTTCTGTTGCCAAATTGACAGCAAATTCAGACTTAATTTAGGCTTTTGGGAATCCAGCTTTTGACAGGGAGGTATTGTAACGACCCAATTTTATTAATTTAAAATATTTTAAAAAAAATATTATTTTATAAATTAAAGTGATCCCCGTGAAGCCCCGATTTTTCCGAAGCTATTAATTGATCCTTATTGTTGTTTATACATTTGATCGACTATTTTACGCGTCATTTTGACGGGTAATTAATAATAATATATACATTTTGTATTTTATTTCATTTTATTTAATTATTTGTGATCATGATCTTATTTAATTCTATCCCTCATTTATGATCACTTGATTGACCATTATTACTATTTTTGTATTTATTAGTCACCTTAGAATATTAAGAGACTATTTATTTTGGAGACTTTTACCTTATAGAATTAAGATTTTGATTTAGATTAAGTGATCATGAGACTTACAAGTGATCAAGGAAATCACTAAATATTTTGGAGATTGATATATTTCATCTATTATCATCAAATTTGGGCCAAAAAAAAAAATATATGGAATTACCATATTGCCCTCATAGTGGACGGCCATGGTGGTATTTTTGGGATAAAAATATCATCCAACTCTTGTACACCTACACCATATATTAGTCATCTTGTGTATAATTATATCATTAATTCAAGCATTATACACATCATCTTATACACTAATTCTTTATTACTATTTTTCCCAACTTATTCCATTTTTCCCAACATTCTCCTTATTCCTCTCAAATTCCAATTTGACCCATACTTTGACTTGCATTTTGTCTCCATGCAAGAGACAAATTACAAGACACAATTTGATCAAAATTTTCTCTCCCTCTCTCTCATACTACACGGCCATATGGCCTATTACACACAAAAATTCATCTCATTTCATCTAACACATTTATCCTCTAACAAAAATCCTCCTCATTCTCTCTAAAAACTCCCAACTTCTCTCTATTCTTCCTTTCACCTTCTTCTTCTATACTTAGAAATTTTTTCAAAGCATTTCCTCCCTATTCTTCATAAAAATCGAACCATCATCATACAAGGTAAGAAATTTTAGCTTCAATCCATTTTTGATATCACATTGTTCATCTCTTCCACCTTCTTAACTTAAGTTTGAATTTGGTTTGGAGGTACATTTAGAAGAACTTGAAGGTTTGAACTTGACAACATTTTGAAGAAGGACCTCAAGCTTGAAGAAGAAAATAATAGAAAATTAGACTACAAGGTAAGAATTGTGTACTAGACCCCTTCTTTCCTACTCTTCCTATTTTTTTCAAATTTTAACACCCCTTTTTCATTTTTGAGAAATAGGGGCTGACCTTAGGAGATTTTGGAGTTGAGCCAAAATTTCCAATTTTTGAGCTTCAACTAGTCTCCAAACATCTACTACACAAGGTAAAGTGTAGTCCTTTTCATTTCCTTATTTCCTTCTTTTTCTCCTTCATTTTTCTCTCATTTTTTAACTCCAAATTTTGATATTTTCTTGACTTAGGGCTGACCTAAGAAGCCTCATCCAAAAATTGTGAAATTATCCTTTTATTTCATAATTTCCAAATTTAAGGTGGGTGGAAAATTATTTTTTCAACTTTTAGGTGTTTTGATTAAATGCAAGTATAAACTTTAATCATGAGCTTTGAGATATATATAATTATGTATTGCATGTCAATTTTATATATCAAATCATGAAAATTCTCAAGAGTTGCTCAAAGTTATTATTTATTGAATTTTAGGTGCATGCATGTACACTTTAATGCTTTAATTGATGAATTTTTGTATGTATTGGACATGCATGTGTATGATCTTTAAAATCTATGTTTTGGATGACTTATAACCTGGAAAAGTCGAGCATAATTGATTAAATTTCAATTTTGGACTTAAAAATGCAAAAATGGAAAGTTGGTGGACTAAATTGCAAGAAATAAAAGTTTAAGGACCCCTCTGCAAATTTCGAAATTTGGGACTGTACTCAGGTTCAAAAATGATTTTTGGACATTTTAATAAAGTTTTAAGAGTTTTAAGATAAATAAAATCAACCTTTAAAAGCCCAAGGACTAGATTGTAAAATTTTGAAAGTTTAAGGGCTACTTTGCAATTTTTAAAACTGTACCAGACCTAAACTTTAAAAATTGAAATTTTTACTCTTAAGTTACTGGGAATGACACATTTTAAAAGTATTCCAAAAATCCAAGTGGTTAGGGCTTGGAAAGTAATTTTTCTAAAATTGAGGGACTAATGTGTAAAATATTAAACTTGAGGACCAAATGCAATTTTCAGGACTTATGCAGCCCATGCACCTGGAAATACTAACTTAACTATAACTTAATTATATTTTGGACCCAAGGTTCAAATTACATAATAATTGGACCCTAAAAGCCTTAAAGGCAATTATTTTAAAATGGGACAAAAATGATATTTTCAAAAGTTGAAAGACCTACACATGTTGCTTTTAAAAACTGCTTTTGTCCCAATATCCTACCAACCTTAGTGACATTTTCCAACTGGAATCACATTAAAATCCCTTCCGGTTTGTGAGTTCGAATTTTTAAAACTTAAGGTCCGAATTGACAATTTTTACAAATTTGGGGCCAATGTGAGATTTTAATAAAGACTCGACCTCAAAACTTTAAAAACCTGAATCTCTGGACAATTTGGAGAATTTAGGAACTGACCTCATAATTTTTCAAGGTCGGGATATTTAATTATTAAATTTTTAACCCCAAAAGTGTTAGTTTTTACAAAACGGGGCTAAATTACAATTTTCCTTTTATAAAGGACCTAACTCAAATAATTATCTCTTTTACTAAAATAGCCCTGGACTCTCTGAGTTGGAGATTTAATTTAAGTATTTTACCTTCCCAAAAACCCCGACTTATCGGATCAATTTGACCGATTAATATCCGATCGCGGAGCGACTTCCCCGCCTTGCGAATTGAATCTATAACGGGACTTATGTCCCACCCAATCTTTCAAGATATCGAAGGTTGCTTATCCTTCCAATAATCATCTTCATCCAAAACTCCACCAACGCCATAATTGCCACTCGCGATTTTCAAAAAATTTTCCTAAATCGCTTCCTCAATCAATAATACTGATCATTGCCTGGTTGATCGCCTGTAATTGTAATTACTTTCCGCCGAGTCAACTTGGTGTGTCGAGCTCACGATCGAATGGATACATCGGGGATGGAAGGCGGCATGGCTACCGCTATTCCACTCTTAAGCCCCATCGCCCTAATCCCGCAATCGAGGGACGGAGTTTGTCCAAGGGAAGCGGGTCGTAATCGAGGTATAATCATGATTATGACAGATCCGAGCCTCGCCACTCCATTGTAGATTTTGTCTTTGCCTACGGAGCGATAAGGTGCCGTGGTCTTGGACCATACTTGACCGGGAGTTACAAGGAAGAAACGAAGGAATCATTTGTCGATCCACACGATTCGGAGTTATCGCCCCGTTTTGGTTGGCGTTACATTTTAAATGACGCAACCGCCATTGCTTTTGCATTGGTTGGCGCTATAAACCGTGACGCAACCATTATTTGCCTTGCATAGGATTGGCGTTACACTTCCGCACGCAATCCTACCCTTCGACCGATTCACATAGTGTATTTGTGACCATGAATATTTTCTTGAATCGTATAAATATACTATTGTATTATTTTATCACGACGTGGAATGTGTGAAATCATGCATCATACTCACGCGTTTTCATATAATCTGTTTTCTCACATTAACTATATTTGCCACCACACTCGCATTACGATCACCCCATCCACCGAGATTTTTGTCTCATCCCCACCTGTTTTCTAACCTTAGATGAGGATTTTGTTGGAGATGCCGAAGCTCTGGATTGAGACCTTGTACTACGCTTGTTGGATTTGCATCGCTTCTTGTTGTTGATTGGACTCTTTTCTTATGTTGTTGTCGGACTTTTGTATTTCATTCCATTCGGGTTTGTAATTGAGGGCGTATGACCCCCGACTTTAAGTTGCTACTTTGTTGATTTTCGAGTTGTAATTTGGATGACGGATTGTAGACTTTAAGTGGTAACTTGTATCCGTTATTTATTTCACGCTATTTAGACTCTGTCTTATGGGTTCTCATTGATATTTGTCTAGACCGTTGGTTCATTTGTATTTAAGTTGTGGATCGTCGTCGTGTCCCGTTTGGCGTGACAATCCCAATAATGATCAAAAAGGTTGATTGAGAAATTTTAATTCTCAAGGAAAAATAATAATAATAATAATAATTGTGGTAATAGTAGTAGTAGTAGTAATAATAATAATAATAATAATAATAATAATAATAATACATCTTCCAAATTAAAATATCCAACAATTGTTCCAAGCATAAACTAGAAAAATTAAAGACATAAATCTAAAATTTAGTCCGGTCATAATTATTTAAAATATAGCATGATTTATTCCACCATCCACAACATCATATCTTCATAGGATTCCTCAACCTCGAAAGGATGGATGATCGCACAAAGAAGTGAGAGAGTTGAAAGAGGTGTTAGGAGGTGTGCCAGGTCGATCTAGGTGGGGAACCCCTTTTTCGGAGGAGATCATGATTGGAGATCCGTGATCTCCCTATGACATACCGAGCTCTAAATTTCGAATATGACGGAGTGATGTGTCGAGTGTTCGCAACTACTCTTACCAAGCCGGCTAAGCAATGGTTTGGCCAGCCCCCCAAACTCTGTAAATGAGTTTCGATGGTTTAGTTCAACTTTCCTACATTAATTCACGAGCTTCAAGAGGTATCAGAAAATGCCGTTGATGCAATTCAATATCAAGCAAAATGAGGGAGAAGGTTTGAGGAGGTACATTTAGCATTTCACGGCGGCGAAGCTTGAAGAGATTGAATACCTCTAAGCCCGAACTAATTGCGGGAGACCCCGATAGAAAAAGTACTCCCCTCTAGTCGCTCTCAAACCAATGTTTTAATTGCTATTGAATGTTATCTTGCTCTCAGATGGCCAAAAACTTATGTTGAAGCCCCTAGAAAGCAGACGTGTAATGAGTTCTGCATATTCCACAATGAGTATGGACATACAACTGATCAATGTACTCACTTGAAAGATGAGATTGAGAGAATGATATATGTTGGCTACTTAAAAGA
Organism: Rehmannia glutinosa; assembly: GCA_016081115.2. Taxonomy (NCBI): domain Eukaryota; kingdom Viridiplantae; phylum Streptophyta; class Magnoliopsida; order Lamiales; family Orobanchaceae; genus Rehmannia; species Rehmannia glutinosa. Next base: position 56,290,934 of record CM071937.1, on the reverse strand, counting down.
GTTCCTACATGATGATATGAGGAAGGCAAGGAGTGATTGTTGGAGGGATCACAACAATTATCAGCCCCGACAAGAGCCAGAGAGGAAGTTGGATAAAGGTGGAGATTCTCCCGCACAGCCGCCCAAAAGAGGGGTAATTCAAATGATGATAGGAAAACTAACAAATGCATATTCCCAAAGAGCCCGAAAGAGCTATGTTCAATCAACCACTCCCAACCGAGATCATGAGCGGGTGAGGATAGAAATATCATAGTAAGACTAAACACCCAGATCTATCCGAAGGATGGCAAGGGGTTTTAACTCCCTATAGCGATGCTCCGGTCATTATATAGCCACTATCGCCAACTATGATGTCCAGAGGGTATTTGTTGATACAGTTTGTTGATACAGGTAGTTTAACTGATATAATTTTTTACAAATGTTATAAGCAAATGGATCTGCAGCTTGAGCTAGATGTGGTTGATACTTCTTTGGTTCGTTTTATAGGGGTATCATCCAGCATTTGGGCATGGTTACCTTACTTGTATCCTTGGGAAAGGAACTGAATCGGTAGACTATAATGGTCCATTTTTTGGTGGTAGAAGCGCCCTCATCCTATCAATGATAGAAAGACTTTCACTCAATATTTTATAGGCAGTCATTGCAGGATATCATCTAAGGATGAAACTTCCAGTGAGAGATGATGTTGAAGAAGTCGAGAGTGACCAGTACATTGCTAGGAAATTATATATGGAGAATATTAGAAGGCTGAAGTAGAAAGTGTATATGATGATGGCAAAGGGAAGGAAAAAATCTTAAAGTTGGAGAATGAGACTACCAAGCATGTGCAACCAAATGAGGAATTGTTGACCATAGAGCTGGTACAAGGTATAGCTGCAAAAAGAGCCCAACCCGATAGGTTGACCGACCCATTTGACACCTCTAGTACCAGGATTTCCAAGCAAGACTACAAAGGTCAGGAGTCAGTTGACAGTCGAGCTGCAGTAAGATTTAATTAATTTCTTAAGAAATAATGTTGATGTATTTGCATGGTCAACAAGAGATTTGATTGGGATCGATCCGAGTGTAGCTGAGCAGTGGCTCAACGTGAACCCTTCATTTAAACTGGTAAAGCAAAAGTAGAGAAACTTCGGTCCTAAGAAGGATGTGAGCTTTTCAGCATGATGGATGCCTCCCAGGGTTATCATATGATCGGGTTGGCCAAAGAGGAACATAAATGGTTGGAGGACATCATTGGTGATGTTATTTATGTTAGTGTAGTTAGAATAGTGTTTTTTGTCGTTGTCTTAGTTGGTAGTTGACCGATTTTTTTCCTTGAGTAGTGTAGCAGCTGGGCTGAAAACTCGTTATTTTACCTTATATATACCATGTTATTTGATTTCATTATATACTTTATGCTTTTCTTGTTTTCGATATGGTGACTTGAAAGGTGATTGATGAGTGACATTTTACACATATAATTCTGCCACCTATTCTTAAGTATTTGGTCGATTTTGCTCTAGCCTATTATGAATTGTGATGGGATCATTAGTTTTTTTTGTAGGAAATTGAATTTAAATAGGTTAAGACGGAAAAAAGGCAAAATCGAGGTATGTACCATGCTACAGAATGGTGAAACGTGGTGCAATCATGGAAGGGAGACATGAAAACACCCAAGATCTGTATCGCGGTAAACCCTCAACATATCTTTGTGGAATTCATGTGTGTACCGCGGTACACATTTCGTGTACCATGGCACACATGGTCGCGTTTTACTTAAGCAAGATTTTTCACACGGAATTTGGAGAAAAGGGTATAAAAACCCAAAGGCATATTAGAAAAGGTACGCGAGAAAAAACCTAAGAAGTAAGAAAGGCAAGAAGACGTGAAGGCTTGGAGGGGATTTCGACTCTCTGTTTCATTTGTTTTGAATTTTCTAAATTCATGCAGTCAACCTTATCAATGAATTTGACAACTATGATGTTAGGATAGATTTACTTTTCTAGGGTTGTGATGTAACCAAGATTTTGATGGTTTGAATTTTTATTTCAATTCACTTTAACTTAATTAAATATGATTGAGTTTTCTGCTGTGTGTTCTATGCTTTCATTTATTTGGCCATTATTTGAATGGTTTTGATTACTCTTATCGATTCGGAAGAGGAGATTTGAGTGTATATATGGGGAGAAAGCCATAAATTTCATGTGAGATAGGAATATACTCGTATAATTCGTGAAGCCTTGTCTATTTTAGATTTCATTGGGTTTAATGAATTGTCAACATATTAATTTACATAGGAATGTCGTGAATTAATTATCACTGGTGATTTGTATCGGCCTTGGAAGAGGCGCTAAATTAAATTTGTGAATTCCCAGCTTTCAATCAATAGAATTATTGTTCAAACAAAGTGAATAAGAAGTTAAACCTGTGTGGAAAAATCACTACCCTAGACTCTTTTGCTATATTTATTCTTTCAAATCCTTATTTGTATCCAGTGTTTTGTTATTTCATAGTTTAGACACTCCATTATCAATTCGAGTATTCAAATAAAGTTAGAAATAGACTAATAAATTGGCAATTAGTATTTCAGTCCTCATGGGAATGATAATTTACTCACTATATATTACTTGTTTACGATAACGTGCATTTGCGTCCAACAATATTCACAACAGTTATCAAGCTTTAAAGAATTTTGTTTTAATGAGATCCCTAAAGTCCACCCAGGGTTAGATGTAGGATAACTAACCTCAAGGGATGGCGGCATCCCGAGACATGATTTGCCTTTGACCTCGAGGGAAGTGACTTGGCATGTGCACTACAACATATTGACGTTAGAACACAAATTTTGTAGAAGACTTTTTACATAAGGTACGTATGTAACACATGTTTGTAATACTTTTTACATTACAATATTTATGTAACACTTTTAAAGACTTTATCAATATGTAACACTTATATGTAACACTTTTATATAAGTAACACTTTTTAAGTATCACTTTTTTTTGTTATTTCTTTTGTAACGCAAATAGGTAACACTTTTATCAATATGTAACGTTTATATGTAACACTTTTATATAAGTAACTATTTTTAAGTATCACTTTTTTTGTTATTTCTTTCGTAACGCAAATATGTAACACTTTTATCAATATGTAACGCTTATATGTAACACTTTTATATAAGTAACACTTTTTAAGTATCACTTTGTTTTTGTTATTTCTTTTTGTAATAAAAATGTATCACTTTATTTAAGAAGCACTCTTGGCAACACTATATTTTATTGATTGTAATATTTTTTAAGCTATATTTTAGTAACACAAAATTATATAACTATCATTAAATAATGCCAAAGATTTATTTAATTAATTGATGTCACTAAACCTAAAAATTTTAGACATCATGTACTCTGTTTTTTTAACTGAATTTTTGTTTTCTCTTTACAAAGTATTTTAGTTTTGCTTTTATTTTTTTTATTTTTATGAAGGCAATTAATTTCGTCTTAATGAAACGAAAAATGTGCATGTATATATTTGATTATTATTATTATTATTATTATTATTATTATTATTATTATTATTATTATTATTATTATTATTATTATTATTATTTATTTTTTAAATTTTACTAACGGAGACCAATTTCATCGTTAACCTTTTTTTTATTCTTTTTACTTTTTCTAAAAAATTACCAATGAAAATTGATGTTGTCGGTAATTACTTAAGAATTGTTTCCATAGGTAAATTACTTTTTCGTTATTTTCTTTATTATTTAATTTTTCTTTTGTTAGAACATTTTTATCTGTCGGTAAATTAATTTTATATTTGTATATATTTTTATTTTTACCGATTGAATATTTATCAATCGATAAATTTATTTTATATATTTTTGATATTTTTAATTTGTTGTGTCCTTTAATATATAATATAATATGATTTTCAAACTATATACTATACAATATAAAATTTGATATATATAGTGTATAATATAATTTAATACATATATTATAAAATATAATCTTTATTATATAAAATATATTATATATACATAATATATATATATATATGTGTGTGTGTGTATGTGTATATATAAAACAAAGCAAAACTTGTAATAAGAATCAACTTAGCTTAGTGGTAAATTGCCCTTGCATACATAACAGTCGTGGGTTCGAATCTACTTGGTGGCAAAAATAATATTTCTACGAAGTGCTACAAAAAAATGTTACATAAGATTCATATGTAACGCTTTAGAAGTATTTTTTAAAGTGTTACAAATATGAAAAGTGTTACATAAGACTCATATGTAACACTTTAGAAATATTGTTTCAAAGTGTTACCAATAGAAAACTTAATGTAACACTTAGAAAAAAATGTTACTAAAACCTAATAAAAGTGATACGTTAGACTATAGGTAACACGGGCAAGTGCGGCGCCATAAAAGTGCTACCTATTGTCTATAGTAACATTTTATAACCATTAGGAATATTTTTGAGTGTTACCTAATGTCATTTATGTTGTAGTGGTGGTTGATTTTACGCTCTCGGGCATTTTTGGATAATTTTATGTTCCCGAGCTTTTTTATGGACAATTTTATGCTCGCCAAATATTTCGGATTTTTTTACGTTGTTGTTTCGAATATATTTCAAATATGTTTCATCTAATAAAATTTCAGTGCAAAAATTATTCAGCCCCCATTAAATAATCAATTTTATACTCGAAATGTCATAAAAAATCGAGAAATATACACATAAACAACATATATTAAAACCAAACAAATTAAAAATAATATAAAAACAACATGAATAAAAAACACAATTCTATATTTGATCCAATACATTAAAAACATCAAAAACATGGAAACAACAAAACACCGTTGAAAACTATATGAAAACAAACTGGAAACAACATAAACAATATAGAAAATACCACATGAACAAAAAGAACTTAAAAATAAGTAAAAATTGCATTATAACATCGAAATTACATGGAAACAACAAAGAAACATCACAACAACATTAAAAACAATAAAGAATCAACCCAAAAGCAACAAAAACAATATATAAAACAACGCATGAATAGAAAAAAACATAAAAAAATAAGTAAAAGTTGTATTGAAACATCGAAACAACAACTAAACAACATAGAAATAACCAAGAAACAAATATAAACAACATCGAAACAACAGATATATCATATAAAGGAACACAGGAACAAAATAATTGGAAAAAAAAACGTAAAAACAACCAAAAAATATGCAAAAGCGTGAAAAAATAAAAAAAGAGTACAAAAATGATAGGAGCTTAAACAATGTTTTTTCCCCACAAATTGAGGCATTCCCTGCAATTTCTCTAAAGTATTTATAGGTAAATTGGTGGATTTTCATGGGCTCTTAGGGCCTTAATTGGCTTAAATTTGATACCCCAATTGGGACTGGACTTATTTTGTGGTCGATCGATAATTCTGATTGTTCCCTTCGACTTGGCATATTGAGCCTGTCCAAGTTATAGGCTTATAGCCCATCGACAAGGTTGGAGAATTAGCAACAAAACTATCAGACATCATAATTTAATTGCAATTCCGATAAAAACGTATGAAGTATTCATAATGTCACCATCAAGTCCATCAACAAGCAAAAATTGAAAAATAAAGCAGGACTCAAAAGCAAATAAATTAATTAACCATCAGCTAGCTATCTAGCTGCATGGCTCACGCGCCACGCCGAGCTTAGAGTTGGGAAGATCGATGAGAACGCGGTGGTTCTGCTGCTGGAAAGTGGCGATGACGTTAAGGACGGAGTTGACATTGTTGTCGGGGGCCGCCGCCATGGCGAGGCACGAGGTGGTGCCGGCGGTGCTGCGGATGAGGAAATTGTCCTGTGGGAGGCTCATGTTCAAGCCGGAGAACATTAAAGTTATGGTGGGCACGGTCACTGGGACGGTGTAGCACGTGTCGAAGCCGCCGAGTGATGACACGGTGGCGTTTCCCATCTGCCGCCGGACCTCATCTCTCACGGCGGTGTACGCGGGCTTCACAAGTATGGTGAACACCGTGCCTGTTTCAAAAACATGCATGAATGTAAATAAAATGAGGGGTATAAGTTGAAATTAATATTAGTAAAATATTTGATGGAATTTTTAATTATTACATAATTGGAGAAAATAACTAGATTTGATTGTTGGGGAGTTTCAGTTATTCAAACTACACATCACATCTCTCTTAAATTTGTCACGCATATTTTTCCTAAACATTCTAATATAAATTTATTTCCAACAGTGAAAAATCAGTTTCCCGAAAATATAATTTTACCTAAAGTTGTAAAACTATTAATCTTAATCTTTCATAATATAAATATGCACCAACTACGTAAGTTCATAGTGTATGAAAATAGAAAGTATAAAATTGGATTAGATGAAGTAGGACTTATTTTTTTCGAAAATGAAGTAGGACTTATTGGAATTTTGAATTTTAAAAAACTAACAAAAAAAATTTCCATTCACAATTTCCATTTCTCTCTTTTTGACAAGTCAATGTCTAAATTTAACTTCATTATACTAGTAGTCAAAATTAATTGATTGAACCACTTCAAAATTCAAGTAGTTGATTAACAGTGATATATTGTTTCAAGAACTTAAAATATACCTGAATCAAAGACTGTTCCAGCTCCAGTAGTGGGATCAAATGAAAAAGCAGTAGGTGGGATGTTGACAACTCTCCTGCCAACCCTAATCCCCATAAGATTCACATAGTAAAATGATGATCTTCTTGGATTTTTAAGCAATTCTGTGGTTCTTATCTTCTTGGGCTGGCTATTGGGCCCCAACCTTAACGATCCAGTAAAGTTGGGAGACTTGTAGCTAGGCAAGCAGTAGGAGAATGTGGACTGGTAGAGACTAGAACTTTGTGATAATAGAGATAATGGGCCTCGGCCCAAGCCCAGCAACCCTTGTGCCGGAACGGAAGCACCGGTGGCCTTCTGGATGCAGCCAAAGGTGTAGCCGGAGACGGAGTCGGTGGCTAAGGTGATGTTGTCCTGAACAAGGGAGGCGGCTATGGTGGAGCCGCCGTATGTCAAGTTGAAGCCACAAGTGGCGCCTCCGCAACTTGGATTTGGTACCTTTGGATTGAATTTCATGCCAATGGGAGGGAGGTGTTAATTAGATGGTCCATTCTACTATAGTTAAACACAACAAATAATTGCCAATAAACAAATACAGTTAAACTTCTATACATTAATAACTTTGAGACTGCAAATATTTATTAATTTAGCGAAATATTAAATTAGAAAATTATTAATTTTGTTTGTTGTTCCCAAGTCGGGAGCAACCAAAAGTATTTTTTAAATGGGATTATTAATTAATCAGATATTAAATTATCGATGTTATGCTGAAATTGTTCCACCAGTGAAATAAAAAAGCGAGTAATAAAGAATCGTTGATGATGTTAGACATAATGGTACCTAATAATTATGTAATGTCCCTAAATTATTGTGTATATACAGGATCTATTAATGTAATCTAGTATTGCACTTTAATGTCTCCAACAATGCCATTGTCGATCAAGATTAAGTGAGAAGATAATAATTATATGATTAGTGTAATAAATTGGCTCTCTTTCAATATAATGTTTCCATATTTGTAGGTCCTTTAATAAAAGGACCATATTTCATATTTTACGTTCTTATTCAATTTTGTTGGGTGACTGACATATGTCAATTGAGGATTGAGATAAAAATATGTTATTGATTGTTGGAATGTATATATACACATGCATGTCATTTCATGTGAATGATTAAATAGGAATGTGGAATAAGAACTCTGAATCCATTAAATATGAATTATTTCCTCAATGTAAGTATGCATATATAATTGAGTGGATAAATAAATGATGATAAGCATAAATAATTGTGGTGTCTCGAGCCCATGAGGTAGATGCTTAAAAGTGAACCCCGACATAACAAGATCCACTAGCAATTTCATCACATTTTGGTTCTCGCTTTGTGAAAATGATCCACCCAAGTTTCTGGAGCACAATGTATCCACTTATATACCACTATAGATATTCCTATATAACCAACCATGTCGCTAAATTATATATATATATATATATATATATATATATATATATATATATGGAGAGGGTTATATGAGACACCTCATAGGGTAAGTCCATAAGGACAAATCCTAGCCACATATCTTGATTTTTCAATGGTTGTGATTTTAGAGCTAAAAATTCACATTATATATTGGTAATTAGAGAAAGGGGTAAATTAGTCATCCTACAAAATTACACAATATTCATGGGATTACATTCATCATGATCGATCACACAATCTATCAAAGTCTCACATCAAATTCAACGTGAACAAATCTCTGCTTCCTTAATCATCCTCCTTCTCCTTCAACTCGCTACTGTGAGAAATCATTCATCCTTCTTCTTCAACACACTATTGTGTGAAAAAAATTCTGAGACAATTTGTCATAGTTGATAGAGCTTGACTTGATTCGAAGTTTGCTTATGAAGATGTAATTTGTTGCTTGTGTAGATGTGTCATTGTGTATTAATATACCATTAACTACATAAGCAAGTCATAAGCAACAAATCCATACTACATAAACAATCATATACTACATAAGCAACAAATATACACTACGTATGCACCACGAATACATTAGCTACATAAGCAAGTCATAACAACAAACTCATACTACATAAGCAACAAGCATATACTACATAAGCAACGAATATACACTACGTATGCACCACGGATACATTAACTACATAAGCAAGTCATAAGCAACACACTCATACTACATAAGCAACAAGTCTATATTAGATAAGCAACAAATATACACTATGTATGCACCACTTAATACATTAACTACATAAGCAAGTCATAAGCAACAAACCCATACTACATAAGCGATAAGCATATACTACATAAGTAACGAATATACACTACACATGCATCACAGATACATTAACTACATAAACAAGTCATAAGTAACAACCCTATACTACATAAGCAACAAAGAAATTTTTTTGAACCAAATTATTTGGAGAGAAAGTATGCGAAAGAGTGGGTGAAATCGCGTGAAAGAGGGAATGAAATCTTAGTAATCGATTCTAAAGTGCCAAATTACCACCCTACCCTTTTTAATTCTTTGAAAAAAAAAAAAAAAACATAAAAAAGCCTAAAAATCTGGACCACCCAAAGTTGTTGATCTATGGTTAGGATGTGTCCCCATGGACTCACCCCAAGTAGGAGGACCTATTTGATCCATATCCTATATATCCGCGTGTTACACAGAATTTGTGCTAATTTTATTAAATTTCAGCTTCTTTTTTTAATTTTGCTTTTTGTATTTTGGCTTGTCAATATAAGGTTAATTTTTAATTCTTAATTAAATTGTTAATTACAACCGTTTGCACATTAATTTTCTACAAAATAATTGTATATTGCAATGACTGATATTTAATTTTTGACGTTTAAAAAATCATTAGTTAATTGTGCTAGTTTTATAATCAAAAGTATCCAATAAATATATCTTTGATTTTTTAGATTGTATATATATAGATAGAATCTTTGATTTACAAAAAAATAGATTGCATAGATAGAATCATTGATTAACTAATTATAAACGGTATAGTAAACGATATAGATAGAATCTTTGATTAAAAAAACCGAGATTGCATAAGCAGAATCCTTGATTTTTGAATTATTTGTTATCTTTGTAAATTATAATGAAAATATGGAAAATAAATATAATATAGGGTTGCCACATGGATAAATATGAAGCCACCATGTGGAATTGGAAAAATGAATGGTTGACACATGTCTCAGAATAATGAGGTAATGACATGTGTCATATTTATTTAGTATATATAATAATATAGGATGATAAGAAATCATTTTATTGAATAAATTTAAATTTATGCTGTAAAATACAAAATAAATATTAAATTAGATAGATGTGACACCAGTACTCCTTGACAATAATAAAAATATATATAAAGTTTTTAGTTTTAAGTCAATTTTTAAAGTCTAAATTACAAATTATAAATTAGATACACAAAAATGGGAGAGGGAGTATTTAATAATTGCTCCATCAGTCACATTCTATTTGTTAGCCAGGATTTGATCTTTTATTGCGAAATGGTGTTTTATCTCCTATTTTCATCTCTATTTATAGTGTTTTATCTAATATTCTACTGCACAAATAATTGACATTTGCATAAAAATTATCATATTTATTTGGAAACAAAAATGAAGTCAAAATTGTTGGGTTTTAATGTAATAACTTATATATACATGTCAATACCATTTTGCATTTGAATATCCATCCGCCTGTTAACCAGGCTATGATTATCGTCAACGTTGCCTGGTTCACGGGTCACACAGAACCTCCAAAAATGGACAAAGCGTAACACCAACAATAACGACAATAAACACACACACTCAAAAGAACAGCTAGCATGTGAAGTAAGAAAAATAATTACAAAATGAGTTTACGACCCACACCCGTGACACACATCAAACGACGCCTCATAGATTTAAGTTAATTACCTGGTTGCACTGTGCGGCGCCGCAGCTCACGGGCTTGAAAGTGGCGGACTTTGACGAGTCATAAATGGCTGCGCCGGAGCAGCCAACGCAGCCGGTGCACGGAATCCAAGCGGCGTCGTTGCTGGTGTCGACAGCCATAAGCAGTGTCTGAGCTGGTGTACCGATTTTAGCCCTGACAATGTAGGTGGGGTTCTGAGTCACCGCTCTGCCGGAGGCTATCGGAACGATGCTCCGGCGGCCGGCGGCGACGAGAAGGCTCGACAAGTACTGTAGCCGGGCTTTGTCGCTGGACTGCATTTGGAGGACGGTATCGGGCCATGAGAGTTGTGTTTTAGGCCTGAATGGGGAGCATGGGCTGTTTACGCTGATTAGTTGGAGGGTTGAGCCCTGCTCAGGTGCATTGCAGTTGGGGGTGTTATGTAGTCCTTGGGCAAATGTGAAAAAGAGTGTGGCTAGTGAGAAAAGAAAGGTAGCCATGGTTTTAGGGGTGGGGTGGGGGTTCTCTTTTTTTTTTTTTTTTTTTTTTTTTTTTATGTTTATGGGATGATTCTGAGCGTGGATTGGGTGGATATTTATAGTAGGAAGTGTGCTTGTCATTTGTATAAATGTGCGTTTTTGTGTGTGTTTGGTAGGGGGTAGAGAAGGAAAATGCTTCACTATATTGAGATGATCAAATTTTCTATTGGGTAAATCTCACTTTACTTCCCTATACTCTTATTGAATATTACTTAATCCTTTGTACTTTCAATTGTATTACTTTATCCTCTAATACTACCAATTTGTATCACTTTACCCCCTTATACAATTAAAATATCATTTAATCCTCTAATTCATTTATTAAATGACCTAATTATCCATACTATTATTTTAATTTAACCATGGCATCAAATACATACATACATATATATATATATATATATATATATATATTGGAAAACTTATTTCCTATTTATTAAAATTAATATAGTTCCTATTAAATAACTATGTTGTATGTTATTTTATGCAAACTAATATATGCATATATTCTTTTAATAATAAATCTAAAAATTAAGTATTATGTAGTAAATTAATATTTTGTATTCAAAAAATTAATCACTAAAATGACTATTTTTTTCTATTTAACATAGTTTTTATTTATGATTATTGAATCAATAATTTAAAATTACTAATAATATTTCACACATTTAAATTTGTATTAAATATATTATATACTTTTAAGGTTATGATGAAAAATAAATTAAAAAGTATAAATGTATTAGCTAATTGAAATAGTCTATTATATACTAATTTAATAGGGACTATATTAAAGTTAAATAATTAGCAACTAAATGTAAAATATAATAGATTTAATATTAGCGTTAATTAATCAAGTTGTGAAAATTAATACAAATTTATTAATATTAAATACTTTTAAAATAATTTTGTTATTTTAATAAAACTAATAGGTAAGGATAAAATGGTTATATTTTTGAGTATATGAGCATAATATAATATTTTAAAAGCACAAGGGGTAAAGTGATACTAATTAAGAGTCCGAGTGGGTAAAGTAGTACAAAGGAGTAAAGTGATAATCAAGTAAAGTATAAAGGGGCAAAGTGAGATTTACCCTTTTCTGTTCCCTATCGTGTTTCATTAGAAGTATTAAATATATCAAGTGAATATAATGTTTATAAGGTATTATGATTATAAAGGATAATTACAAAAAGTACCCCTGAGGTTTGACCTAATTACAAAAAAACCCAGCTAACTTCTAAAATTACAGAAAGTACTCCTGAGGTTTTGATTCAGTGTTAAAAATAAGGGGTAAATTGCAATATTTTTATAAATATGTAGGGGGATTTTGAAATATTTTTTGCTTATGAAGTGTAGAAGTGGCAAAATCCCGGCCTACGTGGTCGGTCCAATGACCTGAGGTTTGGTTCGGGCTAAGCCATTTTTCAGGCCGACAAAAGTTGGGCCTATTTGCCCGACCGAATGGCTTGACGGGCCGGGCTAGCCCGACTTTTTCGGGTTGGCCCGAATTTTGTACATGGAATGTGTGTATGGGCTGGACTAGGCTAATCTTTTTTGCGGCCCGACCAAAATTGGGTCGGCCCGACACAACTTGATTTTTTTCAAAAGTCCGGCCCGGTCCATTGCCAGCTCTAATGAAGGGTTTAAATGTTAGAAAAAAATAAAACCTGAAGGGTATCTTTTGTAATTTTGAAAGCTAGCTGGATTTTTTTGTACTTAGGTCAAACCTCAAGAGTGTTTTTTGTAATTAGCCCTTATTATAATTATTATTATTATTATTATTATTATTATTATTATTATAATTATTATTATTATACACTGGACATTCATTTATTATATTGAAACATAAGATGAAGTATTATAGGAAATAAGAGAAAACGATCATGATATATGTAATATAGTTATCACAATTCGAATCTTATCATTATGATAGGCATTCAGTGTATGAATTTTACTGGCCCCTCGGTTTGCGCTCTTTGTCGTGCCTTTGCAGAATCGGTTGACCATTTATTTGTATCTTTTGTCTTTGTCGGGGCTCTCTGGCGGTGGATTTTTGATTCATTTAACGTTCACCCATTTGTGGCTCATAGTTTTAATGAATTCCTGGTGCGACTAATGAACTTTCATTTCAGTGAGCATGTTACTTTCTTATGGCGTGTGGCTATCATGTCCTGCATCTGTCTCATTTGGCATATCCGGAATGAGTTGGTAATTCACAACAAACTCCGGATGGTGGACGCGGCTACTCTACATCTTCGGGTTATCATCGTTGAATAATCTCCATTAGATCGGGGATGCATGCACAATGACCAACAAGACCTTCTCATCCTGCGTAGGCTACGTGTTCCTGGGCGGGCTAGACAAGCACCAAAGATTGTGGAAGTTAATTGGCAAAAACCCCTCCCGGGATGGATCAAGGTGAATATGGACGGCAGTTCTTCGGGAGCGCCGAGCAATCTCACAGCTTCTGGGGTTTTCCGGAATTAAAGAGGTTTCTTTCGGGGGTGTTTTGTGAATCGTTGTGGTTCGGGTTATGCGTTTGAAGCGAAATTGGTCGCAGCAATGTGGGCGATTCACTATGCTTTTGTCTAGGGATGGGTACAACTGGGCCGAGTCGGGTCGATGTATGTGGTGAACCTTGGAGAAGAGATCTCTTTGAAGTCCATGGCGTCACCTTAGCGAGATGGCATTACACTTTGCATCTTCTCGCTCATATGGATTTGGTGGTCTCACATATTTTTTGGGAAGGTAATCAGGTGGCAGACATGCTGAGCAAGAAGACGGATTATGGTACATGGTGGGGCGTCCCGCCTGAGGAGCTCGTACATTATCTCACTGATGACTATGTTGGCCAGTACAACTATAGGTTTGTTAACTAGTGCGTCCTGGTTTCTGGTTTCTTTTCCAATTTTGGACGCTTTTTCATTCATGGGGGGTACTCTTTTTCCTGCCAAAGATTTTTTCCACAAGGGTAAGTTTTACCTTGGGAGGTTTTAACGAGGCCCCAACCATTCAGCCATCTAGTCGGCTTGTGACCATTTTGTTTTCATTTCTGACAATTTTTTCAGGCTTACGTTTGGTTACCTGATCAGCCTGTGATCAGGAAAACTCTTTTTTTCTTTTTTTTAATATAAATTTGAATTTATTAAAAAAAATAGTCATTCAGTGTATGAAGAAAGAATTTTGAATTGAGGGGATATGATTAAGTAAAATTAATAATAATATTTCACATCTTCAATAAAAAATGTATTAGACATATATTATATAATTATAAGTTTGTGATAAATTAGAAATAAAAAGTATAAATGCATTAGCTAATAAAAATATTCTATTATATAGTAATTTAATAGGAATTATATTAAAGTTATATAATTAGCAACTAAATGAAATATATAAAAGATTAAAATAAATTTAATATTTAAGCATTAATTAATTAAGTTGAATGTTAATCTAGAAAATACGTACAGGTTTAATATTAAAATGTTTTTAAAAAGATTTTGTTGTTTTACTAAAATGGTAGTATATGTTTTAAAATAAAAGTCTAAAATCATAAGAGGTAAAGTGATACAAATTTAAATTACAAGGAGGTAAAATATTGAAAGTACAAGGGAATAAAGTGATACTCAAGGAGAGTACAAAAGGGTTAAGTGAGATTCATTTTTTTTTTTTTTTTTAAAAAATATTTTAGTTGAAATTTATAAGATCATTTTTGTTTTTAATCCGACCCACCCCACTTTCGTATATTGGCCCAACCATTATTCTTTTTGGCTCGGCTATTAAGCGTATTTGATGAATATCATGTGCAAAAGATGATGTCATCATAATAGTACACGTATCATTTATCAAATACAATTATTGGGGGCAAAAATGGTATTTTATTAATTAACATATAATTCAATTTATATATATATATATTTATTTAATATTAATTGCCCATGTTACTCTTAATAAATAAATCGGCCCAATGGTGTCCGGGACTGGCCCATAGGTCAATTTCTCCTACGCGGACTGGCCCATAGGCCAAATTCTCCTCCACAGCCCATAGGCCAAATTAGCAACTATTGTTTGTAAGTAAATTATTTCATAATTTTCCTACGCATTTAATTCAGTATTCAATTACTATTTTATTCTCTCGTTCACCAAGCTGACTTGAGCTTCGGAAGGGCCTCCCTGGGTAACCTCTAGGGACCTCCTAACATTTGTGTACGTGTGCATGCAAGTTCCAAATTGAAAAATTTCCAACTCTCGGAGAAGAAGACTTGAAGACTTCCCCCTCGGGAAGGAGGATTTCGTCAATCTCGTTGACTTGGAGTGATTTACCTTAAAAAACTACATCATTTTAACACCGCCTGTGGGAACGGCAAAAGCGCACAAATACGCAGACCTGACCTCAAGCGCATGAAGTCGGATCCCAAGCTGTAGGCCCTGGGACCAGAGACCAGCAAGAGGAAAGGCCATCAAGAAGGCGTGAGGCCAGCTACCTCTCCACAGGAAGGGTGCCACCTCCCCCACATAAAGAAAGGTCGCCGTCACCTCCGTCTGGAGGAGCTCTGCCCATTGAAGAAATTTACATGCCCGTTGGAAGTACGACACATCCCCATGTGAGGGAATGACATTATCACCACGCTTGCGGAAATGGGGTTTGGCCCCTGAAGAAGTTCATCTGACCCGGGATGCCTTCCAAGCTCTGCTGGATGAAGCTGCCGGGAATATTTTAAAGAATCAAGTTGTGGCCAGAGCCACGGAGAGACCGCCCTAGGCTCCTCCCACCATTGAAGACCGACATGAAAGATTAGGGAAGAAAAACGGCAAAGAGCCATGAAGAGCCGACACCAGCTGAAGAATCCCAAGCAGCTAGCTGTGGAGCTAGGAATCAGCAAGAAGAAAGACCACCAAGAAGTCGAGAGGCCAGCAACCTTTCCACCGGAAGAACGCGGCCTTTCCCGCAAAAAAGAAGGGCACCACCGTCTCCCTCCGGAGGCGCTCTGCCTAATGAAGAAATTTGTTTAACCAAGGAAACCTTCCAAAATCCTGATAGAAGAATCTCCACGGAAAGCCTTGAGGCAACAAACGGTGGTCGGGACGATGGGAGCACTATCCCGGGATCCATCCACCATTGAAGACCTTAACCTAGAAGGACGCGAAAAAAGAGATAAAGGACGCAACAAGAACCAAGAAGGGCGCCACCTCCTCCTGGGGGGCTCGGGGGGCTCTCCACCTATTGAAATAGTTCACTTAACGCGAAGAGTCCTCTAAGCCCTACTCGAAAAAGCTGCCCGAGCTGTTTCAAAGAATCATGTCGCAGCGGAAGCTACGGGAAGACCTCCCTCAAAGCTTTGCCAGATGTTGAAGACCCCAGTCTTGGGGAAGAAGATAAAGGAAATGAAGGACCTCGAAAAAGATTAAGGAGACCAGCACATTCCTGCTGGAAGAGAAGCTGGAAATAGAGCCTATCACTCCCGAATCCACACTCACAAGCCCATAGAAGAGTCACAAATGGTAAAACCTCTAGCCAAGCTAACTCACGGGCCATCTCTATAGGGAGGAAGTTCACTTTCCCCTGCCATTTGGGCCAAGCCATTACTCTCGGGCGTCAAGATCTCCAGCCTCCCAGAGTATGATGAAATCAGAGGTCCACTAGGAACACTTAAACAAACTCCATGAAAAGACGGATCTCTACACTAACTTGATTGATTAGCTCCCGGTTAGGTCAATTACTAGGATGGAAAAACTTACTACTGTCTTTGCATGACAATTCTCCATCAGAAGGAAGTATTCAGAGACCATGACTCATCTTTTTCAACCGGAATGAGAGTTACTGCAAAACCTCATGAAGTGATTTTGAAAGTTGCAGGCTCCAAAGTCGGGGACACCAAGCAAGAAGGCAGATCGTTGAGAATATATAAGGATAGACATCTCCTTCCAGAGGGACGCCATCCAACAACTCAAAGAGCTGAAGAAGTCGCCCTTGTCCGGCCAAGAAGGCGCCCTAGCCTAGCCGAAAGCGCGTCCTTCCGCAATCTCATCCTCCTGAAAGGCTCTGCTCACTAGATAAGTCCGTTGAAAACCGGAAGCTCTCTAGCTCAATGAAACTATTCGGAATGCTCTAAGACATTAATGCTCCCGAGCCGTATGAGGATATCCCCAAGCTCCGTGAAGCGCATAAAGACCCTCGTAAGGCCACCCTCTTTGTTGTAGGCGGAAGCGGCGATTGCGTGAAGAATGACCTCACTCACTAGAATGAAAGAGAGAAATAACGAACTAGAGAGCAACTAGACACTGAAGAAGCTATTACATTGATGGAGGATAAATAAACCTTGAAGTCTACAAAGGATAGGCACAAACCCTCTCGGCGCTCGGGCTAAGGATTCAAGAGTCATCTAGACAACTCAAGTTATCTCTCGAACAAGAAACCCTTTACAAAAAAAAATAAAACTCTCAAGACAACTTGTCGATAAACCATCCTCTGCTAGAGGGAGCTTCGTAAAATCTCCATCCATTATTGATGTACACCCCAACGCAAAAGGATAGAGAAATGCTCAACTTTTTGGAGAAGACAAAGACTCCGAAGATGAAGAAAGCTAAACCATGAAGGAATTAACCGAAGAAGCCATTGCACACAGAGCAAGAACCAGCCAAGCATCAATTTCCATCGCTCTCGCCGAAGAACGCAGTTGCCAGCACTCATCTATGTCATTGAGTGTTTTCACTAACATCCTCCCTGGACAAGGAACTTCCTCAATTCTCCCATAGTTAAACCATCTAGAGAAGTTTTCCACTCCGTGAGACAAATGGAATCCTCTAGAGAAGCTTTCCGCTTCGTGAGGTAAATAAAATCCTCTAGAGAAGCTTTCCACTCCATGGGGTAAATAAAATCCTCTAGAGAAGCTTCCAGCTCTGTGAGGTAAATAAAATCCTCTAGAGAAGCTTTCAACTTCGGGAGGTAAATAAAATCCTCTAGAGAAGCTTTCGGCTACGTGAGGTAAATAAAATCCTCTAGAGAAGCATTTCGCTCCATGAAGCAAGCAAAGGCCTATAGAGAAGCTTTCAGCTCCGTGAGGCAGACAAAGTCCTCTAGAGAAGCTTTCCGCTCCATGAGGCAAATAAGATCCTCTAAAGAAACTTTATGCTCCATGAGGTAAATAAGATCCTCTAGATAAGCTTTCCACTCCGTGAGGTGAATAAAGTCCCTTAGAGAAGTTTTACGCTCTGTAAGGGAGAGGCTCCCACCATGAGAGAGTCCTTGAAAATTTTCCTCCTCCGGCTAAGACCCCAAAAGAAGCAGCCTCATCACAAAAGTCCCCACAAATTCTTTTCCATGATGAAAATATGCAAGAAAAAGAAGGCAAAAAAGCTAACACATGTGGGGAACAGATCAAAAGTGATAAAGCAAGAACTATGGAGGAAGCTCCAGAAAGGTGCCTCATCTGGACTCCGAAAAGGTGCCCCGTGAGCTCCATGAGGATGCCCACTCTGGGCTTCAGAAGAACACCCCACGAAATATTCTTCTCTGGCAAAAAAAGAAGGCAAAAAGTTTAAACACTGGGAGGAAATAGATCGAAGCAATAAAGTAAGAACTAAAGAAGAGAGCTCCAGAAGGGTGCCCCCCCTCCGGCTCTAAAAGGGCGCCCTCTTCGAACTCCGGAAGGGTGCCCCTTGAGCTCGGGAATGGCACTCTCAAGTAGCTCCAGAACAAGTAATTCCGGCTATTCCAAAGAAATTAAGGTTTCCCTCCATAGGGAAGATCCACCTCAACGAGGAAAATAAACAAATTTCTCATCAACAAGAAGTCACATGCAAATACTACAAGTAAAGCATGATAAAAAAAAGTAGATATGCATAAGGAAAGACATACATATAGCATGAGTGCAACGGAATATCATCTGGCCTCATGGGGTGAAGAAACATCTCAAGAATAAAAGAGAAAGCAAGAAATATCCAAGTGCATAAAGCAAGCCTTAAACATGTGGATAGGAGTAAAAGGCCATCTGGGCCGAAAAATAACTATCACTGCTCCAAATGGGTGCTCTCTCCAAGCTCCAGAAGGGTGTTCCCTCCAAACCCGAGAAGGGTGTTCCCTCCGAACTCGAGAAGGGTGCCCCTCCAAGCAAGACACAAGTATCTCGGGCCACTCTGGAAGAATTAAAGCTTTTTTCCTAAAATGGAATGTTTCATCTCTACACAAAAAGAGCAAGTCCTCACGGACAAAGAATCATAGGCTCAACTCCGGAGAAAACGGAGGAACGTGGAAATGAAGGAAAGACCAGAATCTGGAACCCGATTTGAAACATGACCATGGAGAAGACAGAGAAAGTCGCGAAGGAAAACGAGCTGGGGAGTTTGGGATGCCCCTGTGGGCGCGCCCCTTGTGGTCGCCGGGTAGAGCGCAAAGGGGAGCCCTTGTCCACCAGGAGGTGCCCCGGGGCTCCCTCTACCGCCTATGGTGCTCTCATCTCTCTCTTCACTTGATACATTCCAATCACCACTCCAACTCTGCATGGGGTCTCACCTGACTCTCACCTCACCTCTCATCTCAATTTTCCAGAAATTTCCTAAGTCTTCTGCAACGCAAAAAATTTCGAAGTTGAAGGACAAAGAGAGAGATATCACCCTTGGAAGACATGGTCAAAGACACTCCTTTCAAGCGTCCTCGTGCAAAAACGATCAAAGATTTTCTGAGGGCAAGACATGATGCAAAAACAGGACAAGCTAGATACGATGTCGGTCCCAGCTCCCCGACCGCCTCATCCTCCGACACGGGAGCTGGGGGCTCATGTTGGGGGCAAAAATGATATTTTATTAATTAATATATAATTTAATTTATATATATTTATGTAATAGTAATTGCCCATTGGGCTCTTAATAAATAAACTGACTCAATGGTGTCCGGGACTGGCCCATATGACTATTTCTCCTACGCGGACTGGCCGATAGGCCAAATTCTCCTACTACACGGCCCACGGGGCCCATATCCCAAGTATAAAAAGGTTCCTCCATCAGTAAGTAAATTAATTCATAATTTTCCTGCTCATTTAGTTTAGTATTCAATTAATGTTTTATTCTCTCGTTCACCAGGCTGACTTGAGCATCGGATGGGCCTCCCTGGGCAATCCCTAGTGACTCCCTTAACGTTTGCGTACGTGTGTAGGCAAATTCCCAATTGAAGAATTTCCAGCTCTCGGATAAGAAGTCTTGAAGACTTCCCCTCGAGAAGAAGGATTTTGTCAACCCCGTTGACTTGGAGTGATCTGCCTTAAAAAGCAGCTTCAACGGTGGAATAAAAAGGTCGAATAGGAGATCTGGACACGTATTTGACTGGTCTTATAAATGTTGTATTCGGTGATATATTGACCATATTTTG
Source organism: Rehmannia glutinosa (assembly GCA_016081115.2). Classification (NCBI taxonomy): domain Eukaryota; kingdom Viridiplantae; phylum Streptophyta; class Magnoliopsida; order Lamiales; family Orobanchaceae; genus Rehmannia; species Rehmannia glutinosa. Next base: position 56,270,523 of record CM071937.1, on the reverse strand, counting down.
TGTAAGATATTTTTATGACTGAAAACTAATTAACAGATGCACTTAGCAAAATATTTATACCTCCAATACAAGATAAACCACTGAATATATGACTCAAGCGCACTTTGATCATGCACATGCACTAGAATGTTGTATGGGTTTGTTTGATACCAGACTGTATTCCATTTACTTTTGTTGTATAATATGATAGCATTTCAGTGGTTTATCGCGAGTACCCTCATGCCGTTGGTCCATTCTTCAGTTAGAGTGGTGGTAGTACTTTTTATCTTTTGCTTTATTTAATTATATATCTGGACACATAATGTCGACTAGAATTTTGGGATATAGACATTAATTTGACGGGGAAAAGAAACAAGGTTATATACAAGTTTAATTTGTATGAGCATATCCTGGCAGGTGCACTGCGAGAAATATATTTAAGATTGCCATGAGACGAGGGAATAATAATTAAAATATGAGTGAAGTTGATTTCTAGAACCGTGGATTATTTGGTCGGAAATATGGGCACGTGGATTTTCCGACATATTCTCTAATTCCTAGCTACTAAATGACTAATTCTGAGAGTTTTTTTTTTTTTAAAATTATGATGTTTTTTTGGACAACATAATTTCCATAGGACTATTATTGTCAACCTCTACAGGATATATCTATACTACATGACTAAAATTCCAATTTACGCATTAAAGTGATACGATATTATGTAAAAGAGTTGTTGCTCTTGATGTGAGTTTCATGTCTGCACTATACGAGCAAATTGTTAATACAAAGATGCCCATAAAAGTCAATCCAATAATTCAGCAGTGAATATTTAACAAAATAAGTACTAATTGAAACAGTGAAAATAAATGGAGTAACTTTTAAATAAGATGGAAAAAAATAGGGCCCTCGAACATGGGCCATAGGGGTTTAATATAGGGAAAAATACATGAATACCCTATTTTCCATACCCAATCCCTGTACAATACCCATTTTCCGCTGATTTTTGACAAAAATATCCAATTTCCGATGATTTTTGACAAAAATACCTATTTTCCGTTGATTTTTGCGTTGGTTTTTTTGTTTTTCTTTGTTGTTTATTTGTTCTTCAAACATGTTTGTTGTTTCATCTTGTTTCATTTATGTTTCTTATATGTTTCACTTAGCCAACTTTTCATTGCATTCCACAGTTGTATGGTGAAAATCTCGGTTGTGGTATGCCACAATGGACAATGGGAAGAAAATAGAAGTATACCAACTTTGAGATAACAAGAATCATCGATTTCAATGGATCGCACATTCAAAGACCTTAAAAGAAATCTTGGAACAACAAATTCAATTTAGAAAACTTGAGCTTACTTGTCCATCATCGGCTACGAGAAATGGACACGACTCCACTGTCAGACCAAAAAATGCTTTGTATTGACTTCAATATCGTAGACTTATTGAATGCATCAATTGTAGCAAGGAAAGACCTACTAGTAATAACTTTTAGAAAGACGTGAGATCTTTAGTTCAATTATGCATGCGGCAGACATCGAAATGAAGCAAAGATCAATATTTACAAGGATGGCAAAAAAAAAAAACCGAAGAAAGTATATTGGGAAAAACTACACTATTTCTCTAAATTTAAAAGCAATTTACTATAAACTTTTATCACATGATTCCCTGTTTCACAATTATTTCTTACATGTTTCATTTATGTTTCTTACATGTTTCAACCGATTACACCATCGTTAAGATTTACATATCAACAATTCTCTAAAATCATTAGGAACCGGGTCGTTGTCATCGTCATCACCATTTTGCGCCTTCAACTTAGCATGATTGTGAAGCGAGACATCGAGCACTTGCTTGTTCATTGTCAGATCTTGAACGCTTCAACGCCCATAGCCTTCCCAACAATAATATGCTTGGCATAACAAGCAACAAAAAATCCCACATTCACTACAAAATAAATAAAAAAAGATACTGTGATCGGATAGATAACACAACAAATCAAAAACAATAAAAAAGAATAAATAAATGGAAAATACATAAAAGAACAAAAGAAACATAAAATAAACAACTTTGAAACAACATCGAAACAAACGAAAAACTTCAAATCACAAAATAATAAAAGAACACAGAAAATTGGGTTTAACCTCTGAGTCTTCGGTCAATATTTCATCAAACAGTTGCATAGCCTCACCCTGTCGGATGAAAACTCGAAATCAATTCAAAGATGAGCATAGCATGAAAATTGAAAATTAACACCCAAACAGGTATAATCATGCGAATTCATGGGCAAATCAGAACAATCGACGGATAAAGCATGAACTGACATGTCAAATTGAGGCATTTCACAATTTTTGGCAAAAAAAGAAGAGAAAAACAAACAAACAACATATGACATAGCTCAACGGAATCAGAAGCGTTCAGATGGATGCACTTCCACCGACCGCGGAATCTGACTGGCGGCTTTCAAAGACACGACTTCTTCTCTTGCAGCGGAGACGGAGCCTCGGCATCATCGAATCGAAAGAGAATTCGAAAGATTTGACCACCGTCGGAGAATCGGCTTTCGACATTTTCTGGAGTATTACCACAACGAAGAAGACAAAGTATTACCAAAATGGTGGAACGGTAGGGTATTTTTGTCATGGAATGGAGCGGGTGGGGTATTTTTGTGATGGGTTGGTATTTTTGCCTTTTTTCTAAAAATCAGGGTATTTTGTGTCCTCTTTAATATATTTTAAGCCTCATGGGTATGCTCCTCTTGTGAGGTAATTAAATACTTGTCCTCAAAACATTTGAATCTCTCTCGTGGCTTGAACTTATTGAGTTCGACTAGTTTGTTGGTTGATGTTAAAATCATCTATGTATAATATTAATTATAAAATATAAAAGAATGCAAACAAATTAGACAGCCCCAGTGAGGTCACGCTCAGCTCTGGGTAGTCTTAAGGGGGGCCAAGCCACTTACTAGTCAGTTTGGCATATAGTCTCTGACAATGTGGCACTGCAGAAGTTGCATGTGATTGGTCCAAATAATTGCACTTTGGTGTATGACTACAAAAACTCTTTAGGAAAAAAAGAAAACGAAGGAAAAACTTTAGTAGTAGAGCGGGCAATTTGGGTCCAGCCCAGCAGGCCGGCCTACTTGGCCCCATAATAAGATTAGATTGGGTCATGAATTTGTAGGCCCGAAAAGAACCAGGTCTATTTGGCCCGGCTTAATAAGCCCAGTGACATGGTCGGCCCCGTCTGGCCCAAAGCAAAATATACTACATGGGTCAGGCTGGGCCATGAAAATATTGACCCAAACAAATTTTAGCCCAACCTAATCTAGCCCGCTTTTGCTCTCTGGACCGACCTAATTGCCACCTCTAATAGTGTAATAGTTTCATCAATTTTTGGCTAGTGCACCCTAATATTGCATTAGTTTGGCACTATGCATTCTAAAATGGCTTAATTGCAACTCTGGTCCTGTAGCATTAAAGGGTAGGAAATCTTGTAAGTATTATATGAGCAATTTCGATCCCATAATTTTGATTATGTAATCTACTCGGGTGGTATATTTGGTCTTGTAACCATCTTATGTAGCAATTTCAGTCCTGTATATTTTGATTTTTGGGAAATTTTGGTTCTATAAATTCTAATTTTGTGCGATTGTGGTCCTGATTGGGTACTTAAATATTACACCTTTAAGGACCGAAATTGTTCCAAATTATAACATTTGGGACAAAATTGGGCAAAAATCAAAGCGTAAGGGGCCTAACTTCTACATATGATACTTACAGGATCAAGTATGCCACACTTTTATATTTACAAGACCAAATGCTACACAAAATATTTACAGGACTAGATATGTCACCCTTCTATACTTACAACTACATGATCAAAATTACAATTAAGTATTCTAAAATTCATTTTTTGGCTTGCACCATTAAAATATAAATGTATGGCCACTTTACACCCTGAATTACATTATGGACTAAAATGGTAATCAAAGAATTGACCTACCGAATTACAAAGGGGTGTATTTGCCTCTTCAGGTTGGATTAATTTTTTTTCTATGCATTGTTAGCACGATCTTTTGCTTGGAAAAAAACAATTAGACAAGGACAAACCAATCTGGTCCATGAGACGCTTATTGGGGCCGCACAACCAGTGGCGAAGGCTGGGGGTCATCATGGGGTTCGGCCTAACCCAAGTAAAATGTCCAAGATACCCTAAGACAAATTTTTAATTTTTTCCCAAAGTGTTGTACTTCCCTCCTAAAGAAACCAAGTTGACCATAGTTCTTCATTTCTCAACTCCATTCACGACCGAGCTCCCATTTTCTCTTAAATTTCAAAGATTTTCTTAGCTGACGGTGGATGACATTGTTCCGTGTCGGTATTTTTGACCGCAGCGTTCGAGCATAGCTTTTATTGGACCGAAAGCAGCGCGTTTTTGTGATTTTTTTCGCGATTTTTTTGGAGCAGAGGTCATTTGCAGCTGATTTATTTCGAGCAGAGGTGTTTGAGTTCCAATTTTTCACTGGATTAGGTCGAAAATATGGAAAAGAGGTTAGCATTGTTTTTCGACTAATATTATTTGTGGTTATTTTGGTTATTTTTCATTTGTAAAACAAGTGTAAATACTCAAGTAGTTCGTGTTATGTAGTGGGTAATATATAATTATTTGAATTTTAGCAAATGTAATCGTGTGGAAGCTGAAAATATGATTAAATTGTAGAATTAGGTCTGATGAGAATCCAGTCATGAAGGATCCAATGCAAGCTATCTCGAGTTCTTGAAGACTATGTAATTGAGTTCTTGTATTTGTTTATCATAGATTAGATGTTTATTTTTGTTGTTTTGAGTCGTTTTGATGTTTTGGAGGCCAAATAAACCTTTAAGGCCGCGTCTTAAGTTGATATTTCGAGTTTGGGACGGAGAGGGTCAATTTCGGCGCTTGACGCACAGTGGGCCCCATACAGCGCACGGCCCGTGCGCCTATGTGAACGAAAATAGGGTGTTCGACTTGACGCACGGGCAGCCCGTGCATCTGTGCGGATCAGCACAGGCAGTGTTTAGTATTTGAGCGATAACTTTCTCTAGAAAATTGGTATTGTATCACCCGAGTCTCTCACTACTCACTTGGTAAATATAATTCATCCATTAAATATGACTTATGTGTTATTTGCATTGATATTGACATCGTATAACTCATTTTATTGTATAAGGCATGAATAATTTGAATACTCTTAAAATTCTCAAATAGTGCTAGTTGTGGAGCACTTAATTTAAGTAGTTGATTGTTCATTGACATAAAAATAAAATATCTCGGTGTCAAACAATTCGGTACCATTTGATTACACGTAGTACATTTAGGGGTGAAAGGGGGCATCGATGTATTTATTAGAAAATAGAGCATTTAAATATATTAATTAACATAATACTCGAAACACAGTCGGATACTAAGATGATATATATATATATATAAAGTGATAATAATAATTATAAAGGAATAAAATCATGAAAATCATATTGTTTAATTTATATATACACACGCTAATTATATTGATATAATAACATAATATATATTGTGTAATCAACTAATCAGATGGTAATCATATATGAACATGTAAATAATATATATATAAAGGAACCTGTATTATATATGTATATATATTATAGCAAGTATTGACACTATGCATGTAATTGATATATATATATATATATATACGTGTAAGCTAATTACAGTTATAAATTTTAAGTCACACACATCACACATGTTAATCTATTAAATTATATCAAACATTACCACCACCACAAGTAATGAGGTATAGATATGTATTACTTGTCAGAGTATACACATGGTTTGACCTATAATCTAACACACATGAGCGTTTATACATTTACATAAATAACATATAATATCCATATCACCACCGCCTAATTAAAGCTAGTTAAGGATAAATATAAGATAGATGTACTCTACAAACCAAAACACACACGGAAACACATAGAGGTAGCGGGAGAGAAGAGAAACAGAGACACAACAAAGTTTCAGCACCGGAAAAGAAAAAAATATACAGGAAACTAGAAAGAAAAGAGGGTAGCCGTTCGTGAAGAATTTTCATAGAATTTTGGTAAGAGACTTGATGCAGTGAATTAATTCCTACCTTTTATTTCTAATTGTTAATATAGGAATAAAATAAAATTATATGAAATAGTCATATTTATAAATGTACTAATGATTTAAAAGCGCAATTACTTGAATTGAGATTTTTGAGCAACCATTAATGTATATATAGAATATATATAATTTTTAGAGCCTTATTGCTTTAATGCTGAGCTGATGTTGAAAGGGTTTAAAACTAAGGAAGAGTTTTTATTCACATTAATTTGGTTAGACTGCCGTAAATTTGAAATAGAATATGATTTTGTTTACAAGGAAATAGAGACAACAAAAAGAGAAAAGTGTTCACATATATACAAAGGATATATTGGTAAGTCATTTCAAAAGGCATTTTCCTTATTTTTTAAATAATAATGATTGAAAACTTGTTAGATTCAACTATGGCTTTGTATATGCTAAATATAATAAGTGCATTGAAAGGAAATTATATATATTGGAACGAGTTGATAATAGGTTTCCGTGAATTGCTTCGAGAAAGGAAATTACCGGTTGAAAATATGATGAAATTGATTACAATTCTGTCTGTGTATTTGGGCAATACTCAAATTTTAGTTATAAAATTTAAAACACAGTGGGTTATCTATATAAATTTAAGATTTAAAACCTTTAACAAAATTTAGGATATATATATATATATATATAGGGAGCGGATCTGTGAGACCACCCCCCTAGGTTAGTCCATAAGACCAAATCCACACCATTAAAAACATAAATCAACGGCCAGGATCTAAATGAATCTATACAACTTTACATAAGAAACTATACATAGGAGGGGGTAAAATAGTAATCTGTCGAAATAAAAATGGTAACCGAATGCTAAAAATTAGGGACGTGATCTTGAATTGATCACGTCCCATAATCGATGAAATCCACCCGTCAACCCTTCTTCCTCACCACGACATTCTCTACCATCATTGACATCAATCTCTTAGACCTCGAAAATTATACAATATACATTTGCAGACGGGAAAAAACATACAATATATTTCGTTAATTGACGAGGTTGTCATCAATTAGAGCAAAGGGATTGTACAATGGCAGAAGATCTTCCCTCCAACGCGATTGGTGAATGTTTCCAAGGTAATATCTTACGATATACTTGCAAAAAAATTTAGGAGGAATCACTGAAAAAACACTGAACGCAAAATCGAACCAATTGTATGTTTTTGTTCGTAATTTGTATGTTTAGTATACAAATGATGTATATTTAGAGTACAAACATTGTATACATATTTTACATTTTTCAAATTTTGAAATTGTCTGCATTGTATATTTTTGTTAGTTTGTATATGTAGTGAACAATGTTAGTATATTTAGTATATAAATCTTGTATTTGAATATTTATTTCTTAAATATTTACAACTAGTCCGGAGATTGCATATATGTTGCTAACTGTTTTTTACGTGTATATTTAACATATTTAACTTGTATACATAGTCATGAGTGTTGCATAATTATAATATAAACTTGTATGATTGTTATATTAGTTTCCCTAATTCCATTTAGTTGGATTGGATATAAATTCCTCTCAAAAAAAAAAAAAAAAATTGTATGGTTGTTTACATGAACGTAGTTACTAATAATAATAATATGTATGTATATGGTTGCATATTGTATAAATAATACATCCATTTTGTTTTTATAATGCTCTGTCTTGTTTAATGTAAAACAAACACGTAACCAACCAACAATTTCAATGGACGCCAACGCTCGAAATCTCACCATACTCAACTAAATATTGGATACGGTAGAACAAGAAAAGATTCCACGAGTGGGCATGCATTTCTCTACATTGGAAACGGTATAAAATTTTACAAAGAGTATGGAGCAATTAGCGGGTTTGACATCGGAAGGAGCACGACAAAGAAGTTCAAGAACGAAGTAATATATCATGTTACTTAGTTAATGTGATTTGTATAATTATTTGTTCCAGAATGGACAAGGAATGATGTTTTACTGTATATTTAATACATTGGGATATATAATTTTTCCTTTTAGTGTTGTATACTTATTTTAGTTAAATTGTTCATATAATTGAGTGTCATTGCATGCCAAATGGATTTATCATAATGTGAATAATGTGTATTGTTAAAAAATGAAACAACTTGTATTTTTACAAAGCCGTGTTTATTTAGTTGATGGGATCGCATACATATTGGATTGAAAATGTACACTTAGTTATGTGTTCTGTATATTTAATACAATGCGATCATATAATTTATTAACTTACAATTGTATACTTAATTTTGTCATAGCATTATGTAACCTGTTAATTTATCTTTAAGAATATTTTTGCTTCTCATACATGTATTGCATGTAAAATTACATTGAACTAAATATACAATAAAACAACACTAAGCATACATAATTGTTTAACTATATATACGATTACACTGAACTAACTATATTATAAACATTATTCGAGTATGCAAAAATATTAAACTAAATTTATAATTACAATGGACTAAAAATACAAAACCACTTAACCACCTATATAACTAAGGATATAATTCCACTTAACCAAGAATACAATTCCACGTTACTAAGTAAACAAATACACTAAACTACTTATACAACAAATAATACAATTCAATTTATCCAATTAAACAAATCCAGCGCCTCTTTGAAGGCTGCTTGTCTCCCGAACTCTCCTCTTCGCGACTACCAACCTCTCTTTCATGTTCTTCGCTTGACATTTTATTGACCACAACTCCTACATAAGAAAAACACACAATTCGGATATCAAAACTTTATATAACGTTATGTTTATATTCCACTTAATGTTGTATATTTATCATAACATATTTGTATACTTAGTATACAACATCAACGCATACTTAGTATACGGATGAAATAGAAAAAGATGGGTGTCGAGAAAAGAATAGAATATAGATTTTAAGTATCAACTCCTTGTTTTTATATATAAACACACCAAGTTCATTTTTTGAGTACAAACCGTAAATTTCTACAAGAGCATAATCGTAAAAAGAATAAATAGAAGATGGGTTTCAAGTATCAACTCCTTGTTTACATTCCACTTAATGTTGTATATTTATCATAACATATTTGTATACTTAGTATACAACATCTGTTACATTTTAGTATCGTAAAAAAATACGAACTCCTTCAACCCCCAAAAAAATTGAAAAGGCGTGACTTAGACCGATTGGGCTTTTGCCTCCTAAAAATCGGGTAGGTGGGATAGGAAAGATTGTATTTTCCTAAAAAACAGGGAAGTAACGATTTTTTTCATAAAACTGATTTAGATGAAAATACAATATTACCCTTATATTCCAAAAATAAGAAAAATGATCTCAACCATTAAAATATTTAAATCAAGGGTTTATAATTGGTCTCATGGACTAACCTAAAGGGATTGGTCTCATTTGAACCAATCCCTTATATATATATATATATATATATATATATATATTCATATTCTAAATTGTCACATGTTGACATTCTCCTAAGGTTAGGAAAGAAAGAATTTGTTAAACTTTCGGTAGAATATCCAAAGGTGAAAGGTAAGTGAAAGTCCATCTGCAACTACAATGCATGAACATAGTATTTCTTGTCTTATTGATACTAAATGTGATTCTTGTATCTCGATGGATTTATTATGGAAACCTTGATGTTTGTATGTTGCTTTGTGGATATTGGATTGTGATGATTATTGTTGCATTGAGCATGTCATTCATTGACATTTGCCCGTGCATGCAAACATATGAGCATTATTGAGATGAGGCATGCACGACACGATAATTTTCTTTGAAAAAAAAAGATTTTGGTTGGCCACTGCTACTGCACCGAGGCATGAGAGTCATGCTTATATGATATATTGAGCTCGTGCCATGTGAGTCATCACTTACGGTATGTGAGACATTCGGACGAGGCTCATTGATTATCGATATCCAGTGCCATGTGAGGCATTACTTCAGGTATGTGAGACATACGAACTGGACAACTTAATCATTAATAATATATATTGAGCTCGTGCCATGTGAGACATCACTTCAGGTATGTGAGACATTCGGATGAGGCTCATTGATTATCGATATCCAGTGTCATGTGAGACATTACTTCGGGTATGTGAGACATACGGACTCGACAACTTGATCATTAATACTATGTTGAGTTATTTTCGGTGCATAGCAGATGGATCAAGGGCCTTATGTAAAGAAATGATTATAAATAATATATTTCAATGCATTTTGTGCACTTCTAGTAAAATATCTTAGAATGCATTTGCATTTGTATTACATTGTTCATTAAGCATGCATGATTTTCACTTACTGGGCATTAGCTCATGTAGTTCATGCATTGTAGGTGAGTCCGTGTGATCTTTGTTGGATTTCGTGGGGCTTATCGATGGTCAGTTGGAGCTTCCACAGGTTATTGAGGACAGTGTACATGGATGACGACCTTTTGGGCTGTGTCGAATGGTCACCTTTCATTTTGGTCTTGTATTATATTTTGTTTTAGGGTTGGTTACCTCTTTTGTTTGTGGATATGGCTTGTCCTTATCTTAAAATTGAAGTGATTGTAGTTGTTTGTTGTAACAATGTCACAGGGATCAAAAAAAAATATTACACGTTTTAAATAGAGTTATGGCCGAGTTTTATTTTTTATATATTTTTCAGTTGTAGTAATTGGGGTGGGCATCACAGAGTGGTATCAGAGCCCGGTTTGCAGGTTCTGTAGACTGTCCATGTACATGAACTCGGAACTCGTGGAGCTCAAGCATGCCAGTATGTTTTACTTTATTGTTTGATGCACTGTATGTTTCATGAATTATATTGGCCATGTGTTATTAGGTTATCTTAAGACAGTGTTTCAGTCAAGGTGAGAACTCGAGGTGAGAGTAGTGGTGGGGATAGAAACCATGGAGGGGAGACACCTATACCAATTGGTGATTAAGATAATGTCATAAATCGACTTACAAAACTTGTCCAACTACAATCTGAACAAATACAACTCCTCATCCATTAAGAGGATATAGCTAGAGAACAAAGGGTGGAAATGAAAACATGCCAAATGATATATCAAGTTGAGATAGGAAGGAAAAGGTTCCGAAAGCTAAATCGACCAACCTTTGAAGATGCAGAAGATCCCATAGCAGCAGAAGATTGGTTGCGAACTCCAAACAATATGTTCCAGTACAACAGGGTCCTAGAACAAGAGAGTTTTTTTCAAATTCAGCAGCAGAAATCCAACTTTCAACCACGTCAAAGATAACAACAATGGGAACAAGTTAAGCGTCGAAGAGCTGATCAAAATAAGACATCTATAACACTACATTTTGCCCTAGGTGCAAGACTTAACATACTAGGAGTTGCACGATAGATACCAGGAGATGTTTTATGTGTGGGATATTGGGACATTTTGTTAACGTGTGCCTAAATAGTCCAAATCCTATAGGACAAAAACATGTACCAACCAAATCATTTACTATCACCAGTGCAGACGCAGCGGCGAACCTATCAGCGGTTATAGGTAAACCTCTTAGCTTTGACAACCCAACATCCATATTATTTGATTAGGGAGCGACACATTCATTTGCATCCACTGAGTATGAGAAGAGACTGGGTAGGATACCTGACGTAGCTGAAGTGGGTTACAATGTAACAATTCCCTCGAGAAACTCCAAACAGACTAATCGAATGTTAAGAGCCTGTTCTATTTTAATCGAAAATAGAGAACTTTATGATGATCTAATTGTGTTAGCCATGAATGACTACGATATTATTTTGGGTATAGATTGGTTATGAAAGTATAGTGCTACAATTGATTGTCAGAAAAAGACAGTGATATTTCAACCCCAAGGCGAAGATCCATTTACCTTCGTCGAAATCACAACCCGCTTTAGATTTCTAATGATATCAGCACTATAGGCACAACGTTTACTGAATTATGGTTATGAAGGATACCTAGTAAGTTTCATGAAAATTGATGAACAACACCAACTAGACCTTGATGAAGTTTCAATAGTAAGAGAATAGCCTGATGTATTTCCAAATGATCTTCCTCGATTACCACCTGACCGTTAGATTGAGTTGCTATTGACCTACTTCCAGGAACGTCTCCAATCTCTAAAGCTCCATACCGCATGGAACCTTTGGAATTGAAGGAATTGAAGACACAATTACAAGAATTGCTAGATAAAAACTTCATTAGATCTAACTTCTCTCCATTGGGTGTGCCAGTCCTATTCGTGCGAAAGAAGGATGGAACGAAGAGATTGCGCACTGACTACCAATAATTGAATAAAGTTACAATTAATAGTAAATACCCAATACCTCGAATCGATGATTTGTTCGTCCAACTTCAAGGTGCAACAGTACTTTCAAAGATCGACTTGTGATTCGGGTACCATCAACTGAAAATCAATGAATGGTCTAGGATGCGTATTGATGCAAAATAGTAAGGTGATCGCATATGCGTCTAAACAATTGAAAGACTATGAAAAGAATTACCCTACACATGACTTAGATCTTGTTGCAGTGGTATTTGTGCTCATGATATGGAGGCATTACCTGTACGGGGAACAATGTTTAATCTGTTAACAAATAAAGACGGAACACAAAAGGCCTGCTGGAACATTGCAACCTCTGCCTATTCCGGAATGGAAATGGAAAAGGATCACCATGAATTTTGTTACAGGTTTGCCCAAAACTGTCAAGGGATACGATGTTATTTGGGTAATCGTGGATAAGTTAACCAAATCCTCTCATTTTATTCCTATTTGCTCAACTTATTCCATAGACCGATACGCACAGTTTTATATACAGGAAGTGGTTAGACTTCATGGTGTGCCACTATCTATCGTCTCTAACAGAGACTCGAGGTTTCTATCTGCTTTTTGGGGAGTTTACAGGAGGCACTATGAACACGATTGTCATTTAGTACTGCTTATCACCCTCAGACCGACGGACAGTCGGAACAAACAGTACAAACTTTAGAAGATATGCTTAGAGCATGTGTTCTGGATTTTCAAGGACAATGGAGCAAATATCTACCATTTGATAGAATTCTCATACAACAACCGCTACCAAGCCACAATAGGGATGGCTCCCTATGAAGAACTATACGGTAGAAAATGCAGATCACTGGTTCATTAGGACGAGGTTGGCAAAAGAAAGCTTTTAGGCCCAGACATGGTTCTAGAAATGACAGAAGCTGTGATGCAAATCCGACGAAGGATAGAAACCGCTCAGAGTTGATAGAAAAGCCACTCCGATCGAAGAAGAAAAATGATAGAATTTTCTACAGGGTATCGAGTATTTCTTAAGGTTGCACCGATGAAATGGGTAATGTGATTTGGAAAGAAAGGAAAACTTAGACCTAGATAACTTAGACCTAGATACATTGGTCCGTTTCATATCACCAAAAGAATTGGTGATGTTGCCTACAGACTTAACTTACCTCTCAAATACATGACGTATTCCACGTTACTATGTTGAGAAATACGTTGCAAACCCAACTCATTTTTTTAGAACAAAAATCGGTACAGTTGAAAGCTGACTTCAGCTACTAAGAGACACCTATGGAGATATTATTACGAGAGGTAAAGAAACTCAAGAATAAAGAAATCCCATTAGTTAAAGTACTCTAGAGGAATCAATTAGTAGAGGAAGCTACATGGGAACGAGAAGATGAGATGAGGGCAAAATATCCTAATTTATTTCGGTAACTTGGTAAGTCAAATTTCGGGGACGAAATTTTTATAAGAAGGGGAGGATGTACCACCCGAGTCTCTCACTACTCACTTGGTTAATATAATTCATGCATTAAATATGACTTATGTGTTATTTGCATTGATATTGGCATCATATAATTCATTTTATTGTATAAGGCATGAATAATTTGAATACTCTTAAAATTCTCAAATAGTGCTAGTTGTGGAGCAATTAATTTAAGTAGTTGATTGTTCATTGACATAAAAATAAAATATCTCGGTGGCAAACAATTAGGTACCATTTGATTACACGTAGTACATTTAGAGGTGAAAGGGGGCATCGATGTATTTATTACAAAATAGAGCATTTAAATATATTAATTAACATAATACTCGAAACACAGTCAGATACTAAGATGATATATATATATATATATATAAAGTGATAATAATAATTATAAAGGAATAAAATCATGAAAATCATATTGTTTAATTTATATATACACACGTTAATTATATTGATATAATAACATAATATATATTGTGTAATTAACTAATCGGATGGTAATCATATATATGTATGAACATGTATATAATATATATATATATATATATATAAAGGAACCTCGTATTATATATGCATATATATTATAGCAAGTATTGACACTATGCATGTAATTGATATATATATATATATATGTATGTATATGTGTAAGCTAATTACAGATTATAAATTTTAAGTCACACACATCACACATGTTAATCTATTAAATTAAATCAAACATTACCACCACCACAAGTAATGAGGTATAGATATGTATTACTTGTCAGAGTATACACATGGTTTGACCTATAATCTAACACACATGAGCGTTTATACATTTACATAAATAACATATAATATCTATATCGCCACCGCCTAATTAAAGCTAGTTAAGGATAAATATAAGATAGATGTACTCTACAAACCAAAAACACACATGGACACACATAGAGGTAGCGAGAGAGAAGAGAAACAGAGACACAACAAAGTTTCAAAGACCTAGGAAAAGAAAAAAAAATATGAAACTAGAAAGAAAAGAGGGTAGCCGTTCGTGAAGAATTTTCATAGAATTTTGGTAAGAGACTTGATGCAGTGAATTAATTCCTACCTTTTCTTTCTAATTGTTAATTTAGGAATAAAATAAAATTATATGAAATAGTCATATTTATAAATGTATTAATGATTTAAAACTGCAATTACAATTTTAGATATATGAATTGAGATTTTTGAGCAACCATTAATGTATATATAGAATATATATAATTTTAGAGCCTTATTGCTTTAATGCTGAGCTGATGTTAAAAGGGTTTAAAACTAAGGAAGAGTTTTTATTCACATTAACTTGGTTAGACTGCCGTAAATTTGAAATAGAATATGATTTTGTTTACAAGGAAATAGAGACAACAAAAAGAGAAAAGTGTTCGCATATATATACATAGGATATATTGGTAAGTCATTTCAAAAGGCATTTTCCTTGTTTGTTAAATAATAATGATTGAAAACTTGTTAGATTCAACTATGGCTTTGTATATGCTAAATATAATAAGTGCATTGAAAGGAAATTATATATATTGGAACGAGTTGATAATAGGTTTCCGTGAATTGCTTCGAGAAAGGAAATTACCGGTTGAAAATATGATGAAAACTGATTACAATTCTCTTTGTGTATTTGGGCATACTCAAATTTTAGTTATAAAATTTAAAACCTGGTGGGTTATCTATATAAATTTAAGATTTAAAACCTTTAACAAAATTTAGGATATGTATATATATATATATATATATATTCATATTCTAAATTGTCACAGGTTGACATTCTCCTAAGGCTAGGAAAGAAAGAATTTGTTAAACTTTCGGTAGAATATCCGAAGGTGAAAGGTAAGTGAAAGTCCATCTGCAACTACAATGCATGAACATAGTATTTCTTGTCTTATTGATACTAAATGTGATTCTTGTATCTCGTGGATGCATTATGGAAACCTTGATGTCTGTATGTTGCTTAGTGGATATTGGATTGTGATGATTAATGTTGCATTGAGCATGTCATTCATTGACATTTGCCCGTGCATGAAAACATATGAGCATTATTGAGATGAGGCATGCACGACACGATAATTTTCTTTGAAAAGAAAAGATTTTGGTTGGCCACTTCTACTGCACCGAGGCATGAGAGTCATGCTTATATGATATATTGGACTCGTGCCATGTGAGACATCACTTCGGGTATGTGAGACATTCGGACGAGGCTCATTGATTATCGATATCCAGTGCCATGTGAGACATTACTTCAGGTATGTGAGACATACGGACTGGACAACTTAATCATTAATAATATATATATTGAGCTCGTGCCATGTGAGACATCACTTTAGGTATGTGAGACATTCGGATGAGGCTCATTGATTATCGATATCCAGTGCCATGTGAGATATTACTTCGGGTAAGTGAGACATACGGACTCGACAACTTGATCATTAATACTATGTTGAGTTATTTCTGGTGCATAACAGGTGGGTCAAGGGTCCTATGTAAAGAAATGATTATAAATAATATATTTCAATGCATTATGTGCACTTCTAGTAAAATATCTTAGAATGCATTTGCATTTGTATTACATTGTTCATTAAGCATGCATGGCTTTCACTTACTAGTATTATCTCACGTAGTTCATGCATTGTAGATGAGTCTGGTGATGCTGTTGGATTTCATGGGCTTACTGGACAGGCTGTTGGAGCTTCCACAGGTTATTGAGGACAGTGTACATGGATGACGACCTGTTGGGCTATGTCGAAGGGTCACCTTTCTTTTTGTCTTGTATTATATTTTGGTGTATTATATTTTGGTTTAGGGTTGGTTACGTCTTTTGTTTGTGGATATGGCTTGTCCTTATCTTAAAATTAAAGTGATTGTAGTTGTTTGTTGTTACAATGTCACAGGGATCAAAAAAAAATTATTACACGTTTTAAATAGAGTTGTGGCCGAGTTTTATTGTTTATATATTTTTCAGTTGTAGTAATAGGGGTGGGCGTCACAGGTATTGGGGTGATTCAAGTTTCTATGGAAAGCTAAGAGAAAGGGTTAAAACTATTATGAAGTCACCAGGAACATATTCGAAGATCCTGTACGCATACTTTCGCCCACACGTGAATCTTGACTGCGATTGAGTTTTCTTTTTGGGTTTGGACTTCTTTTTCTTTCTAGTTTGTTTAGGGTTTATTTTTGAGTCGCCTATATAAGGCAAAACACTTTGTCTATTTTGAAGAACAACTTTGATATTGAATATTAAATTGAGATTTTTCTCTCCAACCCTTTGGATTTTTCAAAGAGCTTTAAGATTATTCATCTTGTTGTGAATTCTGACTTATCGAACAAACGTTACCATTTGTTTGTGGCGTCTACGTATACCGAGGTTCCTGCTTTGCTAAGCAATGGGTTGAGGTTTCTACCATCTTTAACCGAACTAGTGAAGATCTTACGTTAACAACATATTGTTGTTTGGGTCGTATGCATGTTGTTGCTACGGTTCACATCTGTTGGTAATCAGAGTCATCTAGCAAGGTTAAATCTATCCTTGTTTCTTTAATTCCTGTTATTTTTCAAAATCCTTTATAAACCCTAGTTCTTCAAGGGTATAAAAAAAAGGTCAAAAATTGCACAAAAAAATTAGCGGGTAAAGAATCGTAATTCGCGTGCATAAAAGAAAAATCAAAATTAGAAAAAAAATGAGGGAGTTCATTTCGTGATTTGTTGGGAGCATGAGATTGGTTTTTTGGGATTGTTGTTGGTATTGTTGCAATTGTTTATACATCATGTCCAATGAAAACTGACAACCGTTGGATTTAGGTAATAAGTTGAATATGGAGGAACTTGCAAACCTCGTGAAGAAAGTGATGATCGAGACGTACGGGGATCCCAGGGAGTTTCCAAAAATAGAGGAGCATGTTACTAGGGCACGGAGGCCTAGGAGGTTCGAACTGGAGGAATGGGCGGATGAGGTGGATGATTTTGATTCCGAAAGGAAGCACAATTATAATTTGGGCAGAGGTCGGCGTGGAACTAGAGGTGATAGGGGACGTGAGGATGGAAATCTGAGTAGCATCAAAATGCAAATTCCATCTTTCCAGGGAAAGAGTGATTCGGATGCCTATTTGAATTGGGAGAGGAAAATCGAGAATGTGTTTGAGTGCTAGAATTATTCTGAACTGAAAAAGGTGAAGTTGGTATCAACTAAATTCTCGGACTATGCAAGTGTTTGGTGGGATCAATTAATGATTTCAAAGAGGAGAAGCGGCGAGCGACCCATTTCCACAAGGGAGGAGATGAGAAGTTTGATGCGACATCATTTTGTACCAAATCATTATTACCGAGGCGTCTATCAAAGATTGCGAGGTTGACACAAGGGTCTAAAAGCGTGGAGGATTACCATAAGGAGATGGAGATGCTGATGTCGAGGGCTAATATAGAGGAGAGTCAGGAGGTTACGATGGCGAGGTTTATCACGAGATTGAATACTCATATATCAGATGCCGTTGACTTACATCATTGTGTCGATCTTGAGGAGATGGTGCACATGGCGGTCAAATTGAGCAAGGCTCAAGAGGAGAGGTTTTACACGACAAAATCCAAACACTAAAGACCAAGATTGGGGTTGAATACTCCTATGATCGATGATGCGTGTTTTTCACAACAACCCAAAGTTGTGGAGAACAAGATGACTCGGACAAGGCAAAACCATTAGGTAAATTTGATCCTTCTACTTCACGCACTAAAGACATTGAGTGTTCTAAATGTCATGGGAGGGGTCATATAGCTAGTGAATGTCCGAATAGAAGAGTGATGGTGATTTAAGCTAATGGTGATGTAAGTCCGAATGTGAGGATGAGCCAGATTATAGTAATATGCCGGAGTTGGAGGAGGTTCCGGAGGTAGTTAAGCTGGTGAAGGGAAATGTGTTATCACTATCATGTAGAATTTTGAATATTGAGTCAAAGTTAGTTGATCATGAGCAGCGAGAAAATATTTTTCACACTAGATGCTTAGTTAAGGATAAAGTGTGTAGTATGATCATTGATGGAGGTAGTTGTACAAACGTGGCTAGTGCGAAATTGGTGGAGAAGTTGGAGATTCTTACACTTGAACATCCCGAGCCGTATACCCTATAATGGTTCAATGATTGTGGCGAAGCGCGAGTTAATAAAAGAGTGTTAGTGTCTTTTCAGATTAGGGGTTATAAGGATGATATATTATGTGATGTGGTGCCAATGCGGGCTTGTCATATTTTGTTGGGTAGGCCATGGCAGTTTGATCGGCGAGTTGTGCATGATGGATACACTAATTGCTATACTGTTGAGCATGAGCGGAGAAAGTTCATACTTTCATCTATTACACCTGCAGAAATCTATAATGATCATGTGAGGATGAGAGTTTGTGAGTCAAAAGAAAAAGAGTATTCGGCAAGTGAGCAAAAGATTGAAATAAAAGCCGAGAAAATGAGAGCTTGAGTGAAAATAAAAATAGAGAGCTTTAGAGTTTGGCCAAGGGTAGTTGTGAGATTCGAGAGATGGCCAAGAAAAAGGAAAGTACAAATTTTGAGTAGGCAAAAAATATGGAGGAAAAGGCCAATGAGGTAAAACAAGAGAGAACATTTGTACTTATGATTAAAATGAGAGACATTAGGCGTGAGTGTTTGAATGCTAACATATCTAATAATATTTTATCTAGTTCTATTGTTTCTCATGTGCAGGGATTTGGGCAATCGGATGAGTGTGCATGCCCTTTAACATTTGATCCGGGTGGATTGATATAACTATTCAACCTTTGGGGTCCAACGTTTAGATTCAAGGACAAATCCCTTTCAAGAGGAAGGGAATGATGAGAATCCAGTCACGACTATATACTTGAGTTCTTAAGTTCTTGTATTTATTTATCATAGATTAGGTGTTTATTTTTGATGTTTTAAGTCGTTTAGATGTTTTGGAGGTCAAATAAACCTTTAAGGCCGCGTCTTAAGTTGATATTTTGAGTTTGGGACGAGCAGGGGTCAATTTCGGCTTGACGCACGGGCAACCCATGCATATGCGCACGGCCCGTGCGCCTATGTGAACGAAAATAGGGTGTTTGACTTGACGCACAGCCAGCCTGTGCGTATACGCACGGCCCGTACGTCTGTGCGGGTTAGCACTGGCAGAGTTTAGTATTTGGGACATAACTTTCTCTACAAAATTGGTATTGGGCTGATTCAAGTTTCTATTGGAAGATAAGAGAAAGGACTAAAACTATTATGAGACACCAGTAACAAATTCGAAGATCCTATATGCGTATTGTTGCCCACACGTGAATGTTGACTGCGATTGAGTTTCCTTTTTGGGTTTGGACTTCTTTTCCTTTCTAGTTTGTTTAGGGTTTGTTTTGAGTCACCTATATAAGGCAAAACCCTCTGTTTATTTTGAAGAACAACTTTGATATTGAATATTAAATTAATATTTCTCTCCAACCCTTTGGGTTTTTCGAAGAGCTTCAAGATTGTTCATCTTGTGGGAATTCTGACTTATCAAACAAACTTCCGCATTTGTTTGTGGTGTCTACGCATACCGAGGTTCCTACTTTACTAAGCAACGGGTCGAGGTTTCCACAATATTTAACTGAACTAGTGAAGATCCTGGGCCAACAATATATTGTTGTTTGGGTCATATGCACGTTGTTGCTATGATTCACATCAAGGTCGATTTTGGCAAAATTTGCTTTGTGTTGCAGTTTGTGGGTCTGTTGTCTGCTATGTAGTTGATTTGTTGGTCGTTGTGTGGTTGGTGTGCGATCAATAAATATAGTCGGTGTAAGGTTGCAGTTGTTTGTGTGGTCGTTTGTAGTCGAATGTATGGTCGTTTGCTTTGTAAGTTTCGATTTGATTTTATTTTGTAGTATTTCGTGTTAAGTTCATGCTCAATATTAATTCTTTGGGATGGTGCATGGGAGTTGGATTTAACTAATCGCCGTTGGTGTTTCAGTGGGAAGAAAACAAAGCATGTGGTTGTCCCTTCCGATGTCACTTTCTCTCAATTATTAGAAAAGGCATATCTAGTCACCAAAGTGAGTTGGGATGATTTTGATATTGAGATAACAAGTTGGCTGGCATACCAATGTAAAGATTCATTACCACCGTATTCCGTAATAGATGAAGATGATGTGCAGTTGTTGATTCGTGTAAACACGGACAAGTTTTTGTCTACTCCACTTTGCTTAGTAACAAAGTTGAGGGACAACTAAGTATCTACCCAATCAAAAAGGAACAAAATGAGTCAGAAAGAAGTAACCATTTTGCAGGAGGTGTTGCTCCCATAGGCACTATAGTTCCAGAAACTCAACCACATTTCCTACATGTAATACCTGAACATCGTGTATTACATGAACCATCAGTCGACTCCCCCCGTATTGTGTGTCATCAAGGAACAAGCATTAATTTCAAAAACGATCCTCATCCAGATAATAATGACGGTGTTGAACATTTCTATGACTATGAATTAGAGGCTGAATTGGAAGAGACAGACCCATCTTTCTATGATGACCTGGATGGCACTTTCTATAGGTGGAGCGGACCTAATGGGGAATAGCCCTATGTTGCATCTCCATCCCGACCTGTCAATGATGTTCCTACACAAGAAAATAATTTATCTCTACCATTAAACTAAACTGCCGTTGATGTTAGGTAGGTGGACCAAGTTAGTTTGAGAATTGTACCCGCAAGCCATTGAAAATTTCTGCTGGAATGATCCATAGTTGCGTTAGTAGCGAGGTGGAAAACCCAGATACAACATCTAACTCTATTTCAGTTAATAATGATCTGCACGTGGATCAAGTATTTCAAAGCAAGGATGAGATAATTTGGCAGTGACAAATAATTTCTATGATAAAAATAGAGAGTTCAAGACAAAGAAATCTGATAAGGTCAGATTCATTGTCGTCTGCACTGATAAGAAATGCCAATGGAGACTACGTGCAAGCAAATTGAGTGTTAACAATATATGGGTTGTGAAGAAGTACAATAACATCCACACGTGCCGGGGGACTTAATGAACCACCAACAATTTTTCCATTTTTGGGATGCCAAGATGCAATACCCGAGCCTCTCACTACTCACCTGGCCAATACAGTTCATGCATTACGTGTGATTTATGAACTATTTTAATTGATATTGACATTGTGTAATTCATTTTATTTTATAGGTCATAATTTTCAATTGGTGCTAGTTGTTGGATCTCTAGTCTAAACAATGTATTTTGCATTGAGATACAAAGATCCAAGTGTCAAACTTTCTGATACCATTAGATTACATGTGGTAAACTTAGAGGAGATAGGTGACATCGATGTGTTGAAAAGTTCTTTGAAAAATCCGTTGTCATGAAAAAAAAAAAGGTATACGAGAATTGTAATTAGGTGGGATAATAATAATAATAATAATAATAATAATAATAATAATAATAATAATAATAATAATAATAATAAAAAAGAGTGATAAAAACTTAATTAGGCAATAAGAAAACGTATTGCATATAACTATCATATATAAATTAAGACAAAAACTCTGTCAGACCGTCTAACGGGTCGACTGTTAAACGGATCGACCCGGATCCGAGAGTATTTTAGTAGTTTTCATGGACCACCCAGTATTAACAATCCTTCCGAAAAGTATTAGTCGTCCTTCTAAAATGTATTAGCGATTCTTCGAAATGTATTAGTTATTCCTGAAGAGTTTTTAGTATTTCTCCTAAATATACTCACGAAATGTATTAGCAGTTCTTCCGAAATGTATTAGTTATTCCCTAAAGAGTTTTTAGTATTTCTCCTAAATATACTCACGAAATGTATTAGCAAATCCCTCATAAAAGTATTAGTAGTTACTCGAAAAAGTATTAGTAGTTCCTTGAAAAGTATTTTTAGTAGTTTCTGAATATAATTAAATTTTTCTCCTAAATGTATTAACAAATCCTTCCGGAAAGTATTAGCCGTTCTTCTAAAATGTATTAGCAGATTCTTCTAAAATGTATTAGTAGTTCCCTCAAGAGTTTTCGGTATTTCTCATGAATATACTCCCGAAATGTATTAGCAGTCCCTCAAAAAAGTATTAGTAGCTCCTCGAAAAAGTATTAGTAGTTCCCTGGAGAGGTATTTTAGTAGTTTCCGAATATAATTAGTAGTTTCTCGAAAAAGTATTAGTTTTTCTTGTAAAATGTATTAGTATTTATCCATAAAAGTATTAGTGATACTAATACTTGTATTATTTAGTGTTTGATATTTTACTCTATTTCCTTCAACAGAGTAATGAGAATTGAGGGGATTTAGTATGAAATATATGCTCGAATTAGGCAAAAATTCAGGAGATTAGTATTTCTCATGGGATAAATGGTCTGTTTTCTTGAATGGAACCGTTTGTTGGCTCTGCAAATATCCGGAGACATCAAAATTCATAGTGTTCTTCGATTTCCGAATTTGGGGAAATTGCACCTCCGCTCGATTTGGGGCTAGAACAGCAAATGAATAAACATGGCATGAGCATTGGAGTTCTTGGAGGTTATCTCTGTTTGAGTGATGATACTTGGGATCTTGATATATGGGTTATAAAGAAATTTGGCAGTCAAGATTCTTGGACTAAAGAGTTTGTTGTTGATACATACATCGATTCATATGGATAAACCCCTCGAGGTGGGAGAAGATGCTACCGGAGACGGAGGTTAAATGGAAGGATCTCATGTGGGGCTGTTTGAAGGAGATGAGAAAGTTGTGGTAAAGTTGATGGCTGGGGAAGAAGGTGAGGGAATGAGAAGCAGGGCGAGAAAATTAGGGGATATGGCGAGAAATAAGGATCTGCGAAATGGGTAGGATATTAAGATCCGTCTAACGGATCTAGATCAAGTTAGGGTCTGACAGAGAGACTAGCTCATAAATTAAAATATATACACATATATGTACTAATCTTATATTTAAATATATGTTGTCTGATGTCCTTAAGGTTGACTTCTATATGATATATATATATATACACACAATTTATATGTATATTTAACTTAGATAGTTAAGTTATATATATATACACACACATGTGGTTAATATATATGTAGATATATTAAGAAGTTAACACTGCACATTTATAAAATAATAGTTATATATACTAATTAATATAAGTATCACTCACACCGCCTTAAGCAAAAAGGTAAGAGATTAGTTTAAAACATCAGATATCTCTAGACTCGCATAGACGCACACCCAAATAGAACCAAAAAACACGCATACGAGGGTACAAAACGTATGAAGATGGAGAAAGGGCTAGCTTAAGAAAGGTATATTGATAAGTACGTAAGCTAATTTCAAAGTTATCCTTATTCTTTATATCTAGTGGATTTGACAAATATAGTGGAAGGTTAATCTAATGTTTAATTATGACTCTTGACATGCTGAGTAATTGCACTGTAGGTTTAAAAATATGCAGTATTTGATAATGAAGTTAATTTTTAGAATTCCACCATATGTTGTGTTTTTGTCGATTGAAAGACGGATTGTTGGATTTAGTAAAACATATATTAATTTAAATTAGTCCAGTAAAATATATGTCATGTCCGATAATTATGTATTAGAAGAAGAAATCGGTAAATAGCCTTCGCATCTATTGTTTCCTTTAACTAGTTTAATTAATTAAATATAAATTAGTTCATATATTGATATGAGTATGTAAATAAAAAAAACTCTGTTTTTAATATAATAAAATAGTAAAACTGACATATTTTGGAAGTGTATATGTTAAATATATATTTTAAGGTTATTTATTGCCTAGTTAAATTTAAGATTTAAAGCCTTTATAAAATTTGGGGTAGTAATATTTAAAATATAAATTCGTATCTTGCGTTGTTACAAGTTATCTCACATCTAAGGTTATAAAAGAAAGACAATTATCTAACTTTCAGTAGAATACCTAAGGGTGAAACGCAAGAAAAAATGCATCTGCAATTACAATGCATGAGCATAGTATTTCCTGTCATATTGATACTAAATGAGATTCTTGTATCTTGATGGATGCACTATGGAAACTTTGATATTCATATGTTGCTTGGTGGATATTGGAGTGTGATGATTATTGTTTCATTAGGCATGTCATTCATTGGCATTTGCACGTGCATGCAAATATATGAGCATTGATGAGATGAGGCATGCACGACATAATTTTCTTTGAAAAGAAAAGGTTTTGGTTGACCACTTCTAATGCATCGAGGCATGAGAGGCATGCTTTTATGATATATTTTAGGGTGCAGTAGGTGGTACTTCTCGAAGGATCATAGGGGCGACGGGGGTGTGCCTCGATGGTCACGAGGGTGGACCACTTGATCAGTATCCTTATTGACACGTCAAGGGGAAGACTCCTAAGGGATCATTGGGGAAGACAGTGGGTGGATCTCAGGTGGTCCCAGGAGATGGCCCCAGGTAGTGTCAATTTTGGTTATGGCCATGTGATTATTGATATTGTGTTGAGCTTTTCCCGGTGCGTAGCAGGTGGGTCAAGGACCCAATGAAAATAAATGATTCTAAATAAAATATTTCAACTCATCTTGCGCACTTCCGGTAAAATATCTTGGAATGCATTGCATTTGTATTGCATTGTTCTTTTAACACGCATGATTTTCGCTTACTGCGCATTAACTCACGTAGTTCATGCATTGTAGGCGAGTCTGGTGATGCTGGATTTCATGAGCTTACTAGGCAGGCTGCTGGAGCTCCTACAGGTTACTAAGGATAATGTACATGGATGACGACCTGTTGGGCTATGTTGATGGGTCATTTTTCCATGTTGGTCTTGTATTGTATTTTGGTTTAGAATTGTACTCCCTTTTGAAAACTTTGATGTGAATATGTACTTGTAAATAGCTTTGTGATGTGGGTTATGTGGTTGGTCATATGGATGCCTATTTTTTTTAATAACATGGTTTGTTATCTCTTCTGCAGGTAGATATGGTTTGTCATTTCCTTATAACTAAAATGATTTTACTTTTTTAGTTCTAAAATGTCACAAGGACAAAAAAATTTTTGTTCGGGTATATAGGGTTTATATGTCAAGTTTCACTTTTATATTGTTATATAATGTAGTAGTAGGCGTGGGCATCACAGAGTGGTATCAGAGCCCGATTTGCAGGTTCTGTAGAGTGTCCATGTACACGAACTCAGAACCCGTGGAGCTGAAATATGCCAGTAAGTTTTATATTACCGCATGATGTATTTTACTACATGAATTACATTGGCCATGTGTTATTAGGTTTCTTCTAAGACAGTGATCGAGTTATGGTGAGAACGAGGGGTGAGAGTAGTGGTGGGGATAGAAACCAAGGAGGGGAGACACCTATACGAACTGTTGACTGGGATGATGTCATAACTCAACTTACGGAGCTCATCCAACGACAACTGAAAAAAATTGCAGACTCATCCATCAGAGAGATACTAATGGGCAACAAAGAGTAGAAGTGAATCAACCGCAACAGAGGATAGATCAAGTTGAGATAGTGGGAAAAAGATTTCGAAAGCTAAATCCACCAACATTTGAAGATGCAGCCGATCCCACACCAACATTAGATTGGTTACGAACTCTAGAGAACATGTTCCAATATAGTATGGTCCAAGAAGAAGAGAAAGTGAAGTGTGCATCCTTCTTACTTTGCGGAAGTGCGGGACATTGGTGGGATACGATGAAGAGTATTGAAGATGTTACAATCATGACCTGGGAAAGATTCAAGGAGTTATTCCGAAATAAATACTTCATGGCTCATGTTCGAGTAATGAAGATAAATGAATTTATACAACTGCGACAGGAACTATGATAGAGGGGACTATATTCGTAAATTGAACATTTGTCTAGGTTTGCTACACACATGGTTAGCACTAACACCCTAAACATGGAGTGATTTCTTGAAGGTTTAAGGCTAGAGTTATACAGAGATGTCAATATGGCAGGGACTCAAGAAGTGACATACTCACAAGTTGCAGAGAGAGCACTGATCGCGAAACAAGCGGAATTAAAGATAATCTATGCTCAGGAAGCCCGACGCCAGTTCAAACAGGGACAAGGATAAAGATGGATCAGAAATCAACAGAAAAGACCTTTCCAAACTCCACAACAAAAACCTATTTTCCTACCAAAACAAGGTCAGCAACAGTGGGATCCAAGTAAGAAACCTAGGGTGGAGCAAGGGAATCTCAGTTGATCCAAGTAATGCACCAATGGGACATGTTGGGATCCCAAGAATACTATGTAGGCTTTATCGGACATAGCTTTTCGCCATGGGGTGCGTCAGTTTTGTTTGTACGAAAAAAGGATGGTACGATGAGATTATGTATTGACTGTTGAGAACTAAACAAGGTTACAATCAAGAATAAACACACGCTACCTCGAATCGATGATTTGTTCGATCAACTTCAAGGTGCAACAATATTTTCTAAGATTGGCATGCGATCCGGGTACCATCAGCTGAAAATAAAAGAAGATAATATACCAAGACAACATTTAGCACGAGGTATGGACACTATGAATTCTTGGTAATTCCATTTGGGTTTACTAACGCCCCAGCAGTCTTCATGGACTTCATGAGTCAGGTATTTAAAGATTTTCTGTATAAATTCGTTATTGTGTTTATCGATGATATCTTGATCTACTCTAGAACAAAAGAGAAGCATATTGAACACTTGAGAATGGTACTAGAGGTCTTAAGAGCAAAATAAATATATGCTAAATTTAAGAAATGTGAATTCTGGCTAGATTGGGTAGTATTCTTGGGACATGTTGTGTCTGGAGCAGGAATCTCAGTTGATCCAAGTAAAGTCGAGGCTATCAATAATTGGCCACAACCTACAAATCCTTTAGAGGTACGTAGTTTTCTGGGTTTAGCTGGCTACTATCGCCCATTTGTGGAAAGGTTCTCTAGGATTGCTACAGCTTTAACGTAATTAACCAGAAAGAGTATCTCATTCAAATGGACAGAGTCATGCAAACAAAGCTTTCAATAACTGAAAAAGAGATTGACTTCATCACCAATTCTCTCAATCCCATCATGTATTGGAAGTTTTGTAGTTTATAGTGACGCTTCAAAGAATGGTTTGGGATGTGTATTGATGCAAAATGGTAAAGTGATTGCGTATGTGTCTAGACAATTGAAGGACTATGAAAAGAACTACACATGATCTACAACTTCCTATAGTGGTTTTTGCTCTTAAGATATGGAGACACTACCTTTACGGGGAATGGTGTGAGATCTATCCAGATCACAAAAGTTTAAAGTATTTCTTCACACGGAAGGAATTAAATATGCAACAACGATAGTGGTTGGAGCTAGTAAAAGACTACGATTGTGTGATTAATTATCACCCTGGTAATGCCAATGTCTAGCTGATGTGTCGAGCCGAAAATCATTACAAAGCAATGAAATTGCGATTCAAATTTTGAAACCAAAGTTATTGGATCTCCAGAAAATGAACGTGGAGATTGTATCACTGGGGTCCATTGAAGCTAAGTTGGCAGCATTAACACTATGACCGACATTAATAGATAAAATCCAACAGGGACAACAAGACGATGAATGTGCACCAAAGTAAAGAAAAATAGTACCTCAGATCTGTCTTCGGATTTCAAAATATCGGATAATGGAGTACTACGATTTAAAGAACGATGATATGTGCCTAATAGGGATAATCTTGGAGAGTATGTTCTAACAGAAGCACATTCGACACCATATTTTGTACATCCAGGAACTATTAAGATGTACCGAGATTTGAAGATGCATTATTGGTAGCCAGGTATGAAGAGGATAAATATCCAGTATGTGGAAGAATGTTTAACATGTCAACAGATAAAGGCGGAACATCAAAGGCCATCTGGAACATTGCAATCTTTGCCTATTCCAGAATGGAAATGGGAAAGAATTACCATGGATTTTGTGATCGATTTGCCTAAAAATGTCAAGGGGCACGATACTATTTGGGTGATTATAGACAGATTGACCAAATTAACTCATTCTATTCCCATTTGCTCAACCTATTCTATGGATCGATATGCACAAGTAGTTAGACTTCATGGTGTGCCACTATCTATTGTGTCAGATAGAGATTCTAGATTCTTATCTACTTTCTTGAAGAGTCTACAGAAAGTACTAGGAACACGATTGTCGTTCAGTGCTACTTATCACCCTCAAACCTACGGACAATCATATCGAACAATACAAACTTTAGAAGATATGCTTAGAGCCCGTGTTCTAGATTTTCAAGGATAGTGGAGTAAGTATCTACCTTTGATAGAATCCTCATATAACAACAGCTATCAGGCTACAATCGGGATGGCTCCTTATGAGGCATTGTATGGTAGAAAGTGTAAATCGCCGGTCCATTGGGACGAAGTTGGTGAAAGAAATCTTTTAGGCCTAGACAAGATTCGATAAATGACAGAGGCTATGACGCAAATTCGACAAAGGATGGAAACTGCTCAGAGTCGACAGAAGAATTACTATGATCAAAGAAAACGAATGCTAGAATTTTCTGTATGACACCAAGTGTTCCTGAAGGTTGCACCAATGAAAGGAGTAATGTGATTTGGAAGGAAAGGAAAACTTAGTCCTAGATACATCTGCCCCTTCCATATCACACAAAGAATTGGTGCATGATGTTGCCTACATACTTGACCTGCCAGCATCAATGTCTCAAATACATGACATATTTCACGTTTCTATGTTGAGAAAATACATTTCAAACCCATCTCATATTTTGAAACACGAACCAGTAGAACTAAAAGCCGACTTGAACTACAAAGAAGTACATATGGAGATTTTGTTATGAGAGG
The DNA here is from genome assembly GCA_016081115.2 of Rehmannia glutinosa. Lineage (NCBI taxonomy): Eukaryota > Viridiplantae > Streptophyta > Magnoliopsida > Lamiales > Orobanchaceae > Rehmannia > Rehmannia glutinosa. The sequence goes on along the minus strand of CM071937.1, from coordinate 56,240,802 downwards.
TAAAAAAGCTAAGGAATAAGAAAATCCCACTAGTAAAGAAGCTAAGGAATAAAAAAACCCGTTCATGGTGCATCGGAGCAATAAGGATCTTCTTCACGCACACATCTTCTTCCTGGTTGCCCGTTGCCATATAATTTTGTCCCCTGTGGTCGTCCTTCTTCAAGATTTATGGAGGGATCAGGTTCCATGCAAGTACATGGGGATAATACCCATGTGCGGCCACAACACATGGAAGTGGTCCCAAAGATGGTTACCCCATGTGTGGTGCCGAATTCTGTTACGCTCCCTCCAGAGGTGGTCCCAGAGTCTGTCAGCATTGGCGATCAAGGGGTGGTCCCTGTTTGATAAATGGTTTTATCATGATTTTGATGATTTTGTTTTTATACCAAAACAATGTTTTAAAGGTTGTCCAAATACTCCTAAATGATTTAAAATGGTTTTAATATTTTTTGGAGTATTTCCTCAAGTTTATTTTCGATATAAAATTGGACAACACATTTAATGATTTGAATGATTTTGTTTTTATACCAAAACAATGTTTTTAAAGGTTGTCCAAATACTCCTAAATGATTTTAAATGGTTTTAATATTTTCCGGAGTATTTCCTCAAGTTTTACTTTAGATAAAATTGGACAACACTTCTAATGTTTTTTTGTTTATATGTTTTTACTTCAAAACAAGGTTTCTAAATGTTGTCTAAATACTCCCGATTGGTTTAAAATGTTTTTACGAATTTTTTGGAGTATTTCTTGAGGTTTATTTTCGTCAAAAATCGGACAACATTGCATTTAGAGGTCGACGACCAGGTCGACCAAAGAGGCGTGCACGGGAGCAAAACATCGAAACAAAAACTTTGATCTTTCATTTTTTGGTGAGTGCAACCGGTTGCACATAGGTTCGACCGGGTCGAGGTGCACGACCGGTCGCCTGTGTAAATTTGCCGCTATATGTTTCAAACTTCTATTTCTACGACCGGTCGCCCTATGGTTTGACAAAGACAAAAATTCTAACCGTTGTGCAAACAGACAACTTTTCCCTAAATTGTGGGATTGATTTCTAACACTATAATCTTGATTTTAATTGCAATTTTTTGTAGATATCAGATTCCAAGAGGAGCCTATCAAGTATCAATCATCTCCTATAAATAGAGGAAGATTTGAAGCACAACTATAAGAGAGAAAACTACAACACAACAAGATACACTCAAGAATACACTTGTTCTTACATTGTCTTATTTCTTGTTGTAATTTGCCTAGCTATTCACTTTCACATTCTTGAGGTCTAGGCTATTCTTGATTACACTTGCACTCTATTGTATTATCAATTATCGAGTTGTAATCTTGAATTTGTGGTCGTCATTCAAACACAAGATATCCTTGTGAGTGTTCTTGTGGTAAGAACACACTTGGGTGAACTAGGTGTTAGGTGTAAGAAGATTGTGGTAATCTTCTTGTTGAGGTGTTGAAGAGTGTGGTGCTCTTGGTGAAGATTGTGGTAATCTTCACAAGGTGCCTTTGAAGATTGTGGTAATCTTCAAGAAGAGATTGTGGTAATCTCAAAGGTGGTGTTGAAGAAGAGTGTGGTGCTCTTCAAGGTGTTGGTGTAAGATTTTGTTGTAATAATTCTGGTAATTATTAATAAAATCTTTTTCTCTTAACCCATCCCGGATATCTTGGGGTGGTAGAGCACGTAGTCCCTAGGTGGGGTGAAGCTCTATAAATCGGCGTGTGCTATTTACATTTCATACCTTTGTTATTATCTTGGCGCATTTGTATCGAAAAAGAGGGCAAAATCGAAAAGATGGAGATAATCTTTTCACCCCCCCTCTAGATTATCGTAGCCGCTTGGACTTACAAGTGGTATCGAGCCAAACTCTTTGGCAAACTCTTTGGCAAACTCGTTTCACACCGCGAGTGAAGAGAAACGATCGCCGGCTACTTAACGAAGCTCATCTTACCGGCACCTCCACCACCAAGCCACCACTATTTGATTCCAAAAATTTTACATTTTGGAAAGAAAGAATGGAATACTATTTACAAAGTTGCAGGTTTGATATTTGGAACACCGTCATCAATGGAGAATCCATTCCGACGAAGAACACACCACACACCTCTAAAGGCTTCAAAGAGCTCAATGATGAAGAGAAGAGAATCATCTCCTTAAATGGTAAAGCTCTTAATATTTTACATTGTTCACTCATGACTTTGGAATTTGATCATGTTGTAGGTATTCGATCGGCACATGAAGTATGGCAAAAATTAGAAGCCATCTACGGAGTATTTGCAAATGAAAGGAGTCAAAGAAAAGCATCTACTTCTCAAAGGAATACAAGTTCAAATCTAAGGAACAAGCCTCTTACAACTTCAAACCATGAAGTAGTCGAACAATGTTTTATGGGTATCGAAAAAGAAAACGAGGTATGTCTTAAACCCTCTACTTCTTATGATATTGTTATTCAAAATGATTATAGCGATTTGCAAAATGATTTTGATGATCTTCAAAATGAATTCCAAAATTTACTTGTTAAGTACAAAAAATTGAAAAAGGAATTCATTGTTTTAAAGAATGATAAGGATAGTTTATTTACTTCCTATGAATCACTATCATGTGCTCACACCACCACTCTTGACAAGGTTAGAAACCTTGAGAAAGAAAATAGTACTCTTGTTGAGGATATAAATTGCTTGAAAAATGATTTATCTAAATCCAACTTCTGGGCTCTGATACAATGACCAATATTGTTGATTGTTGTGATAATTCGAAACTAGAACTTGATCATAAGCCTAAGGGTGTCAATCACATGAAAAAGAATCAAGTCTCTAAGCACGTTGGTCATTATGCTCCTAGAATTATTACATGCTTTTATTGCGGTAAAAAAGTGGTCATACGGTAAATACTTGTCGGGCTAGAAATATCTCTAATTATTGTTGGAGACCTAAAAGTCTCAAGACTAATCCCAAAGGACCCAAACACATGAGGGTACCACAAAACAATGTCATATTAGGTACCGTGAAATAATGATCGAAGAAAATTTATACCGCCAAGAAGACATCAAATGACCGTTTCATTTGATCAAAGAAGGAGAAACTATTTCGACAAAGCCAATTTCAAGAAGAGGATATAATAAAAAATGGGAAGAACACAATCCTTGAAATGGCAAAGACATCATCAACAAGATGATTTTCAAAGAAGAAGAGATTTTCAATAATGGGAAGGCAACAAACCTTGGAAATGGAGTAATCAAAGAAGTCATCATCAACAAAGTGACTTCTCAAAAGGAAAATATCATCAACAATGGGAACGGCACAACCCATTGAAATGGCGTAATTGGTAACCCGTATCTCCCTAGTTAAATATGCATTTTATTTTGTTATTATGCATGCTTCTATTTGTGTATTGATTGCAAAATGAGTTTTCAAGTATTTATTTTTTTAATTAAGGTCTTCAATATATATTTGTGCTTTTAAAATATTTTTGAAAAAGAAGACCTTATATGTTGTTTTTAAAACTCTTGTGCATTTTTGTAGACTAAAGTGTATTATCATCTCTTATGGCTTTTTATGGCATGAGCTTACTTGTGATATTTCTTAGCCTACACTCTTATCATTATGATTTATGCTAGATTTGTTTTAAGAATGTGTAGGATTTACATATTTTCACAAATGGCCATTTACGTCATTATTTGTCAAGAAAGGCATAAATTATCGAGGCACGTTTACTTGTGTTATTCTTACTCTTATAGACTCGATATATGTATTGCCATGTGCCTATGTGCTTGTTTTTCATAGTATTTCATACAAGTGCCATTAAGAGGATTTTTAGATTCTTTGAAAGACACTATTCGATATTTGATTGCACATATTTGCTTTGTCAACTCTTGTTCAAATACTTCTTTTAAATGAGGTCTCTACTATATGCTATCGGATTTTCAAATTTCAAAAGAGACCTTTTGTAGCTTTCTTAACCTTATTTGAACTTGCATGATTTATTAGACTCTTGATGATATTCTAAATGCATAGTATGTGTTTCTTGCTTCATGGTCTATATATATAGTGTCTATTCCTACTATGCTCTTTTGCAAGATATTTTGTGATTGATGATTGCGGCATGTTTTTACACTTGGGCTATTTTTTTGCTTATATAAGCGATGTCGTTAATGAGTTTGTTAAGTTGTGTAGATGAGAAATGAAGTGCTCCAAGTGCTAGTTACCTCAAAATATTTGGATGTAAATGTTCTATTATGAACACCTTAGATCAATTGGATGCCCTATGATGATAGTGATGAAGAAGACAAAAAGGGCATTCTGAACAAACTCGATGACCAAGGAAACATTGGTCGAACTAAAGGCGAGGTTAGTAGCTCGAAGGTATTTTCGAGAAGAAGATATGTCTTTCTAAGTCGATACTAGGTGAGCTTGAGATGAGCATGATGGGGAGCTCAATTTCTTGCTTGGACTACAAATTATTCAATGCCAAGAAGATGGTTATATTTCAAAAGAACTCTTGAAGGAGTTAAGCATTGAAGAAACAAAAACCATCTCAACCTCTATGGCTAAAGATTGACAAAGGTTGAGAAAGGCATATCGACCGACAAACAAACTCGAGGTATGTTTTCTTGTATTATTCCTATAGACTCAACATTCCATATGCCTTATTTCTATATGCTCGACTTCAAAAACTATCCCAACGAATCTCATTAAAAGTGCCGTTAAAAGAAATTTTCAAACATTTGAAAGGCACTTTCTTATTATGACTTGTATATCCATAGTTTTAAAACATTCTTAGTTTTTGGGATAACAAGTCCGGTATTTATTATACGGCTTTCCGTATTCAAAATATAGTTCGTCATAATCGAACTAAACATATTGAGATTCGATATTTTTAAAGGGATTGAGTTTTTAACAAAAACTTGAGATGTATTTAATTAGTCTCAAGGATAACTCGCGAACTTTTTAATCGTTAAATCGCCAAGTATTTTACCTCATTTCGAGCTTGATTATGACATAATGTATATTGAATGAGGTCTACGTTTGCATTTTGCACGTTTTTTAAAACTTAGGGCGAAAAATCGGATTTTTAGATCAAAATTCGGATTTTTGGATTACTGATTGAAACATGGGCGCCGTAAAAGGGGCCGACGGTCGCCCACCAGCTCGACTGGCCGCCTCGCCCGGACCGGTCGCCCTTGGTGATATTTCGATTAAAATGAGTTTTGTTTAGGACTTTGGCATTTTGGCCCTTCTCTTCTCTATTTCGACCCCTTTGACATTTGGACACACATTTCACTCCAAAATGAGTTTTGTTGCATAAATTTCATATTTTGGGGATTATCTAGCTCGATTATCATCATCATTGCTCGTCTTTACCGTTCGAATGGTAAGAATTTCACTCTCTTTAGCTCAATTGGGTTGAACACTTGAGTTTGTGACTTATATGTATTTTTCTTGATGCAATTCATATATTTTTGTGATGAGCTTATTGATTGTTGATGATTGATATTTGTTAAATTGCATTTAGTGATGAAAAACTTGGCTTAATTTCATTTACAAGGGCTATATATATCTTTTTCAATTTTTGACGTCGCCGAGTGTTCGATAAAATGTTTCAATGAAAAATTCATCACTTACATGATTCTCTTGTTTTCAAAAGTCTTATATATTTATAGAGATCATGTTTTGCTTATCAAATGATATTTCATAAGCTTCTACAAGTCGTATAATTCAACTCTTCCCTCCTATTTGGTTTAAAAGCTTCAATGTTCAAAATAGCTTGATACATCGGTTTACTTGCGCACTTTGATATGAATATATGATGTATTTATCGTGCTAACATTATTTTTGATGATTCCAAAGGGGGAGAAACAGGTTATAAGCTCTTTAGCTCAAAGAAGCTAAGATAAGCATAACAAATAGAAGCTATAAGCTATGGCTTCCTAAAGCCATAAGTTGTGTATGATTCTTAGTCCATTGGTTGTAGTATGGACGTATATATGTTTCTAATGATGTCTCTTTGACGGGGGGAGCTTTTAAGTTATTGATACTTAATCTCAATATCGAATAGCTAAGATTTTAGCTTAAGTTTAAGTTCTTCTATATTACTCTTGTTGTGCATGTTGATAGGGGAGCATTTGCTATATGTGTTTGAATATCTCTACTCCCATCCTTATATTTATATTGCGTGAAATATTGTCGCTCACAACGGATAGCTCTTTATAATCGGTAAAATTATTTTGTTTTCAAAATCGACCTTAGTAAAATTGCTTTGGTTTGTAATCATCAAAAAGGGGGAGATTGTTTGATAAATGGTTTTATCATGATTTTGATGATTTTGTTTTTATACCAAAACAATGTTTTTAAAGGTTGTCCAAATACTCCTAAATGATTTTAAATGGTTTTAATATTTTTAGGAGTATTTCCTCAAGTTTATTTTCGATATAAAATTGGACAACACATTTAATGATTTGAATAATTTTGTTTTTATACCAAAACAATATTTTTAAAGGTTGTCCAAATACTCTAAATGATTTAAAATGGTTTTAATATTTTCCGGAGTATTTCCTCAAGTTTTACTTTAGATAAAATTGGACAACACTTCGATGTTTTTTGTTTATATGTTTTTACTTCAAAACAAGGTTTCTAAATGTTGTCTAAATACTCCCGATTGGTTTAAAATGTTTTTACGAATTTTTCGGAGTATTTCTTGAGGTTTATTTTCGTAAAAAATCGGACAACATTGCATTTAGGAGGTCAGTCGACCAAAGAGGCGGCCGGTGCACGGGAGCAAAACATCGAAACAAAAACTTTAATCTTTCATTTTTTGGTCAATGCAACAAGGTTGCACATAGGTTCGACCGGTCGAGGTGCACTTCGACCGGTCGCCCTGTGTAAATTTGCTGCTATATGTTTCAAACTTCTATTTCTGTGCGACCGGTTGCCCTATGGTTTGACAACAAAATTCTAACCGTTGTGCAGCAGACAGTTTTTCCCTAAATTGTGGGATTGATTTCTAACAGCTATAATCTTGATTTTAATTGCAATTTTTTGTAGATATCAGATTCCAAGAGGAGCCTATCAAGTATCAATCATCTCCTATAAATAGAGGAAGATTTGAAGCACAACTATAAGAGAGAAAACTACAACACAACAAGATACACTCAAGAATACACTTGTTCTTACATTGTCTTATTTCTTGTTGTAATTTGCCTAGCTATTCACTTTCACATTCTTGAGGTCTAGGCTATTCTTGATTACACTTGCACTCTATTGTATTATCAATTATCGAGTTGTAATCTTGAATTTGTGGTCGTCATTCAAACACAAGATATCCTTGTGAGTGTTCTTGTGGTAAGAACACACTTGGGTAAACTAGGTGTTAGGTGTAAGAAGATTGTGGTAATCTTCTTGTTGAGGTGTTGAAGAGTGTGGTGCTCTTCAAGGGTGAAGATTGTGGTAATCTTCACAAGGTGCCATTTGAAGATTGTGGTAATCTTCAAGAAGAGATTGTAATCTCAAAGGTGGTGTTGAAGAAGAGTGTGGTGCTCTTCAAGGTGTTGTGTAAGATTTTGTTGTAATAATTCTGGTAATTATTAATAAAATCTTTTTCTCTTCGAAACCCATCCCGGATATCTTTGGGGTGGTAGACCACGTAGTCCCTAGGTGGGGTGAAGCTCTATAAATCGACGTGTGCTATTTACATTCCGCACCTTTGTTATTATCTTGGCGCATTTGTATTGAAAAAGAGGGCTTAAATTGAAAAGATGGAGATAATCTATTCACCCCCTCTAGATTATCGTAGCCGCTTGGACTTACAAGTGGTATCGAGCCAAACTCTTTGGCAAACTCTTTGGCAAACTCGTTTCACACCGCGAGTGAAGAGAAACGATCGTCGGCTACGAACGAAGCTCATCTTACTGGCACCTCCACCACCAAGCCACCACTATTTGATTCCAAAAATTTTACATTTTGGAAAGAAAGAATGGAATGCTATTTACAAAGTTGCGGGTTCGATATTTGGAACACCGTCATCAATGGAGAATCCATTCCGACGAAGAACACACCACACACCTCTAAAGGCTTCAAAGAGCTCAATGATGAAGAGAAGAGAATCATCTCCTTAAATGGTAAAGCTCTTAATATTTTACATTGTTCACTCACCACTTTGGAATTTGATCATGTTGTAGGTATTCGATCGGCACATGAAGTATGGAAAAATTAGAAGCCATCTATGGAGTATTTGCAAATGAAAGGAGTCAAACAAAAGCATATACTTCTCAAAGGAATACAAATTCAAATCTAAGAAACAAGCCTCTTACAACTTCAAACCATGAAGTAGTCGAACAATGTTTTATGGGTATCGAAAAAGAAAACGAGGTATGTCTTAAACCCTCTTCTTATGATATTGCTATTCAAAATGATTATAGCGATTTGCAAAATGATTTTGATGATCTTCAAAATGAATTCCAAAATTTACTTGTTAAGTACAAAAATTTGAAAAAGGAATTCATTGTTTTAAAGAATGATAAGGATAATTTATTTACTTCCTATAAATCACTATCATGTACTCACACCACCACTCTTGACAAGGTTAGAAACCTTGAGAAAGAAAATAGTACTCTTGTTGAGGATATAAATTGCTTGAAAAATGATTTATCTAAATCAACTTCGATCTTGCGATACAATGACCAATATTGTTGATTGTTGTGATAATTCAAACTAGAACTTGATCATAAGCTGGGGTGTCAATCACATGAAAAAGAATCAAGTCTCTAAGCACGTTGGTCATTATGCTCCTAAATTATTACATGCTTTTATTGCGGTAAAAGGGTCATACGGTAAATACTTGTCGGGCTAGAAATATCTCTAATTATTGTTGGAGACCTAAAAGTCTCAAGACTAATCCCAAAGGACCCAAACACATGAGGGTACCACAAAACAATGTCATATTAGGTACCCGTGAAATAATGATCAAGAAAATTTATACGCCAAGAAGACATCAAATGACCGTTTCATTTGATCAAAGAAGGAGAAACTATTTCCGACAAAGCCAATTTCAAGAAGAGGATATAATAAAAAATGGGAAGAACACAATCCTTGGAAATGGCAAAGACATCATCAACAAGATGATTTTCAAAGAAGAAGAGATTTTCAACAATGGGAAGGCAACAAACCTTGGAAATGGAGTAATCAAAGAAGTCATCATCAACAAAGTGACTTCTCAAATGGAAGATATCATCAACAATGGGAACGGCACAACCCATTGAAATGGCGTAATTGGTAACCCGTATCTCCCTAGTTAAATATGCATTTTATTTTGTTATTATGCATGTTTTTATTTGTGTATTAATTGCAAAATGAGTTTTCAAGCATTTATTTATTTTAATTAAGGTCTTCAATATATATTTGTGCTTTTAAAATATTTTTGAAAAGAAGACCTTATATGATGTTTTTAAAACTCTTGTGCATTTTTGTAGACTAAAGTGTGTTATCATCTCTTATGGATTTTTATGGCATGAGCTTACTTGTGATATCTCTTATTTACACTCTTATCATTATGATTTATGCTAGATTTGTTTTAGAATTGTGTAGGATTTACATATTTTCACAAATGGCCATTTACGTCATTATTTGTCAAGAAAGGCATAAATTATCGAGGTACGTTTACTTGTGTTATTCTTACTCTTATAGACTCGATATATGTATTGCCATGTGCCTATGTGCTTGTTTTTCATAGTATTTCATACAAGTGCCATTAAGAGGATTTTTAGATTTTTTGAAAGGCACTATTCGATATTTGATTGCACATATTTGCTTTGTCAACTCTTGTTCAAATACTTCTTTTAAATGAGGTCTCAACTATATGCTATCGGATTTTCAAATTTCAAAAGAGACCTTTTGTAGCTTTCTTAAGCTTATTTGAACTTGCATGATTTATTAGACTCTTGATGATATTCTAAATGCATAGTATGTGTTTCTTGCTTCATGGTCTATATATATAGTGTCTATTCCTACTATGCTCTTTTGCAAGATATTTTGTGATTGATGATTGAGGCATGTTTTTACACTTGGGCTATTTTTTCTTGCTTATATAAGCGATGCCGTTAATGAGTTTGTTAAGTTGTGTAGATGAGAAATGAAGTACTCCAAATGTTAGTTACCTCAAAATATTTGGATGTAAATGTTCTATTATGAACACCTTAGATCAATTGGATGCCCTATGATGATAGTGATGAAGAAGACAAAAAGGGTATTCCTGAACAAACTCGATGACCAAGGCAACATTGGTCGAACTAAGGTGAGGTTAGTAGCTCGAAGGTATTTTTCGAGAAGAAGATATGTCTTTCTAAGTTGATACTAGGTGAGCTTGAGATGAGCATGATGGGGAGCTCAATTTCTTGCTTGGACTACAAATTATTCAATGCCAAGAAGATGGTTATATTTCAAAAGAACTCTTGAAGGAGTTAAGCATTGAAGAAAGAAAATTCATCTCAACCTCTATGGCTAAAGATTGACAAAGGTTGAGAAAGGCATATCGGCCGACAAACAAACTCGAGGTATGTTTTCTTGTATTATTCCTATAGACTCGACATTCCATATGCCTTATGTCTATATGCTCGACTTCAAAAACTATCCCAACGAATCTCATTAAAAGTGCCGTTAAAAGAAATTTTCAAACATTTGAAAGGCACTTCTTATTATGACTTGTATATCCATAGTTTTAAAACATTCTTAGTTTTCGGGATAACAAGCCCGGTATTTATTATACGGTTTTCCGTATTCAAAATATAGTTCGTCATAATCGAACTAAACATATTGAGATTCGATATTTTTTAAAGGGATTGAGTTTTTAACAAAAACTTGAGATGTGTTTAATTTCGTCTCAAGGATAACTCGAGACTTTTTAATCGTTAAACCACCAGTATTTTACCTCATTTCAGCTTGATTATGACATAATGTATATTGAATGAGGTCTACGTTTGCATTTTGCACGCGTTTTTTAAAACTTAGGGGCGAAAAATTGGATTTTGGATCAAAATTCGGATTTTTGGATTACGATTGAAACAGTGAAATTTCGCCAGGCAAAAGGGCCGACCGGTCGCCCACCAGCTCGACCGGTCGCCCTGCCCCTGGACCGGTCGCCCTTGGTGATATTTCAGTTAAAATGAGTTCTATTTCCGGACTTTGGCATTTTGGCCCTTTTCTTCTCTATTTCGACCCCTTTGACATTTGGACACACATTTCACTCCAAATGAGTTTTGTTGCATAAATTTCATATTTTGGGGATTATCTAGCTCGATTATCATCATCATTGCTCGTCTTTACCGATCGAATGGTAAGAATTTCACTCTCTTTAGCTCAATTGGGTTGAACCCTTGAGTTTGTGACTTATATGTATTTTTCTTGATGCAATTCATATATTTTTGTGATGAGCTTATTGATTGTTGATGATTGATATTTGTTAAATTGCATTTAGTGATGAAAAACTTGGCTTAATTTCATTTACAAGGGCTATATATATCTTTTTCAATTTTTGACGCCCGCCAAGTGTTCGATAAAATGTTTCAATGAAAAATTCATCACTTACATGATTCTCTTGTTTTCAAAAGTCTTATATATTTATAGAGATCATGTTTTGCTTATCAAATGATATTTCATAAGCTTCTACAAGTCGTATAATTCAACTCTTCCCTCCTATTTGGTTTAAAAGCTTCAATGTTCAAAATAGCTTGATACATCGGTTTACTTGCGCACTTTGATATGAATATATGATGTATTTATCGTGCTAACATTCTTTTTATGATTCCAAAGGGGAGAAACAGGTTATAAGCTCTTTAGCTCAAAAGAAGCTAAGATAAGCTTAACAAATAGAAGTTATAAGCTATGGCTTCCTAAAGCCATAAGTTGTGTATGATTCTTAGTCCATTGGTTGTAGTATGGACGTATATATGTTTCTAATGATGTCTCTTTGTGGGAGCTTTTAAGTTATTGATACTTAAGCTCAATATCGAATAGCTAAGATTTTAGCTTAAGTTTAAGTTGCTTCTATATTACTCTTGTTGTGCATGTTGATAGGGGAGCATTTTCTATATGTGTTTGAATATCTCTACTCCCATCCTTATGTTTATATTGCGTGAAATATTGTCGCTCACAACGGATAGCTCTTTATAACCGGTAAATTTTTTTGTTTTCAAAATCGACCTTGGTAAAATTGCTTTGGTTTGTAATCATCAAAAAGGGGGAGATTGTTTGATAAATGGTTTTATCATGATTTTGATGATTTTGTTTTTATACCAAAACAATGTTTTTAAAGGTTGTCTAAATACTCTAAGTGATTTAAAATGGTTTTAATATTTTTGGAGTATTTCCTCAAGTTTATTTTCGATATAAAATTGGACAACACATTTAATGATTTGAATGATTTTGTTTTTATACCAAAACAATATTTTTAAAGGTTGTCCAAATACTCCTAAATGATTTAAAATGGTTTTAATATTTTCCGGAGTATTTCCTCAAGTTTTACTTTAGATAAAATTGGACAACACTTCTAATGATTTTTTGTTTATATGTTTTTACTTCAAAACAAGGTTTCTAAATGTTGTCTAAATACTCCCGATTGGTTTAAAATGTTTTTACGAATTTTTCGGAGTATTTCTTGAGGTTTATTTTCGTCAAAAATCGGACAACATTGCATTTAGGAGGTCGACCGGTCGACCAAAGAGGCGACCGGTACCTGGGAGCAAAACATCGAAATGTAAACTTTGATCTTTCATTTTTTTGGTTGCAACCGGTTTGCACATAGGTTCGACCGGTCGAGGTGCACTTCGACCGGTCGCCTGTAAATTTGCTGCTATATGTTTCAAACTTCTATTTTTAAATGCGACGGCCGCATCTATGGTTTGACAAACAAAATTCTAACCGTTGTGCGTGACATGCCTTTTCCCTAAATTGTGGGATTGATTTCTAACAGACTATAATCTTGATTTTAATTGCAATTTTTTGTAGATATCGATTCAAGAGGAGCCTATCAAGTATCAATCATCTCCTATAAATAGAGGAAGATTTGAAGCACAACTATAAGAGAGAAAACTACAACACAACAAGATACACTCAAGAATACACTTGTTCTTACATTGTCTTATTTCTTGTTGTAATTTGCCTAGCTATTCACTTTCACATTCTTGAGGTCTAGGCTATTCTTGATTACACTTGCACTCTATTGTATTATCAATTATCGAGTTGTAATCTTGAATTTGTGGTCGTCATTCAAACACAAGATATCCTTGTGAGTGTTCTTGTGGTAAGAACACACTTGGGTGAACTAGGTGTTAGGTGTAAGAAGATTGTGGTAATCTTCTTGTTGAGGTGTTGAAGAGTGTGGTGCTCTTCAAGGGTGAAGATTGTGGTAATCTTTACAAGGTGCCGTTTGAAGATTGTGGTAATCTTCAAGAAGAGATTGTGGTAATTTCAAAGGTGGTGTTGAAGAAGAGTGTGGTGCTCTTCAAGGTGTTGGTGTAAGATTTTGTTGTAAGAATTACGGTAATTATTAATAAAATCTTTTTCTCTTTCGAAACCCATCCCGGATATCTTTGGGGTGGTAGAGCACGTAGTCCCTAGGTGGGGTGAAGCTCTATAAATCGACGTGTGCTATTTACATTCCGCACCTTTGTTATTATCTTGGCGCATTTGTATCGAAAAAGAGGGCGAAATCGAAAAGATGGAGATAATCTATTCACCCCCTCTAGATTATCGTAGCCGCTGGACTTACATCGCCTTAAGCAAAAAGGTAAGAGATTAGTTTAAAACACCATATATCTCTAGACTCGCATAGACGCACAACCGAAGAACAAAGAAACACGCATACGATAACTAGGTGGCTTAGCCCACCTCGGCCACCACAAGCAATTGTGCGGTGGAGGTCGGGGTTCAAATCCCTATTCCATCAAATTGCTCCTGGGCATATGCGAGCCGGTGAAGATTTGGTGGGAACTCATCTTGAATAGCATCCGTGTGGGTTCGATTCGGGAGAGATCGTTATTAGTAGATTGGGGTCGAACATAATTGTTCTCTTTACCTGGAAGGATCTGGTTGTACGCCGCCAGACCGCCGTCGAGCAGTGGCCGATGCGTGCACATCCCGCGGTTTACCTTGGCGGCGAGCAATGAGGAGCGAGCCGTTGTCCTCGAGGCTTAGTCGGGCGTAAGCTTTGGAAGCTGAGTTATCAAAAAAAGAAAAAAAAAGCATACGAGGGTACAAAACGTATGAAGATGGAGAAAGGGCTAGCTTAAGAAAGGTATATTGATAGGTGGTAAGCTAATTTCAAAGTTATCCTTATTCTTTATATCTAGTGGACTTGACAAATATAGTGGAAGGTTAATCTAATGTTTAATTATGACTATTGACATGCTGAGTAATTGCACTATGCAGTATTTGATAATGAAGTTAATTTTTAGAATTCCACCATATGTTGGGTTTTTGTCTATTGAAAGACGGATTGTTGGATTTAGTGGAACATATATTAATTTAAATTAGTCCAGTAAATTTTATGTCATGTCCGATAATTATGTATTAGAAGAAGAAATCGGTAAATAGCCTTTGCATCTATCGTTTCCTTTAAGTAGTTTAATTAATTAAATATAAGTTAGTTCATACATTGATTTGAGTATGTAAATAAGAATAACTCTGTTTGTAATATAATAAAATAGTAAAACTGACATATTTTAGAAGTGTATATGTTAAATATATATATATATATATATATATATTTTAAGGTTAATTATTGCCTAGTTAAATTTAAGATTTAATGCGTTTATAAGATTTGGGATAGTAATATTTAAAATATAAATTCGTATCTTGCGCTGTTACAGGTTACCTCACATCTAAGATTATAAAAGAAAGACAATTATCTAACTTTGAGTAGAATACTTAAGGGTGAAAGGTAAGTGAAAAAAATACATTTGCCACTACAATGCATGAGCATAGTATTTCATGTCTTATTGATGCTAAATGCGATTCTTGTATCTTGATGGATGCATTATGGAAACCTTGATGTTCATATGTTACTTTGTGGATATTGGAATGTGATGATTATTGTTTTATTGAGCATGTCGTTCATTGGCATTTGCACGTGCATACAAACATATGAGCATTGTTGAGATAAGGCATGCACGACATAATTTTCTTTGAAAATAAATATTTTAGTTGACCAATGCTAGTGCATCGAGGCATGCTAGGCATGCTTTTATGATATATTTTAGGGTGCATTAGGTGTTACTTCTCGGAGGATCATAGGAGTTGACAGGGGGTATGCGTCTGATGGTCACGATGGGGCAGACCACTTGACTGTATCCTCATATGCACGTCAGGGGGAAGACTCGTGAGGGATCATTGGGGAAGACAGGGGTGGACCTCAGGTGGTACCAGGAGATGGCCCCAGGCGGTGTCAATTTGATTATGGCCATGTGATTATTGATATTTTGTTGAGCTCTTTCTGGTGCATAGTAGGTGGGTCAAGGGCCCAATGAAAAGAAATGATTCTAAATAAAATATTTCAACTCATCTTGCGTACTTCCAGTAAAATATATTGGAATGCATTGCATTTGTATTGCATTGTTCTTTTAGCATGCATGATTTTCGCTTACTGGCATTAGCTCATGTAGTTCATGCATTGTAAGCTTTAGTCCGGTGATCTTTGGATTTCATGGGCTTATGGGCGGCAAAGCCGCAGGAGCTCCTACAAAGTTTGAGGATAATGTACATGGATGACGACCTGTTGGGCTATGTTGATGGGTCATTTTCTCTTGTTGGTCTTGTATTGTATTTTGGTTTAGAATTGTACTTCCTTTTGAAAACTTTGATGTGAATATGTACTTGTAAAGAGCTTTGTGATGTGGGTTATGTGGTTTGTCATACCATATGGATGCCTGTTTTGTTTAATAACAGGGTTTGTTATCTCTTCTTCTAGCATATATGGTTTGTCATTTCCTTATAATTAAAAGATTTTACTTGTTTATTTCTAAAATGTCACAAGGACAAAAAAAAATGTACTGGTATATAGGGTTTATGTGTCAAGTTTCACTTTGATATTGTTAAGTAATGTAGTTATAGGCGTGGGTGTCACACAAAACTTAAATAAAATACAACATAAAGTGCTTAAATAGAATGATTGTAAGAATGTAACATTTTATTGAAATGTATCATTCAACACTTACATGTACTTACATTGGTTTTGTGTATTTACAAAAGTAAAAATATAGCAAACATTTTGCAGTTAACTTCAACAATTCTGTTGCTTGCTTCTCCTTTCATCTTCTTCATCTCGACTTTGGTGATTTTCATCTTCTTTCCTCTTCTTTTCTTCAGCTTCCCTCTTCTTCTTTCTTTCATAATTTATTTTCAGCCTCTTCTCATACTCTTTGTCCTGCCTGGCATTGTCTTCTTCATATTTTCACGCAAGATCTTCAGACTGCCGGTCGGCTTCTCTATTTGCATGCTTTATGTATCCTAGCCAGGATCCCTTGTCCTTTTTCATAGGATCAACATACATGATTCTAGGAGGCCTTCTCGGTGGAGAGATTCTGCCTCTCCCACCAGACCAAGAATCATTTCCTCTTCCTCTGGCAGGATCAGTTTATCTGGGAGTTTGACTGGGCTAAGCCCTTGAAGTCTGCTGACTCTTTGAAGAATGAATCTGCTGCTTCTTGGCTAGATCAACAACTGCAAGCCCTTTCTCCCAGTACAATTCCCATGTTTTTCCAACTCCACCCCCTCAAAATATCCCTCTTAACGAAGAGTGCCAAACTCTTCAGTAGATATTTCCACTAATTGAGCTGGGGGAGTGACTTCTTCACTTGTTGCTTGGAGATTTCCAGCTGGCGAATCACTGAATTTTTCTTTGAGATTCTAAACTCTGTCATGTTTCCTTCGTTCAATTTCTTCGATTTTAGCTTGATTTTTCTTGAAGGCAAACTCAACATTCTCTTCGTAGATGTATCTTCCCCTATTTCGGCATCATCACCTTTAGATAGAGTAGGAGTCGACTGGAGAAGAGAGTCTAACTTTTTGTGGGATATGAGTTTGTTGTCCTCTGTTTGGAGCGGAGAGCATGCAACTCTGTTTTCATTTCCAACATTACAGCTCTTAGAGATGCATCCATGTGCTCTATTTTCTTCTTGAATTGTAGCTTGAGCAGCTCCATGTCCGTGAGATGGTTGCGTTCCATTCTATCGATGTTGTCCCTCTGCCACTGCTGAAATTGAATTTGTTCAGCACCCCAGATCACCAACTTTGAAAAAAGTGATCTAAAGTACCCAACTTGTTCCCTGCGAAGTGCCTTTATCTGTGTAGTCCATTCCCTGATCCTCAGCACAGCTCCTCTTATATTCCCAGAAATAGTGGCATCATGATTGTCAATCCTCTGGTTAAGTACAACGAACCCTCTTTCCATGGCCTCTATTTACTCGCACATAGCTCGGAAAACCCTTTGGAAGTTGGCTGCTTCAGGAGATGAATCCTCAGGTAGGAGTGATTCAAAGTCATGGCCAAATGGGGCTATTCTCATGTCGTCAGGAGCTAGGAAATTGATTGGATCTACGTGTACATGGAATCTGGCAGCTTCCTACTCAACTTCGAGAAGAATTTCATCAATAAAAGGGAAATCCACCACCTCAAACATGCCAATAGGTTCAGAGGAAGGTCCCACTCTTCCTTCCGGAGCACTTCTCTCGTCACCCTGGCCAGCAGCTCTTTGTACCTCAGCTGATTGAGCTTCATTGGCAGTGTCAGCTATGGAGCCTGCCGAGCTGATTGTGTCTCATTTGTCTTAACAGCTTCATTGGCAACAATAATATTTTCCTTTTGAGGAATCTGTGCCTAAGTTGCCTCAGCAACATCATGGGCAGGTGATGGAAACATGAGGGGTGGTCCATCAATCAAGATTAATCTCTTTGAGGCCTTTAACCTAGCTTTCTTCATTTGTGCCTGTAGTTCTTTATCTTCTAGATCTGACTTAGCTGGGTTGTCAGAATCATCTTCAAAATCCAGGAATTCATCATCTAATTCATGTAAAGCATCGATCTCAATGGGTTGATTGACTCGGACTACGGCAAATTTGGAAGTGCCTCGGGGAACATTCACATTTCCCGATCTCAACCTCAATCATGGGATCTTCAACAATTTTAGCAGCAGTCTCAACCACTACAAGGCCTTCAATAATCCCTGCTACAGACTGAGCTGCAGCTGGGTCTCCTTGTTGGAATCTTTCAAGGCTTCACCTCTGGGATTGCACTTTCAAGACCAGCAGTCTCAACTTCCATGGTCCTCCTACTTCCATCATGTGCCTCAGTTACAGGAATATGGACATCTATAACTTCATTGGCCTTCAATGCAATTGGTTCTTCAGCTGAGATAGTTTGAACCGTCAAAGCATCGTTGGTTCCAACTGGGTCTTGTTCAGTAGTCTCACCATTGCCTCCTAACACCAAAATTTCTTTATCTCTTATAGCCTCCTCCAACCTGGCTGCAGTGTGATCAACTTTCCCCTCAGCTGGCTCACCAGCTGGTTCTTTGGCAGTCGGGTCAGTTGTCACTGGAGACATGGTTGTTTCGCTTGAATGTTCAGCCAATGGTAGAAATGGATGTCTAGGATCACATAACAAGGGTTAGCGGAATTCTCATTCGAATCACACAATCCGAAACCAAGACTCGGGTTACTGAGGGGAGTGAGCTTGGGCTGGTGGCCTTTCTTTGGGCTGCGTTTTGGGCCAACAAATAATTGGATCAAAGCCTTACAAAATGGGCCAATAATACCAACAATATGAAATCAAGTTTTGGATTGCTCCGGCCTTGTATGGTTATGTTTCCATGGACCATTTCTAGTTTTTAGTGTTGGAAAATAAATTTTGAGAATTTATTGGTTTCGTGTGAAAATTGAAAATATGTTTGGATGAGTGAAAGAAAATGAGTTTTATGTAGATTTGGAAATGAAATTGTGTTTGGTTGAGTAGTTTTGAAGTATTATTTTATGTATATAATAATTTGAAATGTTGACAGTGGTTGAATATTTTAATTAGATATATAATATTATATTTGTAAGATTGTAGGGTGGTAGGTCCCATTAGGTAAAAATAATTAAAAAATAATAATATTTTAAGTGGATAGAGTTGGTAATGGTGGGCCCCATATGTATAATTGGATGAAAAGATGAGAATAGTGATTGATGAGTGATGTAGGATAGTGTATAGGGTTGAGAATTGAAATTATAGGTTTGATATGTAGTTTTATGTGAAAAATAGAATGTAAAAATGATGATTTCCATTGGAAAATTTATAAACAAACATGATTCCAGTTTAAAAAATAGTTGGAAATTGGAAATAAGTTATTGGAAACATAAACAAACAAGGCCTATGTGTCTCATCTAGAAAATACAATGTAGATTTGGAAAGAAGACAATTCTTATGATATTTCCTTAAGCCAACATTATTCACAATATTTGGGCTTTGACACTAAGCAAAAAGCTCTCATTTTCCTTAACTTGATCATAAACGCATTTTTTTAGTACAATGGAAATAATAGAGGAGGGATACATCACTCATATGAGATCAAATCCGGGTCTAACGCCCTGACAACATAATTCTCTACTATTGGAATACAATGTTGATCCCAATTATAAACGCATTTGAAAACGTTTAAAACTCGAACAATTTCGATTGATAGGGTGGGTACTCCATTGTGTTTATTTTTGGTCGATCCATTCTTTCTCTGAGGAGATGATGAATGCAAATTCTTCCTTCATTTCTCTTATGATTTTTCTTAATGGTTTTTAGGGTATTTTAGATATTTTATAAATTACCCTAAATAATCATTGATTCCAAATAAATTATTGTAATCTTATTCTCACCTAGCTTCCTCCCCTCCCAAGATTTGTAGGGAGAGGGGGCAATTAATCCTATTCTCAAAATTAAATATTTGAGTCCTAGATTCAAACACAATATTATATCAAATTATATAATCAACAATATAATCATATTCAATCCAAAAAATTTGTCAAATCCTATCCATAATGGCAAATGAGCCCTAAAGGTTTGTTTGCTTTGTCGATGAGATTCGATAAAGTTTTTAAGATTGAGTATGATTACACTATTCATGGATAATAAAATTGATATAAAATGGTGTTTGGGATATAAAACTGAGATATTTAATTTTCGAAGTGTGATTATAATTTATTGTTTGACATCAATAGTTATGTAGGATAATGTTGCAAATGCCTAAAATACCTCTGCATTTAAATATAACGCTTTCAAATTGGAATTTTAAAGGGCAAAATAAATAATACACCAATTGATAAAAGCAAAGACACGCAATCAATTGGCTGGGTGATAATTTCATGGGCCCTACTACTAATCATGGGCCAACTACTAATCATGGGGCTAAAACATGCAGAACAAGGCATTATGATTGACTATAGGCCTTTTCTAATCTCGAGTTTAGGATATAAGCTCGATCATTAACACTAAGCATGAAAGAATCAAAGGTAGGACAAGCCAGCGCGAGCTATATTGAAGCTCGGTCATTCGTCTGAGCGAAACTTGAACAAATATATACGGGCATCAGCTCGACTATTTATACAGATTGACCTATCATGGCCCAAAGGTCTCTGCCATCCTAAACAACTTTCAAAATTAGGTGATGCTTTGGGGTACTTAAATTAGTTCACCTCGGTCCATTACTATCGAGGCCTTGGTTTGAACCTTATCATGTCAGCTCGGCCCACTAACTACTATGGCCAAACTTGGGCCTTATCACACTTGGAATCGTACAAATAACGAGAGAAATACATGTACGAATATGAAACAATTGGTATTTTCACATGGAACACACTTGTTTGAACTCCTGTCTCACCATGGGGTACACGATAAAAGGCTTTGATTAGATCAGCTTCTACTTGTACGTAAAATATTGCTTAAAGTAAAAGAAATAACAAATATTGACAGATTAATCATAACATGGTACTTAAACTTGAGTCCTCATGCACAGGACTCATAATCTGTTCCAATCAATCTACCTAAGTTTAATAATCACAAATCATTGGCATCTTAGTTATAATCCAAATGTGTATATGTTGTTCATATACACAGTATACCTTTTACTATAACAAAAATCTATTTCCAGAAAAACCAGTTACGTTATGCCTAGTAATAGATACTGTATATTTTCTTATGAGAAAAAAAATTGACTTAGAACCCAAACCTGCACATTTAGCTGCCAATTAGTGTATACCGTCTTCGAAAGCATAACTTTCCCCCTAATCTCTGATCTTCTGTATAAGTGCTTATCTTGCCGTGCCACCCAAACAAGATATGAGAGTGAATTGATGAGTCTTTATAATATCGCTACTAATAAATAATATAAAACAAAGATGGCATAAAACTTCTTTTTGTAGAAACATAAGCATAGATGTTATTATAAAAATGGCGTGATCCTTCTTCTAATATCAAACACCAAATGAATCCATCAGAATTCAAGTTCGAAACAAGTATCTGCAAAAGCAAGACAAATGGATAAGATTGATATTAAATTTGCTTTAGGCTTTCATAGAAAAACAGATTGCCAAGGGCTTGATATAGACAAAAAAGTGATGAACAAATTAACCAAATAACCAATCTATATAGAATTTACAATTGAAATATAATCTAATCGAAAAATGTGCTCTATTACTAGTAACTGTACATAAATTCATGAAAATAGATTTACTGACAGGAGACTAGAGAAGGGCATGCAATCTTAATATTGAATTCTTGACACAAAAGTTTGAAAAACTGTATTAAAATCTTGAAAAGCCAGTCATACAAGAATTTGAAATATTTTTGCCATACATGGTATCCAATCATCATAATGCAATAAAGTTTGTGTCACCATAAATCCCATTACAACAATCCAAAAACTTAGAAAACCATTTATCTGTAATCCAGATTACCAATCCAACAAAACACAATGCAAAATTCATATGCAATTCTGTTCTTACTTAATTTCAAATAAGATTGTCAAGCAAAAACCCAATAATTAACTACCTTCAAATGAAAAGCAACAAGACTCGTCACATATAGTACTTACATATATCAGCTAATTATCAAGAATGTTGACAATATAATTACATGCATAACACCAAAGAAAAGAAAAGAAAACAAGAATCACCATATATATATATATATATATATAAGAGAATGAGAGATGGCGCAAGAAGAGAGACAAAATCTCTATAGTAGAAGACAGACTTTTTTTAGTTCTCTGAATATACCAAATAAATAATTACGTGCGTGTGTGTTGTCAATTCCCTTTTTGATTGGACAAAAACTCTGGTCGACCGTCTAACGGGTCTGGCCCGTTAGACGGATCTGACCCGCGACCCGGAGTCATTTTGGTAATTTCCGCCGCCAATGACATTTTTGTAATTTTCAATTGTATTAGTTGTTACACTGAAAAGTATTACTTGTTGCTCTCAATTGTATTAGTTGTTCTTTGAAAAGTATTAGTCAAAAACATCTTTTACCACGAAATTGTCCCTTTTAATTATAAAACAGAGAATTACTACGAATTTATAAAATCTAATACATGTTTTTAATACATCTAATACATTAGAACGCAACGTGTAATACATTTCTACAAAGTTGTCTCTCGTTAATTATAAAATGTATTAAAGTCCTTCTTCAAACGTATTAGTCGTCCTTCTAAAAAGTATTAGCGATTCTTAAAATGTATTAGTAATTTTCAAGAGTTTTTTAGTATTTTCTGAATATACTCCCGAAATGTATTAGCAATCCATCGAAAAGTATTAGTAGTTCCTCGAAAAAGTTTTAGTAGTTCCTCGAAAAAGTATTAGTAGTTCCTTGAAATAAATTAAATTTTTCTCCCGAAATGTATTAATAGTCCTTCTGAAAAGTATTAGTCGTCCTTCTAAAAAGTATTAGCAGTTCTTCTGAAATGTATTAATAGTTCCCCTGAATATAATTAAATTTTTCTCCAAAAATGTATTAACAGTCCTTCTGAAAAGTATTAGTCGTCTTTCTAAAAAGTATTAGCAGTTCTTCTTAAATGTATTAGTAGTTCTCTGAAGAGTTTTAGTATTTCTCATTAATATACTCCTGAAATGTATTAGTTGTCCATCGGAAAAGTATTAGTAGTTTCTCGAAAAAGTATTAGTAATTTGCTAGAGAGTATTTTAGTAGTGCTCCTGCAACGTATTAGCTTTTCTTATAAAATGTATTAGTATTTCTAATAAAAGTATTAGCTGATACTAAGACTTGTATCATTTAGTGCAATATTCATTCTTCATATCACCTGAAGAAAAAAACAGAGCATCATCACCACGAGCCATCACCTCCAACTCTAATCGGTGAAGCTTGCAAACACTTGATTGGTCATTTTATGTGCTTTCACTTCACAAATCTTCATCCAACTATCAAAATCCTTATTTCTCAACCATCGCATTATAAATCCATCCAACCGCCTCCGTAAATTAATCTCCCATCCTCAGAAATCACAACAGAATTCAATGAAGACAATGCACATTATTTTTTCCTTGTTTTCCCCACACCTTAATTTTCCCATCTACAGATGATGAGTAAACGATCCCGTTTTTCGCGACGAGCCCGTTTATCGCATCATCATGGGCCTTGATGGATTCCAAATACTTGAAATCAGACATTCTCCAAATGAAATGTATTAGTGGGGAATGTGGGCTTGCGCGCACTGGTTGTGGTTGGAGGAGGAAGAAGAAGAAGAAGCTGGGAAATTAGGGCTCCAATCCGAATGAGCTTTTTTCTGTATTTGTTTTTTGCGCGGATCCGGGTCAGCGAAATGGGTAGGATATGTTGACCCGTCTATCTAGATCCGTTAGACGGTCTGACAGGAGACTAGCTCTTTTGATTGAGATTTTAAAAGGCTTGTTATTCCTTCCTTTTTTTTCTTTTTTACATGTATTGTCATTGGCGTATTTAAAGAAAGAAACAGAAGATTATTTGTCAAAATAAAATTTAAGCTTGGTTGAATATGAATGGTGTTTGGCTAAATTTATTTAAAAGATCTTATAAGCTTCTTAGTCCTCTATATGATAAGATGTTTTTAGAGACTATAAGATGTTGAATCTTATCATGAAAATAAGTTGTTGAATTGTTTAGATAAAATAATATAATAGAGTTTTTAACATGTTAATAAATGCAATTTTGTAATTAAATTTGTCAAAATTAAGGAGGTCGTTAAAAATAAAATCTTATAAAAAAATGGAGCATAATAACAAAATGCTTCGAATTTTTTAATATAACCCGAATAAGCTCAACATTTCAATACGCTAGTAATCCTCTCGTGTATTACACACGTATTCTTATTTTAATATTATTATTTTATAATACAAATTGATATATATATATATAAAGAGAAGCATCTCAAAATCGAAATTTTTCGGTCCATTTTTAGTTAATATAAAAGTAATGAAAACATGTGTAAATAAAAAGTAATAAATATTTGGAATTTCATTAGTGTTTGTAGTCAATTTCTTTATATAAATCACTTTTTCAAAATATAGAATTATGTAAATTAGCTTTCCAAATCTGTGTGTGTACTGCATAAATTTTTTTATTTATTTTTTTCTTTTTCTTTTTCAAATTTAATATTTTTTCCATTTTTGATCCATTTTTTAAGTATAATACATCTAATTAATTATTTGTTTTACAGTCTTCAGTTTGACACCATATTGCATATATACAATAAAAAACAAAAAAAATTAATGAAAAAATAAGAAAAAATTACTCATTATTTTGTAATGGACATTAAAAATTATGCATTTGGGCCATTGGACATCAATTTATATATTCATGTATTTTGGTTATTTATGATATAGGTATAGTTGTTATTTGGGCTTAGTCCATTTCTTAATAATTATGCAGAATTGTATTTAAACTGATTAGGTTAAATTAAAAAGTTACATATTTTAATTGAAGAAAATATTTCAAAATATGTATTCAAATATTATATTACATATATATATATACATAATATCTACCCTATATACTAAAAGAAAAATAAAGTTGACACATATCATCACCTTATTAATTTTGGATATTTGCCAACTTCTATATCTCTCAATTCCACATGGGCCTTCACATTTATCTTTGTGGCAATCATATGTACAAAATTAAAAGATAATAAATTTAATAAAAATTATAAAAAGATAAAATATAATCCGAAAAATAAAGGATTTGCTCACAATTATTTTAAAAAAAATCGTTGATCAAATATTTTAAATTTGTGATACTAAAATTGTTGTTTGATAAATGGTTTTATCATGATTTTGCTGATTTTGTTTTTATACCAAAACAATGGTTTTAAAGGTTGTCCAAATGCTCCTAAATGATTTAAAATAGTTTTAATATTTTCGAGTATTTCTTCAAGTTTTATTTTGGACAACACATTTAATGATTTTTTATCAATGGGTTTTACATCAAAACTATGTTTCCAAATGTTGTCTAAATACTCCCGAGTGGTCTAAAATGTTTTCACTATTTTTGGAGTATTTCTTGAAGTTTATTTTCGATATAAAATTGGACAACACTTTTATTTTGAGGTCAACCGCCGATAGGGCAACCCGCACACGAAAGTTGTGCAAAAACAAAACTTCATGTTTGCGAGAAAATGGTGAGGTGACCAAGTCACCCTATAGGGCGACCGGTGACGTGAACGGTCGACCCATAGAACGGCGGCCCTGCACTGAGGGTTGGTTAAAATTTGCAAACTTCTCTGTTTCGTTTTTTTGAAGAGGGCAACCGATTGGACCCTATGGTGACCGGTCGGACCCCGTCACAACCTGGCCGCCTGAAAAAATGTGTTCTTATTTTCAAACGTCTATTTGTGCGCGACCGGTCGCATCTATGGTTTGAAAACAAAATTCTAAATGTTGTGCGGACAAACAACTTTTCCCTAAATTGTGGGATTGATTTCTAACGGCTATAATCTTGATTTTAATTGCAATTGTTTTGTAGATATCTGATTCCAAGAGGAGCCTATCAAGTATCAATCATCTCCTATAAATAGAGGAAGATTTGAAGCACAACAACAAGAGAGAACAACACAACACAACAAGATATACTCAAGCAAACACTTGGTCTTCTATTCTCATTATTCTTGTTGTAATTTGCCTAGCTTATCACTTTCACATCCTTGAGGTCTAGGCTATTCTTGATTACACTTGCACTCAATTGTATAATTCATTATCGAGTTGTAATCTTGAATTTTTGGGTTATCATTCAACACAAGATATCCTTGTGAGTGTTCTTGTGGTAAGAACACACTTGGGTGATCTAGGTGTTAGGTGTGAGAAGATTGTGGTAATCTTCTTGTCAAGGTGTTGAAGAATTTGATATTCTTCAAGGTTGAAGATAGTGGTAATCTTCACAAGGTGCCGTTGGAGATGTGGTAATCTTCAAGAAGAGATTGTGGTAATCTCAAAGGTGGTGTTGAAGAAGAGTGTGGTGCTCTTCAAGGTGTTGTTGTAAGTTGGTGTTATATTAATTTTGATAATTAATAAAATCTTTTTCTTTTTGAAATCCATCCAGGATATCTTTGGGGTGGTAGAGGATTAGGCCCTAGGTGGGTTGAACCTCTATAAATCGGCGTGTGTTGTTACATTCCGCACCTTCTATATTGTCTTGGCTTGTTTTGTTTGAAAAAGAGGGTAAAATCGAAAAGATGGAGATAATCTATTCACCCCCTCTAGATTATCGTGGCCGCTTGGACTTACAAGTGGTATCAAAGCCAAACTCTTTGGCAAGCTCGTTTCATATCGCGAGTGAAGAGGAACAATCGTCGCTCTGACGAAGCTCATCTTTAAGCACCTCCACCACCAAGCCACCACTATTTGATTCCAAAAAATTTTATATTTTGGAAAGAAAGAAAAAATAAAGTTGACACATATCATCACCTTATTAATTTTGGATATTTGCCAACTTCTATATCTCTCAATTCCACATGGGGCCTTCACATTTATCTATATGGCAATCATATGTACAAAATTAAAAGATAGTAAATTTAATGAAAATTATAAAAGATAAAATATAATCCGAAAAATAAAGGATTTGCTCACAATTATTTTAAAAAATCGTTGATCAAATATTTTAAATTTGTGATACTAAAATTTTTCTTTGGATAAATCTCGTGTAACACACGAGTGTGATTCTAGTTATATATATTTACATAAGAAAAACATTAAGATTTATTTAATATAAAATTATAATCATAGTAGTATTTTATATATAAAAATTTATTTTTATATATATTAACGTACTTCATGTTAGTAGAAATTATTTTTTATATTTATCAACATATTTGATATTCAAGTTCCAAAGTTGTACATTCGGAATTAGATATGAATTTTTATGTTTAATATTTTTTATATATGTGTATATATAAAAATAAACTTATTTTTGTTTTTTGAAATATCTTATTTTTTTCCTAAAATTGTGTTGCTAAATATAAAACATGACTGTTTTTTATTCCTTTATTAATTTTGGCAATTGTTCATATTTCTAAACCCTAAAAAGTATTGGAATATGAAATGAATTTATTATTTATTGTACGAAAATAAAATATATTAAATATTCAACATCGGACAGTTAAAACGTTTTTCAAACTTTTACTTTCTTATAGATAAACATGTTCTATAAAGATACAATTCATATTCTCACAACCAAATACTGTGTATTTAAAGAGATTTTTACTATAGTTATAATAATTTGTTTTTATTTTGTTTAATTGTATGATGTATAATCAAATTAATTATCTTTTATTTTTATTATTTATTAAAATTTTAAACTTTTTGCAATCACCTTTTTTAAATACAGTTCGTGTGTAACAAAGTTTGGAATCAAATATATTAACCGAATAAAATGTAATAATTAAAAGATCAAAATAATACGATACAAATCCCCACAGAAAAATTTTAAAAAATTAAAAATTGATCTAACAATGTATATAAATAAAATATTTGACAAAATATGCAAAAAATAAAAATATCTCCAATAATATATATATATATATATATATATGTAAATATATATACTCACACACATACATTTATAAAGAGAAGTCTCTCAAAATAGTAGCTCAAATTTTTTTCCACTCATTTTCAATTACTATAAAAAGTAATAATATTCTATACAATAAATAAATATTGATCGGTTTAAAAAGACATATTTTAGTAGTCAACATTGCCCCATAAAGGCTCTTTAATTTCTGCAATTTTGATTTTATGTGGTTTTCATACATCCCTAATTTAAATTATACCTTCTCGATTTCGAGGAAAATTAAATTAATTATTACTTGGCAAATTATTTATATTTTCAAAGAATTTGTAAAACAAATAAAGGTTGATCTTTTTTAAAATGGCATATTTTAATAGTCAACATTATGGCCTCCTAATCGCTCTTTAGTTTCTGCAATTTTGATTTATATGTTTTTGATTTTCTTAATTTAAATTATATATTGTTAAGTTCAAGGAAATTAAAATAACTATAACTTGTCAATTTGTTTTTTATATTTTTCAATGAATCATATATATAATAATTGAATATCTATATATTCATACAACAAGATTTTCGTTCTAATATCGGAAGGCTTAAAAGAAACACTTTATTTGTTTGCTACTAATTGTAAGTTCAAGCGCTACGATAATCTAGAGGGGGTGAATAGATTATCTCCATCTTTTCTATTTCGCCCTCTTTTTCGAATCAATTACGCCAAGACAATAATAAAAATGCGGAATGTAAACAACACGCATCGATTTATAGAGGTTCAACCCACCTCTACCACCCCAAAGTATCTCAGGGATGGATTTCAAAAAGAAAAAGATTTTATTAATTACCACAATTAATACAACACCTTACAACATCACCTTGAAAGAGCACCACACTCTTCTACAACACCACCTTTGAGATTACCACAATCTTTCTTGAAGATTACCTCAATCTCCAACGACACCTTGTGAAGATTACCACAATCTTCAACCTTGAAGAATACCAAATTCTTCAATTCCTCAAGAGCACCACACTCTTGAAACACCTATCACCTAGATCACCCAAGTGTATTCTTTCCACAAGAATACTCACAAGGATGTCTTGTGTTGAATGATGACAAAAATCAAGATTACAACTCAATAATGAATATTACAATTTGAGTGCAAGTGTAATCAAGAAATAAAGCCTAGACCTCAAGATGTGAAAGTGAAATACTTAGGCTATAAATACAACAAGAGTGTTGAATATGAAGCTTGGAAATTTGCAGATTTCTTGTTGTGTATTTGCTTGTGTTGTTATCTCTTGTGTCTTCAATTCATCCTCTATTTATAGGAGAGTCTTCACCAACATAGGCTCCCAACATAGGCTCCTTCTTCTTCACTTTTGTCTACAAAAAGAGGATCACAAGATGTAGAAATATTGTACAAAATTGAAAAGCAAATCTTTTGTCAAGGAGTTCAATGGTACAAATTTTTTGTCAAAAGATTACCCAGTATGACCAGGTTTGCCCTGTATAAGATTTCGAACATTTTGAAAAAGATAGTGCGATCCAGTGCGGGTCGGAGGGGGGGGGCGACCGTCATTTGGGGAGTGCGAGCCGACCTCCATCTTGACCGGTCCCCTCTTCGTTTTTATGAGTTCAGACCGTTCTGTTTCAATTCTCTTTGCCGGTGCACGGTCGACGCTTTGGCGGCGACGGTCGACCTCAAATATTAAATGTTGTCCGATTTTTATCAAAAATAAACTTCAATAAATACTCCAATAAATTAGTAAAAATATTTTAAATCACTTGGGAGTATTTTGACAACATTTATAAACATAGTTTTGGTGTAAATCCAATTTAAACAAAACCATCAAAAGTGTTGTCCATTTTTATCAAAAAATAAATTTTAAGAAATACTCCAAAAATTAGCAAAAATATTTTAAATCATTTAGGAGTATTTGGACAACATTTAATATCATTGTTTTGGTACAAAAACTCATTTAAACATAATCATCAAAATCTTGATAAAAACATTTATCTAACAAACTCCCCCTTTCTTATGATTACAAACCAAAACAATTTTAGGAAGTTGATTTTAAAACAAAACCAATTTTCCGGTCTAAAACATCAATCCATTATAAGCAAGATTTATCATAAGTACAAACACACAAGGATAGGAGCAAAGATTTTTGAAATCATTTTTGCACAAGCTCCCCTATCAATATGCATATCAAGAACAAGTATACAAGCAACAACTAAAAGTTTAAAGCTTAGCTTTTACAACTTAAGCTTGAATATCATGAGCTTAGAAGCTCCCCTGTCACAAAAGCATCATAAGTCAAGTATAAAAGTCCATAATACATCACATGGACCAAGTATAATCCATAGCTTTTGGCTTTTAAGAGCTTTAGCTTATAGCTTTTCTTGCGAGCTTATTTACGCTTCTTTGAGCTTATGCGTTTTTTTCCTGTTTCTCCC
Source organism: Rehmannia glutinosa (assembly GCA_016081115.2). Lineage (NCBI taxonomy): Eukaryota > Viridiplantae > Streptophyta > Magnoliopsida > Lamiales > Orobanchaceae > Rehmannia > Rehmannia glutinosa. Next base: position 56,210,291 of record CM071937.1, on the reverse strand, counting down.
CTTTGGAATCATCAAAAAGAATGTTAGCACGATAAAAACATCATACAATTATATCAAATTGCGCAACTTAATCGATTTATCGGCATATTGATCATTGAAGCTTAAATTCCAAATAATAAGGGGGGAGTCAATCATGTGATTTGCGAAAGCTTATTTGATTGACAAAACATGATCTCTAAAAACTTATAAGACTTTTCAAATCGAAAGAATCATGTAGGTGATGAATTTTTCATTGAAACATTTTGTCGAACACTTGGCGTGCGTCGAATAAAACAAGAGAAATATAAAGCCTTTGTGATTCGTTTAAGCCAAAAAATTTCATCACCAATTGCAATACAACAATATTCATTCGTCAACAATCATCATATACAACATACTAATACAAGAATTTCATCAAAATAGCAAGATATAAGCACATTCTCAAGGGTTCAACCCAATTGAGATAAAAAAGAGAAATTCTTACCATTTAATCGGTAAAGATGAGCAATGATGATGATAATCGAGCCTCATGAGGTCCAAAATATAAAATGTATGCAATAAAACAAATTTGAAGTGAAATTTGTGTGCAAAGTGCGAAGGGGACGAAAAATGAACCCAAACGACCAAAATGGCAAATGTTGAGAACAGAAACATTTTTAACCAAATTTTTGCTATGGTCGACCGGTTGGGGGCATGGGCGACCGGTCGACGTCATGGGCGACCGGTCGACCTTGCCCCAGTCAGACCAGTTTTTCATTCTGTTTTCCAAAATCCGAGGTTTGAACCAAAAATCTAATTTTTCGCCCCTAAGTTTTAAAAACGTGCAAAATGCAAATGTAGACCTCATTCAATATACATTATGTCAAAGTCAAGCTCGAAATGAGGTAAAATACTCGGCGATTAACAAATATCCGCGAGTTATCTTTGAGACGGAATTAAACACATCTCAAGTTTTCGTTTTAGAAACGCAATCCCTTAGAAAAATATATCGAATCTCAATATGTTTAGTCGAATATGACGAACCATATTTTGAGAAATTGTAATCACGGACTTGTTATCCCGAAAAATAATAATATTTTACAACTTTGGATAAACAAGTCATAAGAAAAGTGCCTTACAAATATTTGAAAATTTCTTTTAACGGCACTTTAAAGAGATTCGTTGGGATTGTTTTAAGTCGAGCATATAGACATAAGGCATATAGAATGTCGAGTCTAAGAAATAATAAACGAATGAACATACCTCGAATTCGTTTGTCAATGCCTACTTCAACATTTTGTCAATTTTCGCATTTGTAACCATATAGGTTGAAATAGTTCTTTCTTCTTCAATGTCTCGCTTCTTCTTTTGGGTGTGGAATATAATCACCTTCTTGGCATTCTAATGATCAAATTTGTGCTTCCTCATCATGATCATCTTAGGTTCACCTTGCATTGACTTGGAAAAATATCGCACAAATATTCATTAGTAGCACCAAAAATATTATCAACATAAATTTGCATAAATAAACAACCTTGCCCTTTTTAAAACAAGAAGTGTAGTATCAACTTTACTTTTTGTAAAATTATTTTTGCAAAAATAGCTAAGTCTATCAAACCATATATGGGGTACTTGTATCAACCGTACAAGGCCTTTATTAAAAATCATTTGGCCTAAAATTTTAAACTCCGATAGACTTCTATTTGAATAAAACCATTTAGAAAATTGGATTTAACATCCATTTGGTAAAGCTTGAAATTTTCTCAAAACAAGAATGGGCAAGTAAAATGCAAATAACTTCTAAATGTGCAATGAGTGCAAATATTACATCAAAATCATTACCTTCTTCTTGACAATATCATTGAGCTACTAACCTTGTCTTGTTCATCAAACTTGTTGCAAAATATCATAAATTTCTGCAAAATCTTAATCAAGATATCTTGCACAAGAGCATAGTAACGTCGAAAAATAGAGACATAATAACAAGTAACACATACTATGCTTTCAAACAAATCATCAAGAGTTCCATAAAACATGTAAGTTCAAATAAGCTTATAGGAAGCTATATAAGGTCTCTTTTGAAATTTGACAAATTCAAGAGCATATAGTTGAGACCACATTTACAAGAAGTATATGAACAAGAGCTTTGACAAAACAACCAAGAATAATTTTATATGCACAAAGACAATGCATAACTTAAAAAAATCAAATGTTTTATCAAAATAAAATATAATCCTTTACAAATCTTGGATAAAACAAGCTATGTCAAATAATGCTTTAAAAAAATCCTCTTAATAGCACTTGTATAAAATACTTTGAAAGACAAGCACGAATGACAAAAATATATCGAGTCTATAGGATGAATACCAATGATGAGCGTACCTCGATAGTTTATGGTCCTCTCTTGAGAAAATAACCATTTATGAAAAATATATATGTCTTACACAATTCTTAAACACGTTTTGCACAAACATAATGATACAAGTGTAGGCTAAGCAATAAGAGATATCATAAATGTGCTTATGCTATATAACTACATAGGAGATAATAAACCACATAAGTCTAATTAAATGCACAAGAGTTTTAGAAATATCATGTAAGGTCTTCTTTTCAAAAATATTTTGAAACTCACAAATATATTGAAGACCTAAATTTTAAAAATATGAAAACTCATATTGCAATAAAGACACAAATAAAAACAGGCAAAGAACAAAATGCATATTTAAATAGGGAGATACGGTTTACCAATTTTGCCATTTCCATGGGTTGTGTCGTTCCCATTGTTGATGATATCTTCCCGTTTGAAAATCTTCATGTTGATGGTGGTTTCTCCAATTGCTCCATTTCCAAGCATTGTGGCCTTCCCATTGTTGATAGTGTCTTTCTCTTGGAAATTTATTTTGATGTTGTCTTCTCCTTTGATCAAGTGAAATGGTCATTTGATGTCTTCTTGGCGGTATGTATTTTCCTCGATTATTATTTCGTCGGGTACCTAATATGACATTATTTTGTGGTACCCTCAAGTGTTTGGGTCCTTTGGAATTAGCTTTGAGACTTTTAGGTCTCCAATAATAATTAGAGCTATTTCTAGCCCGACAAGTATTAATCGTGGTGACCCGTTTTACCACAAGTAAAAACACGTAGTAATTTTGGGAGCATAATGACCAACATGCATAGGAACTTGATTTCTTTTCACATAATTAACAACACTAGGCTTATGATCAAGTCCTTGTTTCAATTTATCACAACTATGAACATCAATAATATCGGTCATTTTATCGGTACTCAAGTTGGATTTTGATAAATCATTTTTCATGCAATTAATATCCTCAACAAGAGTACTATTTTCTTTCTCAAGGCTTCTAACCTTGTCAAGTGTGGTGGTGTGATCATATGAAAGTGATTCATAAGAAGAAAATAAATTATCCTTATCAATTTTCAAAATATTGAATTCCTTTTTCAAAATTTTGTATTTAATAAGTAAGCTTTGGAATTCATTTTGAAGTTCATCAAAATCATTTTGAAAATCACTATAATCATTTTGTAATTCATTATCATAAGAAGTGGAGGGTTTTGAACTTACCTCGTTTTTCTTCTTGAAGCCCATAAGACATCGTTCGTTTTCATCGATGTCGGAAGTTGTAGGAAGCTCATCCCAAGTTGGGTTTGTATCCATTTGAGAAGTAGATGCTTTTGAGTGGCTTCTTTCATTTGCATATACTTCTTCTAATTTTCTCCATACTTCATGTGCCGATTTAATTCCTACAATATGATCATATTCCGAAATGGTAAGTGAACAATACAAAATATTAAGAGCTTTACCATTTAAGGAGATGATTTTCTTCTCTTCATCATTGAGCTCTTTGAGGCCTTTGGAGGTGTGTGGTGTGTCCATCATCGAAATGGATTCTTCATTTACGACCGTGTTCCAAATATCGAACCCGCAACTTTGTAGATAGCATTCTATTCTTTCTTTCCAAAATATATAATTTTTGGAATCAAATAGTGGTGGCTTGGTGGTGGAGGCGCCGGTAAGGTAGACTTCATTCGTAGTGGTGATCGTTCCTCTTTACTCGCAATGTGGAACGAGCTTGCCAAAGAGTTTGGCTCTGATACCACTTGTAAGTCCAAGCGGCTACGATAATCTAGAGGGGGTGAATAGATTATCTCCATCTTTTCGATTTCGCCCTCTTTTTCGAATCAATTACGCCAAGACAATAATAAAAGTGCGGAATGTAAATAGCACGCGTCGATTTATAGAGGTTCAACCCACCTAGGGCCTAATCCTCTACCACCCCAAGTATCTCCGAGATGGATATCAAAAAGAAAAATGATTTTATTAATTACCACAATTAATACAACACCTTACAACACCACCTTGAAGAGCACCACACTCTTCTACAACACCACCTTTGAGATTACCACAATCTCTCTTGAAGATTACCTCAATCTCCAACGACACCTTGTGAAGATTACCACAATCTTCAACCTTGAAGAATACCAAATTCTTCAATACCTCAAGAGCACCACACTCTTGAAACACCTATCACCTAGATCACCTAAAGCGTATTCTTTCCACAAGAATACTCACAAGGATGTCTTGTGTTGAATGATGACAAAATCAAGATTACAACTCAATAATGAATATTACAATTTGAGTGCAAGTGTAATCAAGAAATAAAGCCTAGACCTCAAGATGTGAAAGTGAAATACTTAGGCTATAAATACAACAAGAGTGTTGAATATGAAGCTTGGAAATTTGCGATTTCTTGTTGTGTATTTGCTTGTGTTGTTATCTCTTGTGTCTTCAATTCATCCTCTATTTATAGGAGACTCTACACCAACATAGGCTCCCAACATAGGCTCCTTCTTCTTCACTTTTGTCTACAAAAAGCGGATCACAAGATGTAGAAATATTGTACAAAATTGAAAAGCAAATCTTCTTTGTCAAGGAGTTCAACGGTACAAATTTTCTTTGTCAAAAGATTACAGTAGCGATCGGTTGCCGTATAAGATTTCGAACGTTTTGAAAAATATAGTGCGATCCAGTGCGACGGGTCGGGGCGGTCGTCGGCCGGTCGCCCAGGGGAGTGCGACCGGTCGCCCTAAGTGCGACGGTCGACCTCCATCTTGACCGGTCCCCCTCTTCATTTTTATGAGTTCGAGTTCGACTGCCTGTTTCAATTCTCTTTGCTTCGGTGCAGTCGGCCGACGCTTTGGCGACCGGTCGACCTCCAAATATTAAATGTTGTCCGATTTTTATAAAAATAAACTTCAAGAAATACTCCAATAAATTAGTAAAAACATTTTAAATCACTTGGGAGTATTTTGACAACATTTATAAACATAGTTTTGGTGTAAAAACCAATTTAAACTAAACCATCAAAAGTGTTGTCCATTTTTATCAAAAAATAAATTCTAAGAAATACTCCAAAAATTAGCAAAAATATTTTAAATCATTTAGGAGTATTTGGACAACATTTATTATCATTGTTTTGGTATAAAAACTCATTTAAACATAATCATCAAAATCTTGATAAAAACATTTATCTAACACTAATACCTTATTAGTTTTGCATTATATTTTTATTGTGTAATTTCATATTTGCATGTTTTAAATAATATAATCTTGATATATTAAATAGCTCATACCACAAAGATTTTATGGCTAAATACAGAATCAAGATATTAAAATGCACAAATAATTTTTAAAATAATGGTTAGATTAAAGCGATATAGTATCAAAAATACGATCATTCAAATATTGAAATGCTTTCCTAATTTAACTATCTACTACTTTTTGATTTGTAAGAAATTACATAACTTCTACTTGACAACAAAATGAAACTTTCAGGCAATCATGTAGATAATAATTGCATATCTTAATATTTATACAACATGATCTTCGTTCTAATATCGGAAGGTATCAAAAAAATGCATGGATTTATTTAGTACGTGTTCTAATATTGGGATGTTTAAAAAATAAGGAATAAATATTGTAAGGTTTTGAGTTAAAATAAAAATATATAATGTAAGACCCCACATTCGGATATTTAGAATATTTAATTTAGTACAAAAAAAAGTTGATATCATAGTTGATGTGGTATCACTTTATTCCTCTAGTGTTCGAGTTGGAAGTCTACAAATGAATTGGGCCACCGCTGTGTGAAGCCCCGATTTTTTTCGAGCGTGTAATTGATCCTTTCATCGTCTATGTATTTTATCGACTATTTTACAAACGTCACTTTGATGGGTAAATATTAATAATGAATATATTTTGCATTTAATTTCATTTTTATTAATTACTTGTGATCATAATCATTTAATAATTCTATTTCACATTAATGATCACTTGATTGATCATTATTACTATTTGTGTATTTATTAGTCACCTTAGAATTTTAAGAGACTATTTATTTTAGAGACTTATACCTTATAGAATTAAGAATTTAATTTAGAATAAGTTATCATGAGACTTATAAGTGATCAAGGAAATCACTATTTAATTGGGAGATTTTTTTTTTCATCAGAGACTTAAATACAAGGAATCACGTATTTAATTGGGAGATTGATATTATTCATCTATTATCATCAATTTTGGGGCAAAAAAAAATGGAAATACCCTAAATACCCTATAGTGGACGGCAATAGTGAAATTTTTGGTGTAGAAATATCTTCCAACTCTTGTACACATACACCTTATGTCATTCATCTTGTGTATAATTACACCATTAATTCAAACATTATACCCATTAACCTATACGTCAAATTTTAATTATATTTTTCCCCAACTTATTCTATTCTTACAAACATTCCCCTCTTTTTCCCCAACACCCCATTCTTGCTCATACTTTGACTACCCCATTTGTCTCCATGCAAGAGACAATTTACAAGCTTGAGAAAAAAATCCTCTCTCCCTCCCTCACATTGTGGACGGACCCATTAGGCCAAATTTTACAAAAAATTGTCAAAACTTTCATCCAACACATTAATCACTCAAGCTAAATCCTCTTCCTTCTCTCTAAACATTCTCTTCCTTCTCTCTACAATTCCTTCACATCTTCAAATCTTCAAGAACACATCCTTCACATCTTCAAACATTCTTCAAATCTTCAAGAACACATCCTTCACATCTTCAAACATTCTTCATATCTTCAAGAACACATCCTTCACATCTTCAAACATTCTTCACATATTCAAGAACACATTCTTCATATCATCAAACACTTCATCTTTCTTCAAACACTTAACAAAAAACACAAGAATTCCCCTACTTCTTCATAAAATTCGAACACCCCTCTCTCACAAGGTAAGAAATTTTGTTCTTCAATTCAACTTGATATCCTATAGCTCATCACCTTCTCTTCTTAACATAAGTTCAATTTTGATTTTTGGAGGTACACATAGAAGACTATATAAGGACATGCAAGCATTGTGGTCATATCAGAAGGACCTTGAAGAGAAATTTTTGGAGAATTGGACTATAAGGTAAGATGTTGGAGACTAGTGCCCTTTTCTCTCCTTCTTCCTATTTTCTTCAAATTTTAACACCCCTTTTTCATTTTGAGAAATAGGGGCTGACCTTAAGTGGTTTTTAAAGGTGAGCAAAAAATCCAACTTTGAAGCTTCTACTAGTTCCATCCCATCTGCTACACAAGGTAAGTGTAGTATTTCCAATTTTCTCCACCTTCTTATTTTTCTCCTTAATTTTTCACTCATTTTTCTAACTCTTAATTTTTGATATTTTTGACTTAGGGGCTGTCCTAAGTGAGTTTCAATCAAGTTGTGAAATTTATCCTTTTATTTCACAACTATCCAATTTTAAGGTGGGTGGAAAAATTCTTTCCAACTTCTAGGTGTTTTTCATTAAATGCATGTAGTATTTTATTCTTGAGAACTTGAGATATATATACTATGTATTGCATGTTGATTTCATGTATCAAGTTGTAAAAATTCTCAAGTATTGCTCAAAAATGCTATTTATTGAAATTTAAGTGCATGCATGTACACTTTATTATTTTTTTGATAAATTCTTGTATGAAATGGACATGCATGTGTATGACCCTTGAAATCCATGTTTTTATGACATATAACCTGGACAAGTCGAGCATAATTGATTAAACTTCAATTTTTGGACTTAAAATACAAAAATGGAAAGTTGGTGGACTTAATTGCAAGAAAATAAAACTTAAGGGATACCTCTGTAATATTTGAATTTTGAGACTGTAATCAGGTTCAAAAATGATGTTTGGACATTTTAATAAAGTTTTAAGAGTTTTTAGATAAATAAAATCAACCTTTAAAAGCCTAAGGACTAGATTGTAAAATTTTAGAAGTTTAAGGGCTACATTGTAAATTTTGAAACTGTACCAGAACCTATTTTTAAAATTTGAAATTTTAACTCTTAAGGGACTAGAAACAACATATTTTAAGTGTATTCCAAAAATCCAAGTGTTTAGAGCTTGGAAAGTAATTTTATAAAAATTGAGGGACCAAATTGTAAAAGATTAAACTTGATGACCCAAATGAAATTTCCAGGACTTATACATTCCATGTAGTCATGTACCTGGAAATACTAATTTAACTATAACTTAATGATATTTTGGACCCAAGGTTCAAATTTCGTAACAATTGGACCCTAAAAGCCTTAAAGGCAATTATTTTAAAATGGGACAAAAATGAGATTTTCAAAGGTTAAGGGACCTATACTTATTTTTTGTTAAAACTATTTTTGTCCCAATATCCCACTAACCTTAGTGACATTTTTCAACGGAATCACAGTAAAAGCCCTTCCGGTTTGTGAGTTCCAATTATTTTAAACTTTGGGCTCGAAATGATACTTTTAACAAATTTGGGGCCAATGTGAGAATTTTATAAAAACTCGACCACAAAACTTTACAAACTTGAATCTATGAACAACTTAGAGAATTTAGGAACTGACCTCATAATTTTTCAAAGTTGGGACATTTAATTATTCAATTTTTAACCCCAAAAGTATTGGTTTTTACAAAACGGGGCTAATTGTAAATTTTCTTTTTAACAAAGACCTAACTCAAATTATTTTTCTTTTAATGAAACAACCTTAGACCCTCTGACTTTAATAATTAATTAAAATATTTTATTTTCTCAAAACTTCTTGACTTATCGGATCGTCTTGACCGATTAATACTCGATCACGGGCGACTTCCTCGTCTTGCGACTTCTAATCTATAACGGGACTTATGTTCCACCTAATCTTTCAAGATATTGAATATTGCTTATCCTCTCGATAATCATCTTCATCCAAATAACTCCACTAATGCCATAATTGCTACTCGCAATTTTCGAAAATGTTTCGAATCGCTTCCCTGAATCAATAATACTCGATTGCCTCGTTGACTACCTTGACTTGTATTTACTTTCTTGCCGAGTCAACTTGGTGTGTCGAGCTCACGATCATAATAGATACGTCGGGGGATAGAACCGGCACTAAGCTCAATGCTATTCCACTCTCCGGCCCCATCGCCCTAATCCCCAATCGAGGGATGGAGTTTGTCCAAGGGAACCGGTCGTCGTACTTGAGGTATAATCATGATTATGACAATCCGGGCCTAGCTAGCTCTACTGTGGATTTGTCTTTGCCTATGGAGCGATAAGGTGACAGGTCTTGGACCATCTTGCTCGGGGAGTTACAAGGAAGAACAAAGAAAGCGTTGTCTGATCCACACGATTCTGGAGTTAATCGGACCCGTTTGGTTGGCGCTAAAAACCCGTACGCAACCGCTACTTGTATTGCATTGGTTGGCGCTACAAATCCATACACAACCATTACTTGTCTTCCATAGGATTGGCGTTACGTTCCGTACGCAATCCTATCTGTCTTGCCTGAATCACATAGTGCCTGTGTGACCACGAACTGTTTCTTAAACTGTATAAGTATATTACTTAAATATATTTATCACGACGCTTGTGGACTGTGTGTGAAATCATGCATCATATCTCACACGCTTTCATACAACTGTTTTTCTCGCATTAACTATATATATCGCCACACTTGCACACGATCACCCCATCCACTAAGATTTCTGTCTCATCCCCTCCTGTTTTCTAACCTTTAGATGAGGACTATGTTGAAGATGTCGAACCGACCCACAGATCGATTACCTCGCCCGCTTTGTCGAACTTGCATCCTTTTTCTGATGATTGTACTTATTTCATGTACTTCTGCTGATGTTAGACTCCCATTTATCCTACTACTCTTTTCTCTCTTTGACTGTAATTTAAGGGCGTAGGACCCTTTGACATTTAAGATTGGGATATTGTGTACTTTACATTTTAGTTTTGGCGTGTAAACTTATTCAGGTAATTATGTCGGATGTATTTGGATTTTGTTGGACCTTAAGATGTAATTCGTACTTATGTTTATTTTTATTTCCGCTACTTTAGACTCTGTTTCACTTGGGATTGTTGTATCATTTTATGCAGACTGTTGGGTTTATTTATGTTTAAGTGGTTGATTGTCATCGCGTTCCATCGGAGCGTGATGTACCGCAACACAATAAGTCGTTAAGGTGCGGGTTTGTCCGCGAAGATCCTCCGACGCTCAAGTCGACTAAAGAGCCAAAGAATAACAATAATTCTCAAAGCTAGATGTTTAAAATGTAAATCATACCTTTGAAATGAAATTGGATGGGGTATTTATAGGATATAAAAACTTGGATTTTTATTCGGTGTTGTGTGGTGCACGGACCATATAGGTCTTGTAAGCCCATAAGAAATATCTCCTGTTGGACTCTACTATTATATTTGGCCATTGGACTTTTATTATTTGAGCTTATACTAGAATATAATTAAAATTATATTTAGCCCATCATTTAAATCTTATATTGTGCTTTGTGGGAGTAATAACTTTTTTTTACAAATTATATATATAACTAAGTAAACAAATTCAAGAAGTTAAAGTTTGATAAGATGAATCAATTACCTAATAGTAATCGGATATTAATAAACCCCAGAGGTTGGCCTGGTGGGCCGAGGGGTTGCAATTGCAACCCCGAGGTCTTAGGTTTGATTCGACTACCGCGAAGTTTTGGGGTTGGGTTTGCCCCTCCTCCCGAGAGATTAGGACCATCCCGCAGGAAGGACGGATGCCCCATAGGGCCAAAGCGAAAGTGTGGGGTCCGTGCACTGGCGGTGTGGGGATCTCGGATCGACAAAAAAAAAAAATCGGATATTAATAAAATGGGGAAACAAAGTATGACACAAATCACGGTAATTAGTCTTGATGCCTAAAATATCTCCTCATCATGGTCTAAAAGGTAGAATAGTTTTGGAAGGCTGACACAAGATTTTTAAAGAAATATATTACTATTAAAACTTTACCTAAAGTATGACAAGATTTTCAACCTTTCTATAAATTATCCTTTTCTTCTCATCAATTATAAATGCTGGAAAGCATGTACGACCAATTTAAAATTCTATCAAGCATAACTTTATACAAATAACTTCTATAGGCTCCATTCAAGCATATCCAATAATGGGTTCCCAAGGTTAGTCTCATATTATGCACCTCCAGATTATTCACCAAGTCATTTGCATATATATAAATCTAGTAGAGTTATTATTATATGTATATATATTTTTTATTTTTGAAAAGATTAGTCAAGGTGGAAAAAGTTTCTTAGCCTTTTATCTTTCTATGCTATGGGCAATGAGACGAACGGGCCATCGTCAAATAACCATCTGCTTATCAAACTTGCTGAAACTAAATTTTTAGGGGCTGTCCAACTTACTTCGACAAATTCCGCTACGATAGTTCGAAAAGATTTCTCCAGTTAAATGGTGATAGTAGTGGTGAGTTCTTCTATCTCGACGATGGTGTCAACAATTTCAACTGGGTCATTAGATGTCATGGTAGCGGCTAAGGCTGATTTTTTTAATCAATCAACAAGTTCACATCGTATGATAGCGGCTTCTCTCTTGGCATCCAGGAAAAAGGCGGTGTTGGCAAGCTCTTCTTCAAATCATGAAGTGGTATTAGAGGGCTCCTCAAAACAAGAGCACATGATCCAAGAGTCCGTGATCCCCTTTGTTTCTTCCAACCGAGCGATGGACGTTGCTCCATTTAATCGATATTCTACAAATCTTCCTCAAGTTCCTTGTAAATATTTTTCCCCGGTAGTGGGCCAACCAATCCTACTTATACGGAAGGATACTCCCCGAGAAGATTGAAGCGATCCTTAATCTTCCCGAATATGTTGATGATGATGAAGAGTCAAGCGATTCATGTGAATGGTCCTTCGAGGCAAACGAAAACAACGATTCCCTTAAACTCATGGGATGCGTGGAAGAAACAGATGGGTTGTCTTCTAGTGGCAATAATACATCCCTCGAAGTGTTAAATTCCATTTCAAGGAACACTTCCATATCAATATTATTCAAGATTGTAACACTTATTTAAATTTGGAAGACTTGAAGTTATTGCATAAAAACTTTCTTTATCTTCTCGTTATTAATTTATTCTTCCCTCTGGTTGTCAGAGAATTAATGCTCCTTCTCCTGGTTATTTCACCATTTATATGGTCTATTTAATAGAAGTGCTCCGTAGTGTGGGATTATGCCTTTGTCAACTTACTCCTAGTGCTTTGATGTACTTTGAGGGATTTTGCTATTGTTTAGAAGAGTTTCGCCACCATGTTTCTTTAGATAGCTTTCATACTGTATTCAGTATTCGAAAATGCCTAATGATTCATATTTTTACTTTTATCCACGAGGAGGTTGCAAATTTTTATCCGGCTCTACTACTCTGCGAGATTCTTGGAAAGGAAGATTATTTTTATATTAGAGACGAATGATAGGGGTTTCCAATTGAATGGAGTAGTTCCACAACAAAATTTTATCTCGGTGATGTGCACAATAATCTTAAACTGCAATTTATCGCGGCCAGATTATTTGAAAATATATTTGATGTGGAGTATTTATTCCCGCTAGTATATGCTCTCCCCCTATGTATAATATATTAGCAATTTTCACATCTTTAACTTTTTCACTTATTGAGTATTTATGAATTATTTTTGCTTGTAGGTAAAAAACTTGATATCGCTAGCCTTCGTACACGTAGGCTTAACCAACAATCAGGATTGGGTTCAACACGTCATCCAAGTGGAAAAAACATATCATTTGCTCCCTTTGAAAGAGTCAAAAGATCTGATGCAGGTAGGACTGAAGGGGGTAGAACGATTGGTAGAGATGGTGGTGGTCATAGGTCATCTCCTCCTCCTCCTCGCGATGGCATAGAACGAATATCAACAAATCGTGATCTCTCTAGTGGTGGTGTTGTGCACCGTGTTGATACTCCTGGTGATGGCGGTTCAAGAGACAAAGAGACTTTTCTCTTGCATCGATTGCCGCCGCCAAGGAGTCAAAAGAGCCTTTTCGGTTTTGAAATGAGTCGGAATAAGGGTGTTGAATCATTTTGGGATGACAATAACCCGATTGTTTGTTGGAGTAAAACGAGATACCTCGTTAACAAATATGATATTGAAAGGTTGAATGTGAAACCGGATAAAGTGATTGCCAAGCTCTTTTTGGAGAGTTTGCTCGAGTAAAATTTCATTTTCTCACCTTTGTTATTTATTTTTACACGTTTCTTAACTTATCATGTTTATTTAACATTTTTCTTTTTGTTATACTTGTACTGTGTTAATCTGGCGACAATCCTTGGAGATAGATCAGAAAAGTACAGAGTTATTTAGTTATTATGAGAGGCAGGCGAAGTCTAGTGGTGAGAAAATGACTAAATTGTTTAAATATTTATGTAATGTGAAAGAGGAATTGAAGGTATCGCATGAAAACCTCAAAGTTATGAAGGAGAAATGTGATCAAAAAATTACCACTGAAAAGAAGTTTCTAGAGTCTAAAGTTGGTCAAACTTGTGATTCACGATGCAAAAGAGAGAGGTTCTAATGCTTATCGAGGCTTCTCGCTTTTGAGGGAAGCGAATGCAACGTGCTCTTAGTGTGTATGACGACACCATTTGACATTGTAGGGTCATTCTCCGGGAGTCTGGCCAAGTCAATGAAGATGTTCTCATGTTGCTGGAACCACACATTCCTGAAGTTGAGGGCGAAATAGTCATCGTTGATAACTTGGTTGCTCCAGAGGTTAATCAATACGGAAATGTTAGTTCCATAGTTTAAATGGCAGATGTTGGGCCCCGTGGTGAAAGAAATTAATTTTTGTTTTAAGTCTTTTGTGCATTGATATTTTTAGGGCTTATCTCTCATGTAATAAATTGCAATGGTTGAAATTGAAGTATGATATGTTTTGTTTTTTAAGAATAAATTTCTCAAATAGCTTTAAAAAATCGACTAAGTTTTTCATCTCACAGGAATCCCATTAGATTGTCCGGGGTTAAGTTTTAACCTCAAAGGATAACAAAGTATTCTGGGATGTAATTGTCTCCTTGACCTCTTAAGGAGTCAATCTATGGGATTCCGGGGCCAAGCTAGCTAGGCTCATTCTTAGACCTCATGGGAATCTCGTCGACTCTCTGGGGCCATTATTATTAAGGAATGAAAAAAATGGTTGACGCAAGACATAAAAAGTGACTTTATTCCATCTTATCAAGGCTAGCTTTAGAAACAAAAATTGAAACTAAACAACCAGAAGCAATAAAGACATATATTTAAATAAATATATAAAATGTCTCCAAGTCTTTTATTCTCTTTTATTGATAATATTTCACGAGATTTTCCACATTCCATGTACGTGGAAATTTACTTCCGTCAACACGCAAACAATATGCTCCCGAGTTTACCACTTCTTCAATCTTATACGGACCTTCCCACTTCGGGTCGAGCTTCCCAATCTGGCGAGTGATGTATGCTTTTCTCAACACTAAATCTCCAACTTGAAAACTTCTCTGCCGAAACTTATGATTGTAAGCTCTTGCCATCCTGGTTCTAAACATTTGTGCACGTGTAGAAGCTTTCTCTCTAAGTTCATTGAGTAGATCAAGATTTGCCATAAGCCGTATATCATTATGTTCGATGTTGTATTGCCTTACTCTCTAGGATACTTCTCCTATCTCCATCAGAGCGATAACTTCTGAACCGTAAGTCAAGTTAAATGGCGATTCTCCTATAGAAGTTCGAGAAGTGGTCGTATAGGCCCAAAGTACACTAGGAAGCTCGTCCACCCATGCTCCTCTGGCAATTCCAAGCCTTGTCTTAAGATGTTGTAATATGGTGCGGTTGGTAACTTCTACTTGTCCATTAGGATTTCCCACTGAAGTGAAAAACTATTTTATAAAAAAACCACTACACCACTCTTTGATCCGAGCTCTTTGGAACCGTGTACCATTGTCAGATATTAATACTTGAGGGATGCCGAATATGCATATGTTATTCGCCCATAAAAACCTAATGACTGTTTTCTCTGTTATTTTTTTCAAAGGTTCAGCTTTCTACCCATTTTGTGAAGTAGTCTACAACTACTATTAAAAACTTTCTTCGTCCGATTCTTTGGCGAAAAAGGTCCCACTAAATGGACAGGGCTCTCGAGTTTTCCATAATGCGGGTTGATGTTGAATATTGGCGTGCTCTTAGCATGAATGACAACGTCGAACTAATTCTTTCGTCTTCTTGCATAGTTGGCCAAAATTATCCTTTCCTTAATCCCTTAGCAACTAAGCTTTCCCTCCTAAATGATTACCACAGATTCCTTCATGGATTTCCCAAGACATAATTCGCCTTGTTAGGGGTGAGGCATTTCAAATATGGCCGAGAGTATCCTTTCTTGTAAAGTCATCCATCAATAATCAAAAAACTAAATGCACATATCTTAACTTTTTGTGCATCTTTTGGTGATACTAGAAGTTCGCCATTGGTCAAATACTTTATAATCTCATCCTTCCAACTAAGCTACTTATCTCCGCGCATAGGATTTCAATCCTTCTCCTTCTATCTCTAACTTGTTTGAGGAAAGAAAAATAATCTTTCTGCTTTTTACTCCTACCATAGAGCTAGCCAATTTGGCCAATTGATCAGCTACAAAGTTCTCTGTTCTCGGGATTTGCTTCACTAAACTGTTATCAAATCTAGAAATTAAATCTTTTGCTAAGCTCAAATACCTAATCATTTTTTCATCTTTCGCCTCATATGTGCCTTCCACATGATTAACCACCAACTGTGAATTACTATGGACCACAAGACTTCTTGCTCGTGCTGCAAGTGCTAACTTCATTCCAGCTAAAAGAGCTTCATATTCAGCTTCATTGTTGGTGGTTAAGAATTCAAACCTGATGGCATACTCAAACTTATCTACATGGGGGCTTTCTATTACTATTCCAGCCCCACTTCCAGTCAAGGTATATGATCCACCGACAAACAATGTCCAAGTTGGTGTTGAGTTAGATGCCCCATTAGACTCCATCTCCACTAAAAAAACTGCTAACAGTTGTGCCTTGATTGTTGGTCTAGGCCGAAACTCAAGCCCATTGTAGGTCCCAAGGGGTGTGAGTAAGGTTTAGAAGGGGGTTGAATAAACCTTACCAACTTTTTGATTTTAGTCCTTTTAAAATAATACATAGTTAAATACATGACTATGTCCTTAATGGACAACTAAGTTAGTTAACCAAATAGAGTTAGCCACTCAGCGGACTCAATTTAGTGTTGATAGAATAACTCAATTTGTTTAGTCTAAACCTTAACTTGGTTGTGATGAGATTTTAGCGGAAGACTTAACACCCTTGAATTTAGTTTAAGTTTGTTTTAACACTTGGTTTTAGCACTTTGTTAATTATCGGTTGGAATACAAATTATCGAGATATAAAGTAATATGCGCAGAAAGTAAATGATGAAATGTAAATGACACAATAATTTTTAGAGGTTCGAAGATGGGGTAATTCTTCTACTCCTCACTTCTCCAACTCCGGAGGAATCCACTAAGTATTGATCCGAGTACAAAGTGGTTAACGGTCCGGATACAAGTCTTGATCACACGGTGACTTGATCCTTTGGGACTCACCGAGATGCCTTGATCACACAACATGCTTCTCGTTCGACTCGGCTTCTTCTGGGCATGCATCGCTTGCTACTTGACTCACTTGCTCAAGCTTCTTGGATTTGATCACGAAGCCCTCCAATAACTTGAGACAGGTTTGACCTTGAACCTTTCGACAATCCTCCTTGAATGTAGACCCCTTTTGATTCATCAAAAGTTTCCTCTTCAACAGTTTGAAGTTGTCTTTCCTTCACGGCCTTGGTGTTGGATTTTTCCTTGAATTTTAGGCTTGAGGATTTGCTTGAATGACTTGAGAATTTTTGCGTGTTCTGGCTCGAATGATAACTTGAATGTTCGTGGGGTCACCTTGTCAAAGTGATTCTCACCTTTTATAGTGAACTTTCAAAAATCGCCCATTGAAGAGATAGATCGATTTCAAAAATCACTTGTATTCGTTGGCTTGTCTTGTTGCGATCCTTGATCTTGACATTTCCTCGTATTAATTGAACATTCACTTTTCGTAGTCGACACAAGGTGCAATGCTTCCCATTGGTTTATTCCTTTTGAACGCTTCGGGATGAGCACTTTAAGACATGGCATCATGGAAGTATTACTTGTTTAGGTAATATTCTTGACTTTCAGGCAATGATTCTTTTCGATCGTCTTGACTTGATGCGTTTTTCCCCAGGTGACTTGAGTCTGCTCCAATGATTGAAAGACTCATCTGTCACTTCAACTTGAGACTTGGCTATCTTGAGTTGACTTAACTGACACTTCACACGGCTGTATCTAGCTGATACTCCTTGATCGAGTCCTTGACCTCTCCTTCTTGCCATACTCAACTTTTGTTTCACATGAGTCTTCATTTTAGCCTTGATTAACTTCTTGTATATCCAGGCATAGCCGACTTGACTCACTCGTACAACCCTATCTATTACAATGCAATTTACAAGAAAAATGGGGTGCCAACTTTCTAGTCTAAGTTTTACATGGCATTCATCAAAATCTAATAAACAAATTTCCCAACAATTTCCCCTTTTTGATGATGCTAATACTTAAAACATACATTCAAAATGTAAATAACAAAGATACATACAGACAATGTAGAAACAGAGAATGTATGCGTAGAATTCGATCTTTTTATTGATCAAAACATTCTTGTCCTTTACACATCTGTTTACAAAGTGTATCAGAGCAAACATGGCATTCCATATCTACGCAAAAATATAGAAATTCTAGATTCTTATTCAATGTACAGAAGACTTACATACATATGCATTTACAATAGTAAAATACATGAAGGGGTAGACAACAACACTTCATCGCCTTCGCTGCCTCCTTCTTTCCTCTTCAGCTCTGTCGTCTTCTGATAAGCTCTTCTGGCAGCTTCATCTTTTCTTTTCCTTTCTTGTCTCTCTTCCCACAGCTGAGTTTGTCTTCTATTTTCTTCTTCGATTCTCTTTACATATTCAAAGCATTGTTCCTGCCACTTGCATATTGGCCACTTCGTCATACTCCAACCCAATAGATCCCTCCTTTCTTCCCGGATCTATGTATTCGATGTTTTTTGGTAGAGGTCTAGGTTTGAAACCTCTTCCTCCATCGCTTCTTTCTTTTTTCTGGGCGTGTATTGTCTTTGGGGCCTTCTTCCCTGAGTGACTACTAAGTGGGATCGCTTGAGTCTCTGCCGCTTATCGCCTTCTTCGCATGACTTGAGCCCTTTTTCCCAATACAAGTCCCAGGCTTGGGTCATGGTCATGTTCTCGAAGTATCCTCGGATGCGAGCGTCTTGAATTCATCAACAGATCTAGCTTGGTTCGACGCCTACGAAATGGCATCTGTGTCTCTTCCCGCCGAATGCCTCCGTCATTGCTTTCGAGTATGTCCATCGCACGGGCATCCATTTTTCTTTCAATCTCCATCATCTCTCGCTTATACTATTTTCCTCTTCTCGGACATGGGCACATGCAGTGTTGGAGCGGCAGAGTCACTGGAAGTTTGCAGATTATGTCGGCTATGACAAGTCCTTGTTGAGGGGTTCTAGCAACCATTAAAGTCATGTCTTTCGAACCTTCCCCTCAACTAATTTTCCTTTTCTTTCTTCTCTCGCTCTTCATTTGTTTTCTCCTTCACAAACAAGGCCTTCGTTTTTGAATCGATCATTTCAACGTCTTTAGGTATTCCTCTTCCCCTTTTTGGCATCATCAAAGGAAAGAGGAACCCTTGGAAACATGCCAGCAAGCATGAAATCTAGGCGGCCGATAGTGGGTTTTGCTTGGATTCATTGTGGAGTATGTTTGCCCAAATTCTCGAGCGGGTGACTTTTGATTCATTGTCACCAACTTCATTTCAGCCATAAGAAGGCTAAATTTTTCATTCATATTCTCCTCTATCTGCGAAGTTGTTTTCGATGAAATTCGCGCAGCAGTTCCATTTCAGTGGTATGAGAGGCATGCATCCTGTCAATATTTTCTTGCATCCTCTTCTTCATATCAGCATTATCGGTGCTCCAGATCAACATTTTATTATACAATGCTTTGAAGTATCTGACTTGTTCCACGCGCATTGTTTGCTGATGTTGCCACCATTCTCGGATCCTGAGTATGATTCCACGCAGATCGGCCGTAAGATTAGCATCTCTGTTATCCAGCCGCATATCCAATGAGGCCTCGTGCCTATGCCTTTCCATCTTTTCTATTTCTGCAAAAATCGCCTTGAAGACTTCTCGAACCTCAGCTGTTACCTCCGTCTCAGCTGGCGGCCAAGCAGCATCAAAATCAAAGTTTGCTGGGACGATGGTATCTATGGAAATGACTGGATCAGGTTTGTGAAAACGTCTTGGATCTTTAGCTGATTCTTCATCAAGATCGCGACTCTAGTGAGAAAGGGAACGTTTGTTCAAACGCATCATCACGAACATAGGGAATATGTTCAATGCTGTGACTTGTGGCGTGATGTGCCGGTTGAGTCGAATCTGGCTGCAGTGTCGGGCCTGCAGCTGATTGGCGTAATTGGTGGGGTCTTTTGTGGTATGGACCCGGTGGCCGAGCCTCGATTGTCTCAACGGCCGTCGGTCTCATCCGGTTTTTCCATTTGAGTTGTATGTTCCTCGGCCGTATCGATAGCGTCATCGGAAGATGATGAGATTTCAAGCGGTGGCTCATCATCAAAAGTGAATGTTTGACGAGTAGCCTTGAGATCCGACTTACTCGTGCTTAGGAGAACATCATCACCGAGTCTTTTGATTCGCAATGGGAATGACTCAGCTTCATCTCACCTTCCGATCCCGAAAGGTTACATCAGGGTTATCCGGGAATCATGAAGTGCACTTATCTCCTTCTCGATGCATCGATGATAACAGGAGGGATGTTTTGTGCTTTCGCTCTCTTTACCCGGGAAGTCTCAACCTCCCGTAGGCCTTGAGCACCTCCTGCAGTCTCAATCGCAGCAAGGCTGGACATTTCCTTCGGCTGCACTCACTGTCTTAGGGTCTTCTATGGTGGCATCCACAGAGTCTCAACTCCGTGGATTGCACTTTCATTGCCCAGTGTTAACTCCCGGGCAGATCCATCTTGTGCCTCGACCGCATCAACAACGCCCTTAGCCTGCAGAGCGGTTGGCACTTCACCGAGACAGTCTCAATCGTCCGAGCCGTCAAGTGACAACCTTTGTGTTTCTGTTTGTTTTTCCTTCTCCACTTCGCCTCCTAGATTCCTTGTGGAGTCATCTCGCAACAACCTCCAACCTAGCCGCAGAATGTGGAAGGAGTTTCCCCTCGCCTAGCACACCACCGAGTGACTTGGGTTGGGGTCGGTCTCTCCAAACTCCCACTGTTTTTCTCGTGAGTGTTCACCATTGGGGCGGTGGTAAGACACCTTCGAGGGGTTGGCTCGACTTGGGTCCCCAAGTTCCAAGTTTCATCGCCAGGTCCCCTAGATCCATCCTCAAAGTGAGTGGGAAGTGGTTGCGGCAAAGAATGACAAGTGGCAATCATTGTACCACTCCCAATGGATCAATCTCCGGTGAGATTTGGAAGACTCTCCTGGTCCTTCCATTATTTGTTGCTCATGCATCATTCTCGATTCCCGCATGGCTTTTTGCATTTCCAATTCTTCCGCTCGCAAAGAAATAGGTTTAAATCCTCATCACTTTCTAAAAGTATGTCAAGATGTGGATGAGTATGATCGATGGTTCGATTAGAGGACAAACATCGGCTTTGCGACGAGCCGCTTCCTGTTTGCTTTTGCTGTTCGTTCTCTTTTCAATTTGCGGCATGTTGATGCGATTATCCTCATCAAGGGCTTGCAAAGATCAGATCAACTTCAAGGAACTCAAGAGTTCCTCTCTTCCTCCTCAATAAACTCGGGTGTTCAAACCGCACCCTAGAGTGACTCGACTTCCACTTCCTCCACTCTCTTAAACGATTTTGGATGTCCGGATATAGTGGAGATAGCATGATCACATCATCGTCATCATCTTTCGCTGATTTCTTTCTCGGGGAATGGAGGGTAGCAGAGCTTGTCGCTTCTTCACCTCCTCAAAGCAAGATCCTGTCGTGGCGGAGACACAAATCCTTTCGGTAGGAGACTTAGGCCATCGAGTTGTTACTTGTTCGTCATTGTTTTGTCCACAAGCTAGGTCTTCGACACGCTCTCTGATCGGCCTCTCACAGATTTAGCGGTTCCATCAATTATCTCTAGAGACTCTACTTCTCCAGTTGTTTCAAAGAATTTGTTCGGTGAGTGGCGGACTCACCGCTTTCTCAAGCTCGAACGCTTGAAGAGTCTTCTTCTTTTGTTCCTCACGGAGGAATTTCAGTTCGGATTCGGTTTCCACGAGAATCCTCAAGGCGGCGGGCTGGTGCCGCTTTCTTGGTTTGAGGAGCTGGCTTTCTTGGCTTGTCAGTCCTCTTCTTTTTTTGACAACTAGAGAAGGTGTTTGAGGTTCCTTCTCAGGCTGCGGCATAGTGGCGAGGCGGGAGGAGACACGGCTGCAGGGGCGGTGACTCGGCTGTAGAGGGCAGTGCGGTTGTTTTCTTTGCCGCAGGCGTCTTTTTTTCTTTGCTGCAGGGCATCTTTCTTCTTTGGAGGGGAGGAGACAGTTTGTTTCTTCCGGGTCTGTTGATTCCCCTCACTTGTATCCGCTCTCTTGGCGTAAGCTCTCTTCTCGAGCTCCAAAATATTTGATCGAAACATTTTTTTATTGACATGGAATGCCTTTCCATATCGGAGTGGAAATCCTTTCACCTCCATCAACGGCCAATAACAAGGCCATACCCCGAGGATCCTCCGAACGACCCTTCTTCCTTGAAGGACTTATTCCCAATATTCTAGCATAGTCTGTTGTATACAAACTCAGCCTTGACTGAGTTTACTTTCTTCTCCTCCATGATCGCAGCCATGACGATCGGCTTAGTTTTAGGGTGATTAAAGCTTCCAAACTTTATGTCTACACATTTGGCAACAATATCCAGCTGACTTATGGTAATCTTCCTCGTGACTTCTTGTCTATTGTGTAGACAACTTTAGCAAAGACTCTGGTTTGGCCACTTCCTTTCATGCGGCAGACCAAGTTAACATCGGCTTTAAGTATTTTCGTACACCTTCCGACGGCAAGAAACAATGCTCCGCAAGGTCTTGGCCAGTGATCGTAAACTCCTTTTCATGAAGAGGACTTAATGCCCTCGTCATGAACCTCATCATTCACGTAGAACTGGGCGACCTCTTCCACATAAGTCATCTCAAACTCATCGTGAGAAAGGGTTTGATCCATATTTCTCCACTTTCTCGGCTATCTTCTTCACAAGGGTTTCATCGGACCCCTATTTGATCATCCCTACGAAATCCATGGTAGAACCAGTGTGGATTTGCTTTCCCAACTTAGCGAAATCATAGGTAGTTGCCATTTTAGTGATTTTTACCAAACGATCTTGAGAAACTTGCTTTAAAGATTTGTAGGGTTCGAGAAAAAAAAACTTTCTTTACTTTTTGGTGAGATGAACAATTTGAGTAATGTGAGAAAGAAAACAGACGAAATGGTATATGTATGGGTTATGAAAGGACGTGAATACGGTTTTTGAAATTTGATCAAGATCAACGGCTCAGTTAGCACGCCGATTAGCATTTAATTGCTTGCATTTAATGCGGCAAAGCATTTATATCCAATCATATGCTTTGACATGCGACTTTGATCGCGGCTGTCATTATTATCGACGTCATCCTTAAAACATTCCCACTTATTAAAAACGATTTGCGTTTTTGTCACTTAGCTCATAAATGACTCAGCTTACTCCTTAGTGATTCAACTTATCTTCTCTTTGTTCATATAGTGACTCAATTTGTCCTAACTCGATCTGTTGATTTTCCGATACTGGTGATTCACTTAGGTCGATTCACGAGCTTAGCTCTATTTTCATATTTTCTCGTTCCATCTCTTCTCCTTGAGTCTTATGAGTGTCAACTCGGCTCAATTAACCCTAGCTCATGCTTGAGTTCTTCAAATCTTGATTCACATAATGGCTTTATGAATATGTCACTAATTTATCGGTTGAGATGTATTCCAAGGTGATGTCCTTCTTTTCAACATGATCTCTTATGAAATGATATCGACATCAATGTGCTTTGTTCTTGAATGCAACACAGATTTTGAGTGATTGCAATAGCACTTGTGTTATCACACATAATTGGAATCTCTTTTTCTTCAACATCATAATCTCTCGGATGTTGTCTCATCCATAAGACTTGGGCACTTGTTTTGCCATGCTAGCTATGTACAATTTCGGTGTGGATGTGGCTATTGAATTTTGCTTTTTGCTAAACCAGGAAACCAATCTGTTTCCAAGCATTTGACATGTACCGAAGTACTCTTCCGTCCACTCTACATCAAAGATAGTCAAAGTCCGAGTAACCAATAAGCTTGAATCCTTCTTCCTTTGGATACCATAAGCCCACTTCCCGGCATCCCTTCAAATATCTTAGGATTCTCTTAGCCGTCATATGGCTTTCTTTTGGTGCAGATTGAAATCTTGCACATACACCTACCGCAAAGGTGATGTCCGCCTACTTTTCGTGAGATAGAGCAAGTGATCCAATGAGTGCTCAGTATCTTGTTTGATCCCGAGGCTTTCCATTTGCATCCATATCCATCTTGATTGATGTATTCGTTGGTATTTTCACGAGAAGATTTCTCTTCCATACCAAATTTCTTCATCAAGTCTCTGGTATACTTTGTTTGACTTATGAAGGTTCCATCCTTTAGCCGTTTAACTTGAAGTCCTATAAAGAATGTCGCTCTCCCATCATGCTCATTTCAAATTTCCTTGCATGAGGTTTGAGAATTTATCACACAGACTCTTTGTTTGTGGATCCAAAAATAATGTCATCCACATATATTTGAACAAGCAAGATACTCTCTCCATCTTGAATTTTGAAAGTGTTCTGTCCACTTTGCCTTTGGTGAATCCATTTTCTGTTAGAAATTGAGATAATGTATCATACCATGCTCTTGGTGCCTGTTTCAATCCATATAGAGCTTTCTTGAGCTTGTACACCTTATCTCCAAGAGTCTTCTCGCTCAAATCCTCGGAGGTTGTTCAACATAGACTTCTTCTTCTAAAAGTCCATTTAGAATGCACTCTTCACATCCATTTGATATACGTGAAGTTCTTGTGTGCAAGATAGGCAAGAAACATCCTTATTGCTTCTAATCTAGCAACATGAGCAAATGTTTCATCAAAATCTCTTCCTTCCTCTTGGCAATACCCTTTGGCTACCAATATTTCTTTGTTTCTTACCACGTAACCTTCTTCATTCATCTTCTTTCAAAACCATTTTGTGCCAATAACATTTTGATGGGTTGGTCTTTGAACCAATTCCCATTCTTTGTTTCTTTCAAACCGATTCAGCTCTTCTTGCATGGCCCGAATCCAATGTGTGTCATCCAATGCTTGAGACACATATTTTGGCTCTATTTGGGAAATAAAACAAGTGAAAATTGCTTTAGTTGAGCTCGGATCCACGGTTCTTACACCATCTCTTACATCTCCAATAACTAGCTCGTGGATGGTCTCTCGGCCATCTCACATCGAGGTTGGAGTAAGTCACAGGTTCGATCGTCTTGCAATGTTGTGTTATCTTGAGCACCTCTCTCGTCATCACTTAATCGCAAATTTTCCAAATTGTCTTTGAGATTCGACTATCTCATCTTCACCTAGATTAATTGCTCCGACTTGCCTTCAACATAGGGACTCTTCTACTGGTTGGGTGATTCGGCTTATCAGTTAACTCCTCAAAGTCCTCCCATTTATATTTGGTTCATCAAACACTACATGGATGGACTCTTCGTGACCATAGTCATTTTGTTCAAGACTCTATAGGCTTTGCTTTCATTTGAGTATCCCCATAATATACCTTCATCGACTTTAGCATCAAAAGTCTTTAGATTATCCTTGCCATTGTTGTGAATGAAGCATTTACATCCAAAGATCCTAAAATATGCAACATTTGGCTTTCTCCCCTGTCCAAATCTCATAGGGAGTCTTTGTCATTTTGTCTATTTATCATGCATCTATTTTGAGTATAGCATGCGAGTGTTTATTGCTTCACCCAAAATCTTTTAGGCAACCCTACTTGACTAACCCGGTCCTTGTTGCTTCCTTGAGAGTTCTATTTCTTCTTTCGCAACTCCATTCTGTTTGTGGAGTCCTTGTTTGTAGATAATTCGTGAGCAATACCATTTTCAACGCAAGATCGAGTTATTATTCCATTGACAAACTCGGTTCTTCTATCGGATCTTATCTTTATAATGGTTTGACTCTTCTCATTTTGAACTCTTTTCATCGATGAGGTAATTTTCGCAAAGTTTCCTTCTTTTACACATGAAGATTGTCCATGTATATCTTGAATAATCATCCACCACTACTAGAGTGTATTTCTTTCCACTTATGTTGCTGGCTCAACTGGGCCAAAAAGATCCATGTGTAACGGATGCAATATCTTTGTTGAAGATGGACTTGACTTCTCTTTGAATGATGATTTGATTTGCTTTCCCATATGGCATGCATCACAAACACTTTCCTTCTTGTACATCGAAGTCCGCAGTCCTTCTACAAGATTACTCCTTGCAAGCTTGTTAATTGTCTTGAAATTCAAGTGACTTAGATTCTTGTGCCATACCCAACTTGATTCGGTTGTACTCTTTGCTAGCAGACAAGTGCTTGGTGTAGCAATGATTGACCGATCTACCACATACATGTTCTTTTGTTTGAATCCTTGCAACACTACTTCATTTGATTCAGATTGTCTTTGATTTGGCATACTCCCATATTGAATCCAACATTATAGCCCTTGTCACGAGTTGGGCGATGCTTATGATTGAAGTTGAGGCCTTCAACGTATGAAACATCCGTGATTTGGCATACTCCCATATTGAATCTATTTTTTCTTGATGGATCCAAAGGCCTCTTATTTCCCTCGAGCTTCATTTCCTCCAAATATGACTTTTGCACCTCTAATCTCCTTGAATTTTGATAGATTTTTCTTGTTTCATGTCATATGTCCGGAACAACCGCTATCCATGTACCAGGTTCCTTGGCACTCGGTTGTTCCTTGAACCCGCAAGGAAAATAGTTTTTAGGTACCCATACTTGTCCGGGTCCCGAGGGGTTAGTCTTTGAAGATGATCCAACCAACCTATAGCCAAATGATTTGACTCTAAGAGGTTGCCATCTATCGTGCCATAGTTCACTTTGGCAAATTGCTTGGGGGCATTAGGTTCATACAATTTTGTCTCTTTTGTCAGTATGCTGTGTGTGTGTTTTAGCAATTGCCTTCTTTGGGTAATTGTGATATCTCCGAGTGTAGTTCTTGGGTGCATATGTGTGTCGATAATGACTCTTTTGCCTTTGGAATGGCCTTGGCCGAGTTCTAGGCCTTTGCCATTTAGGCTTGTATTCCATAGATCTTTGCCGATATTTCACATTATTCCAATCGGCTTGACTTGGGTAGTTTCTACCATTCCCATCATTTGTGTTCCCTCGATAGAACTTTTGGAGATTCGGTAGCTCTATTTCTTCTTTACAGAGTACTTCTGTTTGGAGTTTTCTTGAGGAACTCTGCTGGATTTCTTTCACTGTCCTCTCAAAGATACTCAACTGGCTATTTTCCTTTTCCTTTATATCCAAGGCCAGTTTGTTTGTGATTGTGCTTTGGAATGAATGTGCGTACAACATTTGGTGTCTTGGATTTTTGAGATGCTTCATTACTTGAAGATCCTTTTTCCAAGATCACTCTTGAGTTTGACTATGCACAAAGGAATTGAATCCTATGTCCTGTCTTGTCTCCACATTCTTTTTGCTCATAATAAGGTCATCCAGTGGTTTAGATGTCTTTGTAAATGAAGCAATCACATTTTTGAGATCATTCTCTCTCTTTTCTATAGCAGCTATTTATTTCGCTATTATTAGTTTAGCATTCTCGGCCTCTTCAGTTCTTTGTTCTCATCACCTATGTGACTTAGAGTGCTCAACTCCTTAGTCATTTGTGAGTTTTGGCTTTTGAGCTGGTTGTTTTCCTCATTTAGTAGTTAGTGTGAGGATTTAATGTGCTCAAAATCTTTCATCATTTTGCCTAATGAATCATAAAGATCAGTGGGTGATGAAGTGTGTGTGTCACAATCACTATCACTAGAATCAATGAGATGAGTTAGAGTGTACCTCATCTTCTTGGTCAGGTTGATCTTGTTCTTTAGCCATTATGCAGACCATAGCTTCTTCTTCAGAATCACTTGAGTAGTCAGCTTCACTACTCTCTCGAGTCCATCGCTTCTTTTGACTTAGTCAGATTAGCGTCTCAGCAGACCAACATTGCTCTTTTCTTTTCTTGTCTTCTTTCTCAAGACTTTTCTTTCATCTTCATTCCGTATTTATTTATTGACCACGAGGATATGGATGATCAATAGCAAAGTGTCCTGGTTATCGCAATTCCAACATAGGCTTTCAACTTTTGATCAGCTCTTTCATTTCTTGGGTTGTCGGTCTTTGATATTCGACCCTTTGATACTCAGCTCTCTTTGGTGGCCTATCTTCCTCTTGACTTGGAGGAGTTGAATGTCTTCGGAGGATTCACCTTTGTTTCTTTTGTAGTTCTTGTTGAAGAACTTGTTGAATCTTTAACCATCAAGACAATTTCCTCCTGGTCAATGACTTATTTGGTCTCAGCTCTTTTCCCTTCCTTGACTATGAGTGTAGCTGTTTTGGGTACAACTATCTCCTCTTGATCCTTTCTTCTCAGCTCAAACTCATAAGCTTTGAGATCTGAGAATAGTTCATGATTGGATGTTTTTGATAGGTCCATTGAGTGCCTTAGAGCCATGGTCTTCATTCCCCACTCACTGGGAGGCTTTTTAATATCTTCATACACATCTCCTAGTGTGTGTATTGTTTCCCAAGTCTTTGAGAGCTCATTTGTAATTTTAGTGAATCTAGCATCTAGTTGGTCCATCATTTCACCGCAAGCATTTTAAAGTTTTCAAATTTCGAACAACAACAGATAATTTGTTTTCCTTGATTTGCTCAGATCCTTCACAAATTATGGTTAGTTTATCCCATTTCTTTGGCTATTTTGCAAGATTTGACTTTGTTGAACATGGCTTTGTCCAAAGTCTTGTAAAGTATATCATTGGCCACATTGTCCAAGTTGTATCGTTTTCATTGTCATCATTTGTCCATTCAAACTTTTGGTTCTTCAACCATTAGTGGTCTAGGAGGAGCATCCTCCTCTCCTTCACCGCAGCAGCCTCTCCTCCTTGTTTGTGTTCACCTTCATTATTTGACCGACCCATCCTCTATCACTATCCACATTCCATCATGTAAAGTTGATAGATGAGCCTACATACGTATTTTCCAGTCATCAAATTCTTCAATGGTAAACATAGGAATGCGTGTCAAATTTGCTTCCATGATAATAACTTAGCAGAAAAGACTTTTGAAAGAACAAGTGTTAAAAAAACTTTTTGAAAGATTAGAGATCTAGTTCAAGAACTAACCGGTGCGGAAGGCTCAATGAACCTCGCTCGATACCACTTGTAGGTCCCAAGGGGTGTGAGTAAGGTTTAGAAGGGGGGGAGAGGTTGAATAAACCTTACCAACTTTTCGATTTTAGTCCTTTTAAAATAATACGAGTTAAATACACGGCTATGTCTCCGAATGGACAGCTAAGTTAGTTAACCAAACACAGAGTTAGCCACTCAATGACTCAATTTAGATGTTGATAGAATAACTCGCTTGTTTAGTCTAAACCTTAACTTGGTTGTGATGAGATTTTTCAGCGGAGGAAGACTTAACACCCTTGAATTTGGTTTAAGTTTGTTTTAACACTTGGTTTTAGCACTTTGTTAATTATCGGTTGAATGCAAATTATCAAGAGATATAAAGTAATATGTAGAAAGTAAATGCTTTGAAATGTAAATGACACAATAATTTTTATAGAGGTTCAAGATGGGGTAATTCTTCTACTCCTCTCTTCTCCAACTCTTGGAGGAATCCACTAAGTATTGATCGAGTACAAAGTGGTAATACGGTCAAATACAAGTCTTGATCACACAACCGGACTTGATCCTTTGGGACTCGATCCGAGATACCTTGATCACACGGTACCGCTTCTCGCTCGACTAAACCTTCTTCTTCATGTGGCGGCCGCCTTGCTACTTCAGCTCACTTGCTCAAGCTTCTTGGATTTGATCACGAAGCCCTCCAATAACTTGAGACTGGTTCGACCTTGAACCTTTCTACAATCAGAGGCCCCAAGGGGTGTGAATGTAAGGTTTAGAAGTGGGGGTTGAATAAACCTTACCAACTTTTCGATTTAGTCTGTTAAAAGTTCGAGTTAATACTTCACAAACTAAGTCCTTGATGGACGACTAAGTTAGTTAACCAAAGAGTTAGGCACTCAACGACTGATCGAGCCGTTGATAGAATAACTCACCGCTTAGTCTAAAACTTAACTTGACTTTTATATGATTTTATTGGAAGACTTAACACCCTTGAATTTGGTTTAAGTTTGTTTTAATACTTGGTTTTAGAACTTTGTTGATTATCAATCGGATAGCAAATTTATCAAAGCAAATATTGAAAAATATGCGTAAATTTAAAGTGTTGAAATGTAAAATGACACAATAAATTTTATAGAGGTTCAAGATGGGTAATTCTTCTACTCCTCTCTTGTCCAACTCCTGGAGGAATCCACTAAGTATTGATCGAGTACAAAGTGGTTATCAAGACAGATACAAGTCTTGATCACACGGTGACTTGATCCTTTGAACTCGGTCCGAGATGCCTTGGTCACTCAGTGGCTTCTCGTGAGACGACTCAACTTCTTCACAGGGTACCGCTTTGCCTTGCTACTTCACCCCACTTGCTCAAGTTTCTTGGATTTGATCACGAAGCCCTCCAAATAACTTAAGACCGGTTCGACCTTGAACCTTTCTACAATCGTTCGTGGAATGTAGACCCCTTTGATTTTTCGGATGTTTCCTCTTCAACCGATTGAAGTTGTCTTTCCTTCAGGTAAGTGTTGGATTGATTTCCTTCGTGTTGTAGGCTTTGAGGATTAAACTTGAATGATTTGAGTAGGTTATAGCTTGAATAATAGCTTGAAAGTTTAGGTAACAAGGTTAACCTTTTCTCAAATAGATTCCTCACCTTTTATAGTGTTCTTTTTAAAATTTGCCCGTTGAAGAGATAGGTTAATTTTCAAAAGACACTTGTGGTCGTTGGCTTGTCTTGTTGTAGTCCTTGGAATTGACATTTCCTCGTATTAATGAGCCTTGACTTTTCAAAGTTCGACACAGTGCAGAGCTTCCCATTGGTTTATTCCTTTTGCACGCTTTCGGGATCGAGCACTTTAAGAAAGGCAAGATGGAAGTATTACTTGTTTAAGTAATTTTCTTAACGTCAGTAACGGATCTCTTTCGATTGTCTCGACTTGATCGCATTTCCTTGACTTCCCCAGGTGACTTCGAGTCGCCTCCAATCATTGGATGACTCATCCGTCACTTCAACTGAGGCTTGGCTATCTTGAGTTGACTTGGTGACACTTCACTCACCTGCATCTCACCGCACCATCATCGAGTTCTGTCTTCTCTTCTTTGCCACACTCACCGCCTCACGGTGAGTCTTCCTTCTAGTCTCCGGTTGACTTCTTGCATATTCTCGGCATAGCCGACTTAACTCAGCTCGACCAGCCCTACTATTACAATGCAATTTACAACAAAAATGGGGTGCCAACTTTCTATTCTAAGTTTTACATGGCATTCATCAAAATCTAAAAATTAATTTCCCAACACAATCCTCCTTGGAATGTAGTCCCCTTTTGATTTTTCAAAAGTTTCCTCTTCAAAGTTTGAAGTTGTCTTTCCTTCATGACTTGGTGTTGGATTGATTTCCTTCGAATTTTAGGCTTGAGGATTTGCTTGAATGACTTGAGAATTTTTGCAAAGGTTACAACTCGAATGATAACTTGAATGTTTGTGGTTGGTCACCTTCTCTCAAAGTGATTTCTCGGCCTTTTATAGTGAACTTTCAAAAAATCGCCCGTTGAAGAGATAGCCGATTTCAAAAGTCACTTGTATTTGTTTGCTTGTCTTGTTGCAGTCCTTGATCTTGACATTTTCTCGTATTAAATGAACATTCAGCTTTTGAGTCGACACAAGGTGCAAGATGCTTCCCATTGGTTTATTCCTTTTGCACGCTTCTCGGGATCGAGCACTTTAAGACATGGCATCATGGAAGTATTACTTGTTTAGGTAATATTCTTGACTTCACGGCAACGAATTCTTTTCGGTCGTCTTTAGTAATCCCAAGGGGTGTGAGTGTAAGGTTTAGAAGGGGGTTGAATAAACCTTACCAACTTTTGATTTAGTCCTTTTAAAAATTGAGTTAATACTTCACGGTTGTGTCCTTGATGGACTAAGTTAGTTAATCAACAGAGTTAGTCACTCAATGACTCGGATCGAGTGATGATAGAATAACTCAATTTGTTTTGACTAAAGACTTAACTCTTGTGATTTATTTTTAGCGGAAGACTTAACACCCTTGAATTTCGTTAAGTTTGTTTTAATACTTGGTTTTAGCACTCACTTGATTATCAATTGGATAGCAAATTTATCAGATATAAAAATTGAGATGCAGAAATTAAAGTGCTGAAATGTAAATGACACAATAAGTTTTTATAGAGGTTCAAGATGGGGTAAGTCTTCTACTCCCTCTTCCCCAACTCCCTGGAGGAATCCACTAAGTATTGATCAATATACGAGTGGTTAATGTCCAGATACAAGTCTTGATCACACAAATGACTTGATCCTTTGGGACTCTCGGAGATGCCTTGGTCACGCAGACTTGCTTCTCGTGACGACTCGGCTTCTTCACAGGGCGGATGCCTTGCTACTACAGCCCACTTGCTCAAGCTTCTTGGATTTGATCACGAAGCCCTCCAAAAACTTGAGACTGGTTCGACCTTGAACCTTCCTACAATCCTCCGTGGAATGTAGACCCCTTGATTCTTCAAAAATTTCCTCTTCAACTGATTGAGGTTATCTTTCCTTCACAGGTGAGTGTTGGATTGATTTCCTTCGTAATGTAGGCTTGAGGATTGATTTAGAATGATTTGAGAATATATTAAGTTACAGTTCAGATGTTTGCTTGAATGTTCGTGGTTCAGGTAACCTTCTCTCAGAGTTATTCCTCAGCCTTTTATAGTGATCTTTCAAAAATCTGCCCGTTGAAGAGATATGCTTATTTTTGAAAGTCATTTGTGGTCGTTGGCTTGTCTTGTTGCAGTCCTTGGAATTTCCATTTCCTCGTATGAATGATTCTTGACTTTTGAGTTCGACTTGGTGCAAGTGCTTCCCATTGGTTTATTCCTCTTGCACGCTTCGAATCGAGCACTTCAAGAAAGACAAAGATGGAGGTATTACTTGTTTAAGTAATTCTCTTGATTTCTCGGCAACGGATCTCTTTCGATTGTCTTGACTTGATCGCATTTTCTTAACTTCCCAGGTGACTTGAGTCGACTTCCAATCATTTGATGACTCTTTTGTCACTTCAACCTTGAGACTGGTTTGTCTTGAGTTGACTTGATCGATACTTCACTCGATTTGCATCTCATTTGCACCTTGATCGAGTTCCCATCTTCTCTTCTTTGCCATACTCACCGCTTGCCTCTCAATGAGTCTTCCTTCTAGTCTCCAGTTGTCTTCTTGCATGTTTAGGCATAGCTGACTTAACTCAGCTTGACCAGCCCTATCTATTACAATGCAATTTACAACAAAAATGGGGTGCCAACTTCCTATTCTAAGTTTTACATGGCATTCATCAAAATCTACAAAATAATTTCCCAACAATTTCCCCCTTTTTGATGATGCCAAAACTTAAAACATTCATACAATTATTTAACAAAGAAAGATACATACGCATACAAATGTAGAACTACTGAGAATGTATGTTTAGAATCGATCTTTTATTGATCATAACATTCTTGTTCTTTACATAGCTGTTTACAGAGTGTATCAGAGTTTAAGCCTAAAAAAAATTGTATCAGAGTTTAAACGAGGCTTAGACTAACCATGCTGTTCTATATCTACTCACGTATAGAAATTGCATAATTTTATTCAACGATGTAAGACTTACATAAAGTGTATTTACATAGGAAAATACATGAAGGGTGGACATCAACACTTCATCTCCTTCACGCCTCCTTCTTTTATCTTCTTGACTCTGTCATCTTCGACCTTTTCCTTTTCTTCTCATCTTCATGCCTTCTTTTTTCTCATATGCCTTAAGGCGACTTCATCTCTTCTTAGTCTTTCTTGTCTTTCCTCCCATAGCTGAGTTTGTCTTTTATTTTCCTCTTCAATTCTCTTCACATACTCAACATTGTTCTTAGCCACTTGCGGATTGGCTACTTCGTCAAATCCGGCCAGTAGATCCCTCATTTCTTGCCTGGATCTATGTATTCAATGTTTTTGGGCGAGTTCTAGGTCCAAACCTCTTCCTCCACCACTACTTCTTCCTCCGCCTCCGGGCATGTATTGTACTAGGGCCTTCTTTTTCCCGAGTGAGTGACCAGTGACCAGAGAGGAGTGGTTTGGTTTGTCTGTCAACTTCTTCACATAGTGTGAGACATTTTTCCCAAGATAAATCCCGTGCTTAAGCCATGGACATGTTTGCGAAGTAACCTTGAGATGCGAGCGTCTTGAATTCATCATCAGATCTTCGCTCGATTCCGCATCTGAAATAGCATATGTGTCTGTCTTATTGGATTGCCTCCATGTTGTTTGAATATCCATAACTCGGGCATTCATCCTTCCTTCCACTTCCTTCATCCCTCGCTTCAATCGTCTTTCTCTTTTGACCATTGTGTAGTGCAGAGTGTTGGAGTGGCGAGTCATCGGGAGTTTCTTTGATAATATCGCTATAACAAGACCTTGTTGGGGGTTTTAGCAATCATCAAGGTCACATCTTTCGAACCTTCCCCTCAATAGACTTCCCTTTCTTCTCTCTTATTACTTCTCATTTGTCTTTTCCTTCACAATCGCTTCCTCCTTCTCGACTTTAGGATCCTTCGCTTTTACGTATTCCTCTTCCCCTTTTTGGCATCATCAAAGGAGAGAGGAACCCCTGAAACAAGCTAGCAAGCAAGAAGTCTAGTCCGCGATGGTTGAGTTCGCGAATGCGCACGGAGTAAGCCGCACGAAACTCGGAGCGGGTGGCGTTGGATTCATTTGCTACCAACTTCATCTCATCTCAGCCATGAGGAGATGAATATTTGATCCATATTCTCTTCCACATGCGGGAGCTCGTTCTTATTATGTTCACGCAGAACTTTATCTCGTAGTATGAGATTCATGCATTTGTTCAATGTGCTCTTGCAATTTTGTCTTTGCATCAGCATTCTCAGCCCGCCGGACTAACAACTTGTTGAACAATGTTCGAAATATCGAGCTTGTTCCACACGCATTGTTTTTCTTTGCCACCACTTACGGATCCCGACTATTATGCCTCTCAAGTCGCAGTAAGGTTCAAGCGCCCTATTATCCCGACCTCATGTCCGGTGAGGGGTGGTGCCTCTCCATCCATTCAATCTCAGCAAATAAGACTTTGAACACCTCCCGAACTTGTTTGTCACCCTGCTTTCACCGGTGCCAAGCAGCGTCAAAGTCATAGTTTGGAACAATGGTGTCACGATGGAATAAAGGAATCAGTCATGTGGAAGCACTCATGATCTTTAGTTGATTCTTCGGGAGGTCGGTACCTCCCAGAGAGAGGGAAATGATTCTACGAAAGGATCATCACGGGCAACTAGAATTTGTTCAATGATAATTGGTGCTCGTGAAGTCCCTTGTGGAGTCGAACTGTTGCAGCTTGGGAGCCCGCGCGATGGACTGTTTCGATTGTGGTCATTGTGAAGTCGACCCAGCCTTGCCGAGCCTCACTATCTCAACAACTTCGTCGGTCTCGGTGGTTTTCCAAATGAGTTGATCGGTCCTCCGCTTTATCGAGCGCCATCGGACTATGATGAGATTTCCATGGGTGGCTCATCATCAAAGTTGAATGATTGGCGAGTAGTCTTGAGGTCGACTTACTCGTGGTTGGAACATCCTCAATCGAGTCTTTGGGATCGATCCAGGGGATGACTCGGCTTCATCGTCTCCTTCCGATCCCGAGAAAGGTTACATCGAGATTATCCTGGGAATCGTGAAGAGCACTTATCTCCTTTTCTCGATGGATCAATAATAGCAGGAGGGATGTTCGGCTTCGGTTTCTCTACCCGGGAAGTCTCAACCTCCCGTTGGCCTTCATTACCTCCCTACGGAGTCTCAACTGCAGCGAGGCCTTGACATCCCTTTCGATAGTGTCGGGCATGCCTGGGGGTCTTTCGAGGTGGCATCCATTGGAGTCTCTACTCCATGGATTGCACTTTCATCGCCCAGTGTTAACTCGGGCGGTTCCTTCTCGTGCCTCGATCGCATCGCGGCGTCATTAGCTCGCAGAGCGGTTGGCACTTCACAGTCTGAGATAGCCACAATCGTCGAGCCTCATCGATGACAACTTGTGTGGTATTCTGTGATTGTTCTTTCTCCACTTCGCCTCCTAAATTCATTGTGGAGTCACCGCAGATCCTCCGACCTTGCTACGGTGGATGGAGTTTTCCCACCGTGGCATACCGGTGAGTGACTTGGAATGGGGTCACTCGTCTCCGGACTCATTTGTGCTCCCATCGAGTATTCAGCCATTGGGGCGGTGGTAAGACACCTTCATTAGGGGTTGGCTCGATCGGGGTCCCCACTATCCCGTTTTCATCGCGATTCCTTTAACACCTTTTCTCGAATGAGTGGGAAGTGGTGGCGCGACTGTGATGGCAATATGTCGCACCACTCCCATCGGGTCTATTTCAGTTTGTGATTTGGAGGACTCTCCTGGTCCCTCCATCATTCTTTGCTCATGGAGGATTCTCGACTCTTGCATTGCTTGCCGTGATTTGCAATTCTTTCAAAAAGAACAGGTCAGATCCTCATCACTTTCGATAGGACGCCAAAGTGAGAGTGTGTATGATCGGTGGTGCGAGAGTGAGAGGGCAGATCTTGGCCTTCTCACGTGCCTCTGCGTCCTCATTTGCTTTAGCCCATTCGTTTTCTTTTCGAATGCGGTATATTGATGCAATTATCCTCATCAAGGGCTTGCGAAGATCGTGTACACCTCAAAAAACTCAAGAGTTCTTCTTCCTCAAAGCAATGAACTCGGATTTTCAAACCGCACTGGATAGGCTCGCCTTCCATTTTCTCCACTCGCAGACGATTTTGGATGTCTAGATACAATGGAGAGTACATTATTACATCGTCTTCATCATTCTCTTGCCGCCCTCGTTTCCGGGGATTAAGGGTAGCAGACTCATTGCTCGACATCTTCGTAGCCTCACATATGTGGAGAAACAACCTCCGCAACAGTGATTCGGTTGTCTCGGCTATTCCTTGTTCCTCGCTTGTTCTGGCTTCTTACAAAGGTGGGGTTCGAGTTGCCTCTGCTGATCATCCTCAGCAGACTTGGCGTTTCATCAATCACGCCTGGAGACTCTACTTCTCCGGCTAGTCTCGGGGTATCTTCTCCACCGAGTGAGTGGTCGACTCGACCGGTTTCTCAAGCTCGGGAACGCTTGAAAATTCTTCTTCTTCTTTTTGTTTGTACAAGAGGGATTTGGTTCGGATAAGGTTTCTTCGAATCCTGGGCGGGGGGCGGTGCTATTGTCTTCTTCTCGAGGAGCCGTCTTGGCTTATCGTTCTCCTTTTCTTGACGCAATAGGAGAAGGTATTTGAGATTCTTTCTCCGCCGCGGCTCAGGGTAGGAGACACGGCTGCGGAGCAGCGTGACTGACTACTGCAGGGCGGGAGCGATTTCGTTTTCTTTGCTACGAGGGGCAGCAGATCTTCTTAGCAGCGCAAGAGCATCCCTTTTCTTTGGAGGAGAGAAGACATTTGTATCTTCGTGGTCACCTGATTCCCCTCACTCGTGACGCCTCTCTTAGCGTAGGCTCTTCTCGTGCGCGGAGAGGTTTGATTCAACATCCTCTTGTTTACATGGAACGCCTTTCCATGTCGAAGAGAGACTCCTTTTACTCTATCGTCGGCCAATCACAGGCCATATCCTAGGGAACCTCCAAACGTTCCATCCTCCTTGAAGGATTTGTTCCCAACATTCTCGGCGTAGTCCATCAGACAAACTCATTTGATTCACTTTTCTGTTTCTTCAATGATCGCAGCCATTACGATCAACTTTGCTTTGATAGTGGTCAAAGCCGCCAAATTTGATATCTATGCATTTGGCAACGATATCCAAGAATTTGTGGTAGTCCTCCTTCGCCAGTGACCTCTTATTAGTGTAGACTACTTTCTCAAAGATAGTCGGACTTGGCTACTTCCTTCCAAGCAAAGAATCAGTCAACATCGCTTCATTAATTTCCAACACTCCTTCCGCTGCAGAATAACAAGCGTTGTTCTCGCCAAATCCTTGGCGTAATAATGAGCTCCTTTCCATGAACAGAGGACTTGATGCCCTCATCTTGAACCTCGCTGCGTTCACGTATAATCGTGCGACCTCTTCCACATAGGTCATCGGAAACTCCAACGTCGAAACGGTTTTCAGCCAGGACGTTTCCAATTTCTTAGCAATCTTCTTCACTAGGGTGTCGTCGGACCTTGTTTCATCATACCATCGAAATCACAAGAGACCCGATGTGGATTTGCTTTCCTAGCTTGACAAAATCATGAGTGGATGCCATTTCCCAAAGATTTTACCGAACGAAACTTTAGAAAATGATCTCGAGGATTGAAAGGGTTTTGAAAGAAAATTTTGCTTTTGCTTTCGAGAGAGAGATGAACAGAGTTTTTGGTAAAGTGAGGAGAAATGGACGAAATGGTTTAAGTATGGTTCATGATAGGACGTGCGGGTGGTTTTTGAAATGTGATCAAAATCAACGGCTTAGATCTTGCACGCCGATTTGCATTTAATGTCTCGTATTTAATGCGGCAACATTTATATCAAATCATAAGCTTGGTGTGCGCTTTTACTGTACACATCATAATTTATCCGACGTCATTCTTAAAAACATTCCCGCTTAGTAAAAACGATTGCGTTTTTGTCACTTTGCTCATAAATGACTCACTTGTCCCTTAGCCGATTTAACTCTTCTCTCCTCGCATGTAAATACTCGCCATCGCCTAACTCGGTACAACTGTCTTTCCGACATTTACTGATTCACTTAGCCGATTTAAGAGTTGACTCTTTTTCCTCTTTTCGTGTTTCATTTCTTTTCTTTGAGTCTTCGAGTGTCAACTCACTCAATTAACCCTAACTCAAGCTTGAGTTCTTCAAATCTTGACTCACATAATGGTTTTGTGAATATGTCGCCCAACTACTTATCGGTTGAAATATATTCCAAGGTGATGTCCTTCTTTTCAACATGATCTCTTATGAAGTGATATCTCGACATCGATATGTTTTGTTCTTGAGTGCAACACAGATTTTGAGTGATTGCAATTGCACTTGTGTTATCACACATGATTGGAATTTCCTTTTCTTCAATTTCATAGTCTCTCATTTCTTTGTCTCATCCATAGGACTTGGGCACAACAATGCTGCCAGCCTATGTATTCTCGTCACTGTGGAGGTGGCTATTGAATTTTGCTTTTT
The DNA here is from genome assembly GCA_016081115.2 of Rehmannia glutinosa. Lineage (NCBI taxonomy): Eukaryota > Viridiplantae > Streptophyta > Magnoliopsida > Lamiales > Orobanchaceae > Rehmannia > Rehmannia glutinosa. The sequence goes on along the minus strand of CM071937.1, from coordinate 56,171,113 downwards.
GCTAAACCAGAAATTAGCCTATTTCCAAGCATTTGACATGTGCCTCGAGGTGCTCTTCCTGTCAACTCTACATCCAAAGATAGTCGTAGTCCGAATAGCCAATTAGCTTGAATTCACCTTCCTTTGATACCATAAGCCAACTTCTTGGCTTCCTTTCAAATATCTCAAGATCCTCTTGGTCGCAGTCATGTGGCTTTATTTTGGAGCAGATTGAAATCTTGCGCATACACCTACAACAAAGGTGATGTCTGGCCCGCTTGCTGAAGATAGAGCAATGATCCAATAAGTGCTCAGATCTTGTTTGATCTACAGGCTTGCCATCTGCATCCATGTCCATTTTGACTGATGTATTCATTGGTATTTTTACGTAAGACTTCTCTTCCACACCAATTTCTTCATTAAATCTCTCGTGTATTTTGTTTGACTTATGAAGGTTCCATCCTTCACTGTTTCACTTGGAGTCCAAGGAAGAATGTCGCCTCTCCCATCATGCTCATTTCGAATTTGCTTTGCATGAGGTTTGAAAATTTATCACACACTCTTTGTTTGTGGATCCAAAAATGATGTCATCCACATATATTTGAACAAGCAAAGATGTTCTTCCTATCTTGAATATCTGAAAAAGTGTTCAATCCACTTTTCCTTTTGTGAATCCATTCTCAGTCAGGAATTGTGATAATGTATCATACCATGCTCGGGTGCCTGTTTCAATCCATATAGAGCTTTCTTGAGTTTGCATACCTTATCTCCAAGAGTCTTCCGCTCAAATCGTGGAGGTTGTTCAACATATACTTCTTCTTCCAATAAACCATTAAGGAATGCACTCTTTACATCCATTTGATATACAATAAAATTCTTGTGGGGTGCATAGGCAAGAAACATCCTTATAGCTTCCAATCTTGCTACAGAGCAAAGGTTTCATCAAAATCTATTCCTTCTTCTTGGCTACCAATCTTGCTTTGTTTCTTACCACGTAACCTTCCTCATTCATCTTGTTTGAATACCCATTTAGTGCCAATAACATTTTGATGGGTAGGTCTTTGAACCAGTTCCCACACTTTATTTCTTTCAAACCGATTGACTCTTCTTGCATAGCTTGAATCCAATGTTGTGTCATCCAATGCTTGTGACACATCTTTAGGCTCTATTTGTGAGATGAAGCAGGTAAACATTGCTTCTTGTTGAGTTCTCGATCTTGTTTTGACACCTTCTCTTACATCTCCAATGACTAGTTCTCGTGGATGGTCTCTCACCATCTTACATCGTTGGATTAAGTTAGTTGGATTGATCGTCTTGCCTTGTGTGTTGCTTTGATCAGCTCTCTCGTCATCACTAAGCCGCAGATTTTCCAAATTGTTTTTTTGAGACTGGGCCTATCTCATCTTCATCCGGGTTTATAATTCCCTTCACTTCAAAGATAGGACTCTTTCGCATGGTTGGTTGATTCAAATTGACTTATCACCGACTCTTCAATGTCTTCTCCACTTACATTTGGCTCATCAAACACCACATGAATGGATTCTCTCGTAACCATAGTCCTTTGTTGAGTACTCAGAGGCTTTGCTCGGTGAGTATCCCAAGAAGATACCTTTCACGCCTTTAGCATCAAAGCCTTTAAATTATCTTTGCCATTGTTATGAATGAAGCATTTGCATCCAAATATTCTAAAATATGCAACACTTGGCTTTCTCCCCGTCCAAATCTCATAGGAGTCTTTGTCACCGTCTGCTTATCATGCATCTATTTTGAGTATAGCATGATGTGTCTATTGCTTCAAATTTCAGCCCAAAATCTTTTAGGTAGCCCCGTCAGCCTAACATGGTCCTTGCCGCTTCTTTGAGAGTTCTATTCCTTCTTTTCGCAACTCCATTTCTTTGTGGAGTCCTTGCCGCAGATAATTCATGACCAATACCCTTTTCAAGACAATATTGAGTTATTATACCATTGACAAATTCAGTTCCTCTATCGAGATCTTATTTTGATAATGGTTTGACTTTTCTCATTTTGAATCCTCTTCATTAGCCGTGGGTAGTTTTGCAGAGTTTCTTTCTTCTTACATATGAATATTGTCCATGTATATCTTGAGTAGTCATCTACTACCACCAAGGTGTATTTCTTTCCACTTATGCTATTTGGTTCAATCGACCAAATAGATCCATATGTAGCAGTGCAATATTCTTGTTGAAGATGGACATGTCTTTTCTTTGAATGATGATTTGATTTGTTTTCCTTTCGACATGCATGACATATACTCTCCTTCTTGATATCGAGTCCGGGAAGTCCTTCCACAAGATTGCTTCCGCAAGTTTGTTAATTGTTTTGAAATTCGGTGACTCGACGGCTTCTTGTGCCACACCAACTTGATTCGGTTGTGCTCTTTGCTAGTAGAGTGCTTGGTGTTGCGATTGACCAATCTACCACATACATGTTCTTTTGTTCCGCATCCTTGCAACACAACCTCATTGATTGATGTTCTTGATTTGGCATGTACCCATGTTCAATCCAACATTGTAGCCTTTGTCACGCAGTTGGCTAATACTTAGCAGATTGAATATGAGTCCTTCAACATATGCAACATCCGTGATTTCTAATCCATTTTTCTTGATGGATCCAATGCCTCTTATTTCTCCCGGAGCTTCATTTCTCCAAATATGACTTTTGCACCTCGACTTCCTTGAATATTGACAGATTTTTCTTGTTTCTGTCATATGTCCGGAACAACCACTATCCATGTACCAGGTTCCTTGGCACTCACTATTCCTTGAACCGCAATCAAGGAAATTAAGTTTTAGGTACCCATACTTGTCTGGGTCCTGAGGGGTTAGTATTGTAAGATGATCCAACCAACCTATAGCCAAATGATTTGACTCTAAGGGGTTGCCATCTATTAGTGCCATAATCATAATTAACTTTGGCAAATTGCTTGGGGTTCTAGGTTCATACATTGTCTCTTTTGTCTCGTATGCTTGTGTGTGTGCTTTAGCAATTGCCTTCGTTGGGTAGTTGTGATATCTCTGAGTGTAGTACCTAGGTGCATATGTGTGCTGATGAAAGCTCTTATACCTTTGAAATGGCCTTTGTTGAGTCTTAGGCCTTTGCCATTTGGGCTTATATTTCATAGGTCTTTTGCCGATAGTTCACATTATTCCAATCAGCTTGGCTTGGGTACTTTCTACCATTCCTTCATATGTGTTTCTTTTATAGAACTTTTGGGGTTCTTGGTAGCTCTGTTTCTTCTTTACAGAGTATTTCTGTTTGGAGTTTTTGAGGAACTCTTTGGATTTCTTCTCACTGTCCTCTCAAAGACACTCAACAAGTTGTTTTCTTTTCCTTTATAACCAAGACCAGTTTGCTTGTGATTGTGCTTTGGAATAAATGTGTGTGCACCATTTGGAGTTTTGGATTTTTGAGATACTTCATTACTTGAAGATCCTTTTTCCAAAATCACTTTTGGAGCTTGACATAGTCCGGAGGAATTAAATCTAAGCCTCGTCTTGTCTCCACATTCTCTTTGACTCTTAATAAGATCATCCAATGATTTAGATGCCTTGGTGAATGAGGCAATCACATTTTTGAGGTCATTTTCCCTCTCTTCTATAGCAAACTATCTCGCTTATTAGCTTAGCATTTTCATCTTTAGACTTTCATTCTCATCACCTATTTGACTTAGAGTACTCGGCTCCTTAGTCATTTTGTGAGTTTTGGTTCTTGAGTATGTTGTTTTCCTCATTTAGTAGTGTGTGTGAGGATTTAATGTGTTCAAAATCTTTCATCATTTTGCCTAATGAATCATAAAGATCGAGTGGGTGATGAAGTGTGTGTGTCATGATCACTATCACTAGAATCGAGTGTGATGAATTAGAGTGTACCTCATCTTCTTGGTCCGGTTGGTCTTGTTCCTTGGCCATCAAAAGATCAAGGCCTCTTCTTCAGAGTCACTTGAGTAGTCACTTCACTACTCTCAATCGATGTGTCTCTTGACTTGGTCATTTGTCTCAGATCTCTGCGCACCAACATTGCTTTTTCTTTTCTTGTCTTTTTTTCTCTCAAGACTTTTCTTTCTTCTTCATTCATGTATTTGTTGACTACAGGATATGGGCAATCAATGGCATAGTGACTGGTTGCTCGGTTCAAAGATAGATTTTCAATCTTTTGATCAGCTCTTTCCATTCTTGGATTGTCGGCCCTTTGATATTCAACTTCTTGATGCTCGTTCTCTTGGTTGGTCTATCTTCCTGACTTGGAGGAGCCGAGTGTCTTCCGGAGGATTCGCCCTTGCCTCTCTTGTAGTTCTTATTAAAGAACTTGTTAATCCTTTTAACCATCGGGCTATTTCTCTTGGTCAATGACTTCTTTGACCTCGGCTCTCTTGCCATCCTTAACAATTAGAGCAAATTGTTTTGGGCACAAATTGTCTCTCCTCGGTCTTTTCTTCTCACTCAAATTCGTAGGCTTTGAGATATGAGAATAGTTCATGGTGGATGTCTTGGATAGGTCCATGGAATGTTTTAGTGCCATGACCTTCATTTCCCATTCATTGGGAGACTTCTTAGAATTTTCATACACATTTCTTCGTGTATATTCTTTTCCAAGTGCAGATAGCTCATTGGTAATTTTGTGAACCGAGCATCCAGTTGATCCAAGGTCTCTCTTGTGATCATTTTGAAATTCTCAAATTTTCAGACAAAGAACCGATAGTTTATTTTCCTTGATTTTTCCGAGCCTTCACAAATCAATGTTAGCTTGTCCTGATTTCTTTAGCCGTTTTGCATGATTTGACTTTGTTGAACATAGCTTTGTCCAAGGTTTTGTAAAGAATGTCCTTGGCCACATTGTCCAAGTTATATCTTTTCTGTCATCATTTGTCCATTCAGCTCTTGGTTTTTCAACCATAGCCGGTCCTGGGAGCAACATCCTCTTCACCTTCATGCAGACTCTCCTTACAATCGTGTTCACTTTTAAAATTTTGCAGGCCCATCCTCTATCACTATCCACATCTCATCATGTAATCTTCGATAGATGAGCTCGCATACGAATTTTCCAATCATCAAATTCTTCAATTGTGAACATATGGATGCGTGTCAAATTTGCTTCCATGATAATACCTTTTCTTTGGAAAAAAATTTTGAAAGATCAAGTACTAAAACAGACTTTGAAAAATTTGGAGATCTAGTTCAAGAACCGGCGCGGAAGGCTCAATGAACCAACCGCTCGGATACCACTTGTAGGTCCCCAAGGGTGTGAGTGTAAGGTTTAGAAGGGGGTTGAATGAACCTTACTTAACTTTTGATTTAGTCCATTTAAAAATTCAGAGTTATTACTTCACAGCTTGTGTCTTGATGGACAACTAAGTTAGTTAATCAGAGTTAGTCACTCAACAGACTCGACGAGCCGTTGATAGAATAACTCAAAATTGTTTTGACTAAAGACTTAACTCTATTGTGATTTGTTTTATTGGAAGACTTAACACCCTTGAATTTGGTTAAGTTTGTTTTAATACTTGGTTTTAGCACTCGATTGATTATCAATTGGATAGCAAATTTATCAAAGGTATAAAAATTAAGATGCGAGAAATTAAAGTGCGGAAATATAAATGACACAATAACTTTTATAGAGGTTCAAGATGGGATAATTCTTCTACTCCTCTCTTCTCCAACTCCTGGAGGAATCCACTAAGTATTGATCAATATACGAGTGGTTAATATCCCCGCATACAAGTCTTGATCACACGCCTAACTTGATCCTTTGGGACTCGACCGGAGATGCCTTGGTCACGCAGTGGCTTCTCGACGACTCAACTTCTTCATAGGGCGGCTTTGCCTTGCTACTACAACCCACTTGCTCAAGCTTCTTGGATTTGATCACGAAGCCCTCCAAAACTTGAGACTCGGTTCGACTTGAACCTTCCTACAATCCTCCGTGGAATGTAGACCGCTTGAATCTTCAAAAATTTCCTCTTCAACCGATTGAGGTTATCTTTCCTTCACAGGTGAGTGTTGGATTGATTTCCTTCGTAATGTAGGCTTGAGGATTGATTTAGAATGATTTGAGAATATATTAAGTTACTGATTCGAGATGTTTGCTTGAATGTTTGTGGTTGAGTAACCTTCTCTCGTAGTTATTCCTCGCCTTTTATAGTGATCTTTCAAAAATCTCGTTGAAGAGATAGGCTTATTTTTAAAGTCACTTGTGGTCGTTGGCTTGTCTTGTTGCGATCCTTAGAATTTCCATTTCCTCGTATGAATGATTCTTGACTTTTCGTAGTTCGACATGGTGCAGTGCTTCTTCCCATTGGTTTATTCCTCTTGCACGCTCCTCGAACCGAGCACTTCAAGAAAGACAAGATGGAGGTATTACTTGTTTAAGTAATTCTCTTGATTTCGGCAACGGATCTCTTTCATTGTCTTGACTTGATCGCATTTTCTTAACTTCCCAGGTGACTTGAGTCACTTCCAATCATTTGATGACTTTTCTATCACTTCAACCTTGAGACTTTGTTGTCTTGAGTTGACTTGATCGATACTTCACTCGTTGCATCTTAGTTGCACCTTGATCGAGTTCTCGTCTTCTCTTTGCCATACTGTTTGCCTCTCGGCGAGTCTTCCTTCTAGTCTCCGTTGTCTTCTTGCATGTTTAGGCATAGCCGACTTAACTCGCCTTGACCACCTATCTATTACAATGCAATTTACAACAAAAATGGGGTGTCAACTTCCTATTCTAAGTTTTACATGGCATTCATCAAAATCTACAAAATAATTTCCCAACAACACGTCTTGACTTGATCGCTTTTTTTCCCTAGGTGACTTGAGTCGCTCCAATGATTGAAAGACTCATCTGTCACTTCAATTTGAGACTTGGCTATCTTGAGTTGACTTAATCGACACTTCACACACCAGTATCTAGCCGATACTCCTTTGATCGAGTCCTTGACTTTTCCTTCTTGCCATACTCGGTTGTTTCACAAAATGAGTCTTCATTTTAGCCTTCCCGAGTTGACTTCTTGTATATCCAGGCATAGTGACTTGACTCGGCTGCATAACCCTATCTATCACAATGCAATTTACAGAAAAATGGGGTGCCAACTTTCTAGTCTAAGTTTTACATGGCATTCATCAAAATCTAATAAACAAATTTCCCAACACCCATGCTCACTAAGCTCGATAGACCACTTCACCAATCTTCTAGAAGTTTCAGGGTTGACAAGCATTTGCCTAAGTGGTTGGTTTGTCAATACTAGTATTGGGTGAGACTGGAAATAAGAGCGGAGTTTCTGGCGCTTGTAACGAGAGATAAATCCATCTTCTCTATATCCGGGTATATTGTCTCATTCCTTGTAATGTACGGTGACATAGTAGATTGGTTGGTGTTCTCTTTTCTTTCTTGGACTAGACAAAGACGACTTGTGGCCTCCTTGCTCATGACCGATATAAAAATAACGTCTCTCATTTATCCGGTTTGGCTAACAAGGCGGCGTAAAACCAAATACCTCTTCAATTCTTCAAAAGATTTTTGGCATGAACTTGTCCATTCAAGCTTTATGGATTGTCTAAGTATTTTGAAGAATGGCAACCCTTTGTCTCACGATCTCGAAATAAATTGATTTAACATCGCTAAATGCCCGCCCCCTGTTGGACCTCTTTAGCATCTCGAGGTGGAGGCATATGCATGATTGCCTTTATCTTCTCGGGGTTTGCTTCAATCCCCGATTCGTAAATCATGTAACCTAAGAACTTTCCACCGTGACTCCAAAGGCACATTTAGCAGGATTAAGTTTTAAGTTGTTAATCTTCAATATACTAAAACACTCTCGTAGATCCGATACATGGTTTATTGCTCCCCACTCCTAACAAGCATGTCATCAATGTATACCTCCATATTTTTTCCTATCGGTATTCAAACATCTTGTTCATCAATCTATGATAAGTTGCTCTCGCATTCTTAAGGCCAAATGGCCTTAATCGATCTACAAACTGGTTTTTCTTGATCTTCTTGTGCGGTTGTATTATCAAATACCCTTGATAAGCATCCAAAAATCTAAGCAACTCACATCCTGCTGTTGAATCGACTAATTCAAGTCTGTGAAATCAATACAAAGACGCCACTTACCTCCTGACTTTGCCACCAAGACTATATTGGCTAACCATTCAGGGTAATTCACTGGTCACACATACTTAGCCGCAAGTAGTTTGCCAACTTCTTCCTTGATGTGTTTACTTCTTTTTTTCCGCTCCAAATGTCCCTTTTCTCTGTTTGCGGGTCTCATGCTAAGGTCCACATTGAGTCGATGAAGCATTAGATTTGGAGGTATGCCAGTTAAATCATTGATCTTCCATGCAAAAATGTTGACATTTTCTCTAAGAAATGCAGTTAAGCTCTCTTCTACTTCAGGAGCCAGACTTGTTCGTATTCTAGTAACCTTTGAACTGTCTCCAGGAACCACCTCAATGATCTTGATTTCTTCTACTACTTATAATATAGCTTCATCGACTTTCTCTTTTTCGTCTTGACCCCGCTTTCTCTTTCAAATTCAATCAAAATGAGTAAACTACTTTTTCTTTTCCCTTATTTGTTGTGTTTTTGCCTTCGTCATATTCCCTCCTTTGATCTATAGTTCTTCGCAAAGTATTGGCGTAGCATTCTCTCGCCACTCTTACATCCCCAATTGCCTATCATATTCCTTTTGGCGTTGAAAATTTTAACTTCATATGATATGTTGATGCTACTGCATGAAATAGATTCAAACTAGGTCGTCCTAAGGTAAAATTATATGTTGAGGGGCCTTGACTACCAAGAACCTGACCATCTTCGTAGTCCTCCTACGATATGGCCCTAATGAGAGGGGAAGAGTGATTTCTCCTAGAGCTTTCACTATTTCTCCGTAAAATCCAGTAAGAAGAGGAGTGTTGATTGTCTTTGAGTTGTGCATTATCAATTCCCAAATGTACGAAGGCATTATAATAAATGATATCCGCCGAACTACCACTATCTACTAAAATCTTTAAGACTGGAAGTTAGACATCGTCGCCGATATTACTAAGGCATCATTATTCTCACTTCGTGCCCCATTTAAATTTGAACCATCGAACATGATCTCTCCTTCGAAGCATAAACATTGTAAATTAGTTCTAGCGATTGACAAATTCGTGAATGCAATCCTTCAGAAGCATGCATTAGGGCTCTCCTACATTATGAGAATCTCCTCTTCTTTGGACCCTTTAAATTACTCCAATCACTCTACCATGGGCAAATTATCTTTTTCTAGTTATTTTCTCCCCACCGCTTGCACGATCCCTATTAGCATCTTTTGGTTTTGATGCGTCATCTTGCTTATGACATTCCTCTCTTGATTTGTCCACAAATTCTTTCGAGATACCCCCTTCTTATAAGTTTTTCAATTTCATTTTTGAGATGATGGCACTCTTCTCGTTGTATGTCCTCTGTCTCGGTGGAAGTGACAATACTTATCGATTTTTTGTCGCTTCGGGTTTTCTTTCATGGTTGAGGTGGCATTTGAATTAACCCTTAGCGTTTTGCTACTACCAATATCTCTCGATCTTCTTACTTTGAGAGGGCATAATCACTATAAGCGAGGGGGAACATGTCTTCTCTCTTCTTTTTTCTACCTTCAGGCTTATCTTATTCTCGATGTTTTCTTTTTGCCATCCCACTCAAACAGCTTGTTTTTCGCCTGCTCAATAATTCCTCTAGGGTATTTGGAGGTTTTCAACGATTGACTCTTTGAATTTTCCATGATGTAGGTTCTGTTGTATTAACCCTCGCTAGTAGCTCATGATTAACATGAGTCACTTCATGCAATCGCTTCAACAAAACGCATCACGTAATCACGTAATGGGTCTCCATCTCGATGAGAAGCCGAAAACAAATATGATGCGATCTTAGGGTATTTGAGATTTATAGAGAATTAGTGCAAAAACCTCTGCGTTAGTACGCTCAAAACTAGCAATGGTGCCAGCAAGGATTGGTTAAACCATGTTAAAACATGTTTGGTTAGTGTAGTGCGGAATAGTTTACAAAACGCAAAGATCACTTAAGTCATAAAGGTGTGCCTTTGTGTAAAATTTATCTCGTGCCTTTGTGTAAAATTTATCAAGGTGTTCTTGTGGATCTCCCGCACCAACGAACTCTAGGAGACTTGCAATTTTGACCCTAAATCGAAGTGACTCAAAGAATACGGATGGAGATGGAGCATTTGGCATCATTGGATGTGTCTTATCTTTGTTTTGTCTGCCTGGCAATACCGGATGGAGATGAGGCTCGACTATCCCCGCATCAAGTCAATGGCCATCTCTCCTATGTCTAACATGTTGGGGTGGAGCTTGATGTTAGCATCATCTCTTCTTTATTGGGGTGGAGCTTTACTATTGGCATCATCTCTTCTTCGTTGTGTTTCTTCCTACCTAAACTCTGTCCTCCCTAGAGCCGGGAGCAGAATCATGTCTCCTTTGGGGGACCGAGGAGCTCTTCTCTCTGTTCAACCTATATGTATTATCTATCGCTTGGACAATGACCTTCGAGCAAAGATCCTTCATCACAGCTCTCAAAGCTTCTTGAGTGATCTCGACAACTTCGGTGCGTCGGGATTAGCGGATGAGGTGGAGGTGGATCACGTCTCTCCGAGGTTGTGGTGGTCGTTGATCCACTCCATTCCCATTAAGGTCTTTAATATGAGATAAGGCTTGTGCACTAACTCCACGAGCTGATCTTGATTTTGTTTGCATCCTCAATGCGTAGGTAGTAGTTCCCACAGCACGGGCGCCAATGATGTGGTATCACTTTATTCCTCGAGTCTTCGAGCCGAAGTCTACAAATAAATTGGGTCACTTCCTCGCAATACAATAAGTCGTTAAGGTGCCAGGTTTATCCGGTGAAGACCCTCCGACGCTTAAGTCGACCAAAGAGCCAAAGATTAATAAGAATTCTCAAAGCTAGGTGTTTAAAATGTAAATCATACCTTGGAAATAAAATTGGATGGGGTATTTATAGGATATAAAAACTTGGGTTTTTATTTGGTGTTGCGTGGTGCACGAACCATATAGTCTTGTAAGCCCATAAGAAATATCTCTTGTTGGACTCTATTATTATATTTGGCCATTGACTTTTATTATTTGGGCTTATATTAGAATATAATTAAAATTATATTTAGCCCATCAATAGTTTTAATTTCAAAGGTTAGTATGTTTCGACACTTTGACATGTAGCATTAAATTCGAATACTAATCATAGTATTATTTAAGCTATAATTTATTTAGTTACTATTAGTAGTTATCGCCTTAGTTAACATACTACTTTGGGCATGTGAGTTAATTGGATTTAATTGGTTGCAATTATTTATAACTAGTATACGAATTTGATTAATTAGGGTCATTAGATTCTTTAGGACATTATGAGCCATTTTAGTATAACAATTATTATCACTATTATTTATTAATAGAAGATCGATTAGTATACCTTTTAAACCAAAACAAAAAGAGAAAAAAAAGACTCGATATTGTTTAGTGTAGTAATCTTAAAGGTTTAACAATATACTATATATATATATATATATATAGGGATTGGATCAAATGTGGCAGGGGTCTCTGTGTAATACAATAGGGACAAATTCCAACCATTTATTTGTCAAAATCAATGGATTAGATTATTTCAAAATTTTAATTATTTAATTATTTATTTCCCTTCATTAAGGTTATTTTAGGACTTTCATTATTTGGCTATTAATTTAAGTAACGTGAATGTTCACTTCCTTGATTTAAGGGATTGGATATCCGATATGAGATCTCCCACTATTAAGTTATTTTACGTATGCATTATATTGATTCTAAATATGCAATATGTTTTTTTACGTATGCACCAAAATGAATATAATTATGCCATAAGTTTTCCACAATATAAGCAATATATGTATCTCGAATATGCAATTTATTCAAACCAAGTATGCATTATATCAAGCATCATTCAATAACTAACTATGCATTATGTTACGATTATATATGCATTAAACAACAAATAATTATGCATCAAATAATAACTAACTAACTTAATTGTCTCATAATTATACATGCATCAAATAACAACTAACTATGTGTTGCGTCATAACTATATATGCATCAAACAACACTTAATTTAACATTATCACATTACTATCCATGCACCAAATAAATATGAATATGTAGTATATTATAACCGTGTATCCATTAAACAACAACTAATTGTGCGATTAATCGATAACTATCTATGCGGCGTATTTATTCTAAATATGCATTAGAGTTACAATAATTACATTATGTGTTAATTGTGGGTATATGAGAGAGAGGGAGAGAGAGAAAGAGAGAGAGAGATATTTGATTATCGGATTTGATGGCGATTTTTGTGGGATTGATATATGTATGGAACGTGAATCGATATTATTTGATTTTATCTCCATTTTTATCTATCTATATTTAATGGTAAGGATGTTACATTTTATTGTGATTATACAATGTTACCCTTTTGCGATTAAATTAAATATTTAATCTAATTTATTCATTCTAATCTCGGCCATCAATTATTTAATAGGAGCGAGTTGTGATTAGTCCTTACGGTCTCACGGTAAAGGGTTGTCTCACGAGATTAAAAAAATCATAATTTTACGATATGCGACATTTTCACAAAAGTCTATTCTATGATCGTTTTGTTTTTTGGTTTTTTCAAGTAATTTAGTTTATTAAAGAAAACATAAGTTGTATGATTTATGGTTTGTATTTACATTTTTGTGTGCATTATAACTCTTGAATCGCCTTGACTTGGCCTTTGGGCAAATAAATGTTATTTTTACAAAAATATATTAATTGTTTAAGTTTCTATTACGGTGTGAGTAGATTAGACAATGGATCGACCTTTGTTGTCCGTGGTCTCTGTTTAATAACCCATGTGCCTAGTCCCATTTACGGGTCGGGTAGGAGACGGCGAGAAGTGTGGGTCGTATAATGGTATATTCTTGAATATGACAATTTCTGGGCAAAAGTCCATGGCTAAAGAGACGTCGAGCCTATAGGGAGGGATAAGGTGACAGGGTTTCGGCTAAATATAGTTAGGAGCAATAAGAAGAACAGACAGGTTCAATGTCTGATCAACATTGATCCTACATTTCTTGTTTCGGGCTGACGAACTAATTGATTAGCTATTTATATTAAAACAAATTTATTTTTTTAAATGATATCCGCTATTTATTTCAAAACTTGGGATATCTATTGTCCATTTGAAAAGCAAAATAGTTCTTGTACTTGACTATCAAGTATTGAAGTGCACAATATTCTTGAACAACGCGGTAAATAAATCTTATGTGCACCATTATCATGCATACATGAATATCTCTTGGCACATTAAGTACTTTCTCACGCAAAAAGGAAATATTTTAACTTTCATTTTAACAAATATTGCATTCCTCTACCCCAACTCACTAAGCTCATTTAGCTTACCCCGCAATTTTCATAAAAATATTCGTGAGACCAGATATTTTGAGATCGATGAGACTTACACAAATTCTAGCTCGAGTTGACTCTACATAGTAGTTTATGTTTGAAGGGCTTACCCGTCAGCGCTTGAACAATATAACTATTTTATCTTGTAATAGTTGGGTGAGTTGCAGATCTATTGTAATTGTATGTTATGATTTATAGACTTATGCTATATTATATTTATGGTTTTTAGTTGTTTGTACTTAGATTGTAGCTCTTAATGAGCCTAAATGTTTGAATATTTGGATTGTACCCTATTGGATGCTTTTCTATTTTATTGGGTATATAAGTTTAGGGCGTGAAAGTTATGGTATCAGAGCTTAGGTATAAAAAGGAATTACACCTGAGCTAACCCATGATCGGATCTTCGGCCTGTCACTAGGTTATCACTTGTATATAGTCTTAAGGATTTCAAACATTTGACAGACTTTGGGTATTTATGATGAAATATTGTTGAATAATTTTGGTTACTAGGATTTGATTCGTTTATTGGTTACAAAAGGCTATAGCAGGATAGATCATTTAGCATTTAGTCAGTCATTTGTCATCACTAATAAATTATGAACCCTGATCTAATGAACCTAAATAACAAAAAAAGGGGTTTATTTGGGTACTTGTAGATTATTACATTATGCTATAAACATTTGGATTCAGTAAGATTTGATGATTCCAATGGTATGAGACTATCTAGTGGATATGGACATAACGTTCATTCGATTATGAAAGAATTATAGCACATGAATATTCTGAAAAGTTTCGCAGAGTATAGATGTGATTGCAGATGTGGTCACATTCACAATCACATGCAGTGGAATAAAGTAAATTGAAATAAGACACAAGATGTAAAAATTTATCTACAAGTAAACTAGCTTGTAGATGTGCCAATATGGCAAAACTTTCCACTAGTAAAATCGTATGATTCTGTATACAAAAATACTAAAATCAACTAGTAGAAAAATCAATGAGAACTCCTATTTAGAGTAAATCTGTTCTATGTAATTCAACTCATCCAACAATAGATATGTATGGACTTCGTTTATCACAATACAAAAAGAGCTATGGACGAAAAAGCTAACAAACACAACTACAGGACTGAATGTTATCTCTGATGTAGTCACATTCGAGATCACTTTTAGTACAGTGAGGTTCCTTGTGCTTGAATGACTCTAAACTCTCTCAAGACTCTTGTATCTCTGGTATATTTCTTATGTATTGATTATGCATGTCATCCTATCTTATATAAGCGTCCAAGTCCTTCAAAGAGTCCTAATAAACATGGAAAGAAGATATATACAAATATATGACAAGTATATCACTTATGTTACAAAATAAGATAAGAATCAAAGAGTCGTAATATATATATAATATATATACCATATCAATATAAGATCTTTCCGATCTATTTACAACTCAATCTTACCATATGTTTAGAAATGCAACACAATTAAAACACAATCTTTTACTTTTGGAAATTATTTTAGGTGGTAGAAATACACGACCTAACATATTATAACATTATATTGAAGAGTTTTAGTTTTATTGTCAAACTGAGATGAGATGTTAGGAATACGTTTTGACAATTAGGGCTTAACTTAGGTCAATTATGGAGTATTAATAACCTTTTCCTTAAAAGCGGAATGAAGAGAAATATTATCACAATAAGAAAGTTCTTATGTTTGTTAAATCAAGAGCAAAAGATGCATTTGACAACATCATAAATGCGGACTTAAGCAAGCTCGAAATAATGGTATCCTAAATTTGACAATACAATGTTGTCAAATGGATTTAAAAATCAACGAATGTGATAAATGCGTATATGTCAAAAGGACATCAGATGCATTTGTCATAGCTGCCTATACGTAGACGATTTATTAATTATGGCAGTAGTCATGATTCTATCATGGATACTAAAAGAATGGTAAAGAGGAACTTTGACATGAAGGATATGGGGACTGCTGATGTGATCCTAGGGATCAAAGTCAATAGAACTCATGATGGAATTGTCTCATCACAACCCCATTATATGGAGAAGTGTTCGAGAAATTTAATGCTTTTGACGATTCACCATCAAAGATGCCCATTCATTTAAGTTTAAATATGGTTGCTAATAAAGCAAAACCAGTGGTTCAGATGGAATACTCATGTATAATAGATAGTTTAATGTACATGACAAATTGTACACGTACACACTTAGCCTATCCTGTAAATAAGTTGAGTAGGTAGGTTCACAAGCAATCAAGTCATGAGCATTGGAAATCATTAACCAGAATGTTAAAATACTTGAAGTATACCCTAGATTATGGGCTATATTATTTGAGATATTCAGCTGTACTTGAAGGGTATAGTGATGCTAATTGGATTTCAAATTCGAAAGATTCTTAATTCACTAGTGGATACATATTCACCATTGGAGGTGATGTGAAGTCATGGAAGTCCATGAAGCAAACGTGTATAGCTCAGCCCATCATGGAATCCGAGTTTTATAGCTTTAGATAAAGCTTATGAAGAAGTTGAGTGGGCTTCAAAACTTTTGGACGATATTCCATGTTGAAGAAAAATATGTGCTTTTGTGATGATTCACTATGATAGTCAAGCGACTATAGGAAAGGCACAAAGCAATATGTATAATGGTAAGTCTCGACATATTTTTGTAGACATAATATTATATGATAATTGATCTCAAATGGTGTGATGTCAATTGACTACGAAAAGTCAAAAGAATTTGATAGATCCTTTGGTAAAAGGGATGAATCGAGATCAATTGAGGCTAAGTCATTTGACTTATAATGATTCCTACACCTCGATGAGGTTGAGTATTGCGGGATATAGGATAGAAGATCACCCATGTAAGTGGGAAGTGTGGACAACTTCAAAGTAACACTTATGAATTCAAAGAGGTGTCCATGGTCGAAAGCAGGACACAAAACGTGAGAACAAAAGGTGTTGAGACCTTATTATGTTAATATTGTTCATTCGGTACACCACGGAGGAATGGTTCAAGGCATTGCGTCTATTAAGCCGCCATGTAGCCGATGGTATGGACTACTGAAGGTTCAATGCCACAAGCTACCTTTCTCGGATGCATTTTGCGTGTCCGCATCGTACATGCATTAATTTTCACTCATGTGGGGGGTTATTGGAAATTTGGTTTTGAGAAAGCGATTGTCGACCTGAATTTGACCAAATATTCGGTAGCTAAATATTTAATATTAGAGGAATTAGATTGAACATTCACTACAAGAAAAACTAGTTTACCTAAGGAAAAATTTGTAGGTAAGTATTGAGAAAATTGTAAATTGTAGGTAAATTATTGTAGGTAAAATATTTACCTACATTTTTTAATATTATTGGTAAATACCTACGAGAAAATCTGTTGGTAAATTGAAAAAATGTCGATAATTTGTCGGTAATTTGTCGGTATAATTTGGAGAAAATAATATTTTTTATTCTGTAGGTATTCTGTAGGTAACTGTAAAATTTAGTGACAAAATTATTTTGGTCGGTAACTTCTGTTAGTAAACTGGAATTTTCTTGTAGTGATTATTAATTTACATTCCGAGTAGATATTCGTAGTATTTTTATTTCTCAAAACCGAAT
Source organism: Rehmannia glutinosa (assembly GCA_016081115.2). Lineage (NCBI taxonomy): Eukaryota > Viridiplantae > Streptophyta > Magnoliopsida > Lamiales > Orobanchaceae > Rehmannia > Rehmannia glutinosa. Next base: position 56,154,002 of record CM071937.1, on the reverse strand, counting down.
TTCCATAAGCAATAAATTAATACATGAAGGGACATTATGTAAAGGGTGTTGAAAGGCTTTAGCCTTGTCCCACGTAGAATATAAAGCTTTGTTTATCATAGTTTATATATTAGGAGGTGTTATTAGTTGTATATATTATAACACAAGTGGATGATCACAAGTGAGACACACACATGCGCCCACTCAGCCCAGCCTAGACCAAGGCCTAAGACTGGGCTTCAGCCATGACCCGGGCCCTGATCGAGTTCACTTTAGTGTTGTCACTCAAAAATGATCTTGGTCTAGATTTAAGTGACTATTGGGTCTAATGAATATGGGCATGGTAGGTGTCCAGATTTGTATGTATATGTTGGAATGTGTAACTCCTCAGATAGTGGTCATTGATGGGGTTGTAACACCAGATAGCTACTGGGAAAGTTAATTCCCACTCACCTGACTTTATTCCCTGCAGGTTGGATTTGTTATCTACATATAGGCTGGATTTTTCACTGCAGAAGTTACATAGAAAATCATACTTTACTGCATATTCTGAAAGTATTGTCACAAGTGTCATAACATTTGAACCACATCTCTTTTCGCATGTGAGTTGTTAGAGAATTTTTCTAAACGCAAGTCTACGGTGTCAAGTTTTAATATAGTGATATGAGTAGGGTTGTCGTATCCACAGGGGAATGCGTGTATAAGTACCAAGTATAAATTACCTATGCTATATTTGTGAGATCAATAATTGGTGGATATCTCAATTTATAAATAAAAATAACTAGATATAACTAATTAAAATATAAACATCTAAATCTATGGGAGAATGAATTCTAGAGGTGTGATGAATCTAGTTTTCCTTATATTATCAATATGGTATACCAATCACAAATTACCAATTTATAAGTCTAGATTCCTACAATAATCATTTCCTCTCTCGAGTGCCAAATGATTTTAGATCACAATTGAGAAATCAATATCTCTATAAAAGTCACCAATTGAAATCTCAATAAAAACTATGAATCTTGGTTGATGACTTCAAAGGATTCACAAATCTCTCAATTCTATGAAATCCTAGGTTATGCTATTTCAAGGCCATGTATTCAATTACCTCTCTCAAGTGTCAAATCAAATACACCAAACACTCTAAATTATTGATCAAGTAATTTAGAAGCAATAAATCCAAATAGCACAAATAGATTGGGAAATCTAGATTGATAAACCACAATATCAAAACATAAGTTCAAACATAGATTACATCATCCCTCTAGAATTATAAAGTTTAGCTCATGATGAAACTACAAATACCCATAATCAAATGAGAATGCATCTCAAATGATATACAAGAAATAACAAAGAAAGAATTAAAGAGATTAAAGAAGAATCTTATCTATTTCTAGATGATAAATGTCTTCAATCTTCTTCCCCAACTCTTTCCTTGTGTCTTGGTGGTGTTGGTTTTCATCCCCAAGTGTCCTCCATGCCCTAGATCAAGCCTCCCATGTATCTATTTATAGTACCCTCCTTTTAGATCCAAAAATCGGGCTTTCATTGTTTTGTCCGCCCATGGGCGCTGCAGCGCTCGAAAATGGGCGCTGCAGCGCCAAAACACAAACCCACACTGCCCATGTTTTGACCCCGGCGCTGCAGCGCCCGTAGAACACTCCCAGGCGCTGCGGCGCTCGTTTTGGGCGCTGCGGCGCCGCTGTTACGCTTCAGCGCCTCTTTTTCGCGCTGTAGCACCATCCAAACGTCCGAATTTGCTTTTGGTGTCTTCATAAGAGTTGTAGCTCTCTCTCTTAGCTTTCCATAGCCACTTGAATCAGCTCAATATCAATTTTGTAGAGAGAGTTATGACCAAAATACTAAACCCTGCCAGTGCTAGAAATTCCAGACGCATTTGGACGTTTCTTCAAATCAATCTTTCGTTGTTTGATCATTCTTGCTTCTTTTGACACACGACTCATGAAAATGACTCTAGACTCAATATAATTGGCCCTCAACATAGCTTGGCCACTCAAATGACTTGAAACAATAGAAATTAATACATAACCTATGAGATATAACAAAACGACTCAAAATACTCAAAAACAACACAAAACTCTAGTCTCGGAAGCCGAAATCAATGGTATAAAGCCAAGTGAACATGAGTCTAGCATCATGTCATTACTTCTTCAATTTGAAAGGTGTTTTGTGTCAATGGTGCTACAACACAAAAGACCTAAAGCCTTTTTATCTTTGGGGATATTACTTCATACCCGTGAGCACTAGCCGGGAGGTATTTGTCTTGCGGAAAGAGTTTCATCTCGACTCGGCTTTCCATATCAGATTCCAGAAGTTGCAATGTTTTGTATTTTGTAGTTTCTATTTCAGTTCAGAATATGTAATAGTTAGGTTCTGTTTATTGTATTTTACTATTCTTTATGTAATAGCCATTGTGAAGAATTTTTCGATTCTAACACATTGTATTCAATAGGAAGGCCCCTACAAAGCAACATAGGTCTTGAAGAAAGGCACTTATCGCCTGGAGGATGCGAAGGAAAAGCCATTACCACGACCATGGAACATGCACAACTTGAGAAAATTATATGCCTAAGTATTTTACTGCCTTTCTGTAAGCAACTTTAATTTGAAGTATTTCAATTTAGAACATTAGTCTTTACTTTGAATGTCCACTTGGTTTTTTGAAAAATGAGTTAGTATTACCTGAATTACTCTTTATTATCATTCTATGGAATAAATTTAATGCAATGATATCTAGGAAAGGATTAGAACGAAGCCAGGAATAAATATCACATGAACTCGAAGTGAGATTTCAAAGTGAGCCATAGGATTGATCACAGAGCTTTCTTGCTTAAGAAGCGCTAGAGTTAAATACTTCGTACTCTCAAAGTCTTGTAGATTACAATAGTTATTGAGAAGCGTTAGCGTTAAATACTTCGTACTCGAAGTTAAACGTTTAGTACGCTGCACAATAGTTACTCGTATAATGTTTGGCGAATAATACTTTATTTTATATTTTAAATTAATCTAAAAAAATATTCAAAAGTTATTTATTACTATGATTTAAATATTGATAATATATACTAATTATTATTAAATAATTACCCTTTATTTTGTTAAGTTATAATTTAATAAAATATAAAAATACTATATATTAAATTTTATATAATCTAAATATAAGTATTAATGCAGTTCATATAAAAATATACTACTTATTGTTAAATAATTATTTTTCATTTATGCCATAATAAATTAACAAATATAACATACTTTAAAGTAATTTTTATGCAATCCAAACATAAGTATAATCACATTCCATATAAAAATAATAATAAAATAAGTAGTATTTTTACTTTGAACAATTATTTTATATTTGTATTTTTAGCCGTCTGCTTACTGTGTTTCTATATTAATAATTTTCGTATTTTTAACGATTTTTTCATCGCAACATTTAGTAAATATTTATAATATACTCATATGTATTAATGCCGAATTTTTTCAGTCGAGTATATTCTTGGTTAAATTTAACAATTTGGTAATTGGGAACACATTTTATTCGCAAGAGTAAAAACATTATGCCCTTAGGCCCTTACTAAACAATTTAAACTTGATGATAGTCGACATATCATAAAGAAAACATCTTCAGTTCAAATCCAAATTAAAATCTTTGTTGATAAATAAGAAGTTTTCAATAAAATGCAGAAAAACTGTAACATCAATCCATGATACACTTATCTTTTTCAATATAAACATATCCCCACAAATAAACATAAAGGATGGCGAGAGAAAATAAAAGGCTCTAATAGAACATTGAATCTCCCCGATCCGACTCATATGTCAAAATAGAGAAGCAGGCGATCAATAGTCTAGATTGCCCCAAATCGGGCAGATCTTACGAAGAAAATCCAAACTCATACTAGTCAAGCCAAATAATTTTCATATGATCGAGATAAAAACATAAGGAGGGAATAAAACTTTCACTCACAAAGAGGAAAGAGACATACTTCCACTAAATGGAACAATAATATTGCCATAAGGGAGAAAACATAAAACAAAGATTAAGAAAATAAAGAAATGATGTAATTTTAATTACCCCCAAACTATGTGAGTTTTTCTATTTTGCTCACTTAACTTTAATTTACCCCTCAATTTTGCAAATTGTTGCACTCAACCTATAATTTCTAAATTTACCCGTTAACTTTGTAGGCAAAAACTCATGTAGACGGTCTTACAGGCCATTTTTTCAGAAGACGGATCGCGACCGACCCACACATATGACCCGCCCCGCCCCTTTTTTTGGTTTCTAGAGTTTTTGGTTTTTGTGTATCTCTCCCTCATTGTCTCTCGTTTTTTTCTTGTTTCTCTCCCTCCCTCATTTCTTTCTCTATCATTTTTTGCTCATTTTCCAAAAATTGAAAGTTGATAAAAATCGACTTTTCCTGAACTAACATCTGGTTAAGAATCAAGAGCTCTGGTTCTTGTCAAAACAAGGACCACGGATGAATTTTACTTGGTTGTAACCAATTAGTGCATCTTGACTTTGTCATAATGGTAGTACAGACAATGGAGAATTGTGGCCAATGGATTTGGTGGTAGTCCACAATCATCAAGTGACTTACAATGCTCTTATAGGTAAATCAATTCAATTCCTTTTTGTGAAATTTAAGGTATCCGCATAATATGTAGATGAAGCCATTGGAGATTTTGGTGAAATTTTTTTTATGGAGAAAAATGAAAGAACAAAGAAACACTGCAAATATTTTTGTGTTTGTTAGATTTTGAAAGTATCACTTTTTATTGCAAAAGTATCACTATCGGTCGTTGGTAAAAGTATCACTTTTATTTTGAAAAGTATACATTTTCAAATGAATAAAACAATTCATTTATTTACAAAGTTATATACAGTTTCAAAAGTATCACGTTTCATTAATAAAATTATCACTTTTACTTTGAGGGCTCGTTTGGTTGGGTGTTATGCTAGGGATATCAACCACTCTTGTTATTAATCAAGGATATTGTTTTGTTTGGTTCAACATGGCTGGGCCCATGAAAAAGACAAGGCTCGGTCCCTTATCAAATGAATTTAATGATACCATATCCCACTATATGGGTGGGATACATTCCCGTCCTTTTCTCTTGCAAACTAAAATTACCCCTTACCCCTCTGATATCATTGTATGATGTGAACTATGCCCTAAACCCCACCCACACAGAGATAAGTTTTTCGGTTCTCTCCCATACGCCCATACGCGGTGAAACCCTAGGCAATGGCGACAATCGAGGTTTGAAATCTACATCCATGTAAGGTTTTGTCACGATGTTTTGGAAATTCGAATGATTATTATTTGTTTTTCTTGCAACCCATTTTTGCTTTGTTTCTCTTTGAAGATTTAGTAGATAATTTCAAATTGAGTTAATTTTTTTTTCGGTCTTCATGTTTGATTTCATATTGCTATTTCATACCATATTTTTTTCCTATCATGGGGTAGATTTGTTTTCCCGTCACAATATTTTTGGTGAATTTATTGGATTACTTGAAGATTTGATAGTGTTGATGAACCTGTCTCTTTGTGTTGGATAATTAAGTTCTTGTTTTATTGGTTTATTACTTGAAGATTTGATATTTTTCTTTGTTTTATTACTTTTGGGGTGGAATGTCTCTTTTTGTTGGATAATTTAGTTTTCAACTGTTTTATGTTCTTTGTTGGATAATTTAGTTTTCACTTTGTTTTATTGTTATTGTTGGTTAATTAATTTTTCACTATTTCAATATTAAGTTATTGTCTCTTGGTGAACTGAAGTTCATGCCTAATTACTATAATATTTGGTCGTAGTATTAAATAATGTTAATTGATATTGAAGTTTTTGTGATTAAAGATGGATGAAATATCCAGAACAAGGGCTGAGATATTCTTAATTATTGAAGAAATAATGATGGAAAGTATGTTTATCTTGAATGTGTTTATGATGTCCATCCGCAAGCGATCTCAAAAGCGACTTACACATCATAGTTTGGAACTAAATATGTTATAGCAAATAGGATACCAAAACAGGTAGAACATTTGAATGATTTGATTGCGCTTAATGATGTTGATTGTTTAGACAATTTGAGGATGACGCGTGTTGCCTTCGCTAAGTTGTGTTACTTGTTAAAACATGTTGGGGGGCTATTAGATTCTATATATGTGTCTGTTAATGAGAAAGTAGCATTATTTCTTTCTATACTTGCCCATCACAAGAAAATATGTGTGGTGCATTTTGATTTCAAGAGGTCGTGTCAAACAGTTAGCAGACACTTTCATGATGTCTTAAATGCTGTTATGAGGCTTCATAATATACTCCTTGTAAGTCCGCAACCAGTTGACGACAAATGTATCAATCCAAGATGGAAATGGTTTAAGGTAATGACATGTCAAGTTAAAATCACTTCTAAAAACTGAAGTAAAATATTGTTAATCCAAAATGGTTTAATGTAGTTTTTGATATAATTTGTTTATCTTTAGGGTTGTCTAGGTGCTTTAGATGGTACTTATATCAAAGTCAAAGTATCTGAGATAGATAAGGCAAGATATAGAACAAGGAAAGGCGAAATAGCTGTCGATGTGCTTGGAGTTTGTGATTGGAATATGAATTTCATATATGTGCTAAGTGGTTGGGAAGGGTCTGCTGCAGTCTGTAGAGTGTTGCGTGATGTTGTTACTAGACCTAATGGTTTAAAATTTCCTCAAGGTATCGTATCATCAATAATCCAAATTTTGTAATTTAAATAGCTTTTATCATTGGCACATTTTTCCATAGTTAAACTTCTTTCACGACCAATTTTCATAACACTACTATTGACAGTAATTTTTACCTTTGTGACAATGATTACACAAATGGTGAAGGGTTCCTAACTCCATACAAAGAAGTTAGATACCATTTAAATGATGGGGAGAGGAACCTTAATACCACAAAATTCTCAAGAATTTTTCAATATGAACCACTTAAAAGCTCGTAATGTGATTGAACGGACATTTGGTCTTTTGAAAAAATGGTGGACGTTTCTTCTTGAGTTAGACTTTGTATGGTATAAATATACAAAACATAATTATCATGGCATGCGCTCTACTCGACAACTTCATCGTTTGGAGTTGATTGTTGATCCGTTGGAAGAATCATTAAGTGATGAAGATGATGATGATGACGATGAGGATAACAAAACGGATTACATTGACAACTTGTTGAATTATCACAAGCATGGAATAACTGGATAGATCATTTAGCACATTCAATGTATAATGAGTGGAGAGGTTTAGACTAGGTCGTTGTGTTTCCATAAATTTCATTCAACATTGTAGTATTAATATTTCGTAGATGTTTTAATGTGCTTTTTATTCTAGTTCAAGATGTTTTCACCGCATTTTAGAAGCAGTTTACTTGTAGACGCTATTGTGGATTTGTTATGTAATCAATTTAGACATTTCTACTTTATTTGCAATTTAGCTATGTAGATATGTTGAATGTACTGAACTGTGGCAGCAATATATGTTAGATTGTCTTATTATTAGATGCATGATTTTGTGGTTCATTTAGAAATAGTTCCACTGGAGTGCTTGTAATAACAGGTAAATATGTGCTAGATTTAGTAATTGAAATTTGAATTTTTCTTTTAAATTGTTTATATGGTGGAAATTGCTAACACATATTTTTGTGTCTTGTGTAGTTTCATTATGGATGCTTCTTACCCGAAATTCCCAAAAACACAAGAAAATGAATGACAAGGGTAGGAGAAATTGGAATCGACGCGAGGAAGAAGTATTGGTTGCGTCTTTGAAGGAAATTGTAGCAAACGGCTGGAAAATCCGAGAATGGCTTCAAAATTGGTTATCTACAAGCCTTAGAACAAGAAATGGTGAAGGTTCTTCCCAGCATCGACCTTAAAGGGTCCCCACATCAATTCCAAAATACACGTCTCGAAGAAGGACTATGGGAGCTTGGTTTCGATGCTTTTCCTAAGTGGGATAGGTCATGACAAGACGTGTATGATTGAATGTACTAATGAGGCTTGGGCAGAATACGTGAAGGTAATTATCTGTACAATCTTTCTATTTTCAGTATTCTATTTGATGTTTGTTAATTATACGTGAATGTATTTTCTTGTAATTAAGTTGGTTCAAATTTGTATTTTTGTAGGTGGATGCAAATGCTCGTCTCATGAGGTTCAAGACGTGGCCCTTTTACAAAGAATGAGTTAACATTTTTGGAAAAGACAGAGCAACTGGAGAACATGCTGAAAGCTTCACCGAGGCAGTCAATAATGTTCTTAATGGAATCTCCACAACATTCGAAGAGCCTAACGATCAATTTCCAAACTTGTTCGAAGAATTTGACGATGAAAATGAAACTAATTTTGTGCTTCAACCAGAAAACACTCTTCAGAATTCAGCATCTGCAAAAAAACCGCTCTGGGCGTAAACGTAAGCAAACAGACAATGTGTATCCGCTGGTTGACCTAATGGGCACTTTTTGCCTCAACGTGATGCGCGTCTGGCCAAGATAGCAAAACGAAATCGCTATGAGTATGATATTTCAACTGCAATGAAGGATGTTTTTGGGTCATTGGTATGATGCACGGGCTGAATCTGCAAAAGAAGTTACTGGTATCGAAACTTTTGGTGAAGAACACTGAAGACCTTGAATTATTCTTCAGCTTGCCTGATGAAGCCAGGATTGAGTTTGCAAAAATGAAGCTGGCGGGAAATCTCTGATGTGCACTCAAGTGTTGTTTTTGTGATTTATTAAACTATTGGATCTTTGTTAACTATGGGAGATCAATTGTTGCTTTTGTGATTTATTAAATTGTGATGTGTTGGCCACTTGAATGGGCACACAAGATCTGAATAGGGCTGTCTTTTTTGTTAATTGATTTTGAGTTAATTGGGATTGTAATGTTGTTTAACCATCACAGTTGCACTTAACTGCAATGTTTGATTGTAGTGGCTATGACATGTTGCTTTTGTGTAATGCTGAAATTATGTAATACTGAAATTCTGAAATTCTATGTTGCTTTTATTAAATATGAAATGTTGCTTTTGGGAGTGATTATAGGATTCTGTAATGCTGAAATTTTGTAAATTTGTCATGGAAAAGTGTTGTCAATGTTTTTGGAGAAAAAATACGAATTTTGTGATCATTTTGCAACCTACGTGGACACAATAGCGTGGTTTGTGAAACAAAAAAAGTGATTTTAGTATTGTCTAACAAAAAAGTGATTATAGGTTAGTCAAACAAAAAAAGTGATTATAGGTTTGTCAAACAAAAAAAGTGATTATAGGTTCACAGACTAAAAAAAGTGATTATAGGTTTGTCAAACAAAAGAAGTCCACATATGTTTGTCAAACAAAAAAGTGCTTACCTAACAAAAGTGATTTTAAAAATAATTCAATCATCACTTTATCTCGTCGTAAATATTATTGGGCTACGAACTTTAACAATGAGAAGTCCTAAATAATGCCTCAGTTAAATGAATTTTAACAAAAAAAGTGCTTACCCTAAAAGTGATTGTAACAAACCAGTTACACGAATTTTAACAGAATGCCTCAGCAAACGATCGAATCTTAACAGAATGAAAGTAATTGATGAACAAAATAAGAAGTCCAAAAGATCAAATTTTAACAAAAAAAAAAAAGGTAATTGATGCCAATATAAAGTCCATCATAGCATAATGCCTCAGTTACATGACACGACAAAACGGACACGACTCGAATGAAAGTACCAACCCAACAGGACTTCAATATGACAAACTACAATGACCAAACCGACATGACTCAACAAGAAATAACAAACCAACAATATGCAATAAAGGTAAATCAACAATACGAAAGCATGAATCGACTAATTCATTAAACTAGAATAAAAATGACACGACGACCCAACAATGAAAGACATAACATCTGAAGACCAGAAATCATGGCTTTTTCATAGACGAGTTGGAAGCACTTGAACTGTGTGGTGGATCCTCATTAGCAGGACGGCTTGAGCTGGGACGATCATAATATTTCTGTAGCTTGCTCAAAACTTCTTCCATGGTGGACAAAGTTGATGGCGGGTTATTTGGATCTGGAATTGACGACTCTCTAGCAGATTGATACCACGCTAACTCGTTCCAAAAGGAGTTATCCGTGTTGTCAGACGGATGCTCCACTCCAGCCATCGGAATTTGGTTGTCCATTCCGGTCATGTTTTCATTGTCCGCAACTACGCCTCCACCTATCTCGTCGTCATGGTCACTTGAAATCTCTATTATTTTAAAGTCGTTATTGGCACTTTCAGTTTCATCATCCTCGATAGCCAGCGAAGTTCATCGAAGTCATGTTCGCCCTCCAACATATAAGCCATTCCTAGTTTTTCGTCCTACAAGGTATGGAAATACGCACGGACATTATTGCTAATATAATTAAGATGGCTAAAAACGTACAGAATAAATAGAACCAATAAGACATACCCTGCATATGTAGTCCCATAGTGACTGGTGACACGAAACTTTGTGCGTGATAGGATCGTGAGTGCACCGCTCAATTGGATGACCCATTTAATGACTTGGAAGCATTTTCAGCAGTTTTTTATACGTTGCACACAAAGATGGATAGTCAAAAATAGGCAAAAATGAGAGGCAAAAATGAGAGGCAACATGATTCTCAATCTTGAATGACTATTGGTAGAAAAACAAATTGTCTTGTTTTGTTCAGCTTGTCCATGAATGATAAATTTGAGTCCAATGGAGATTGTGATTCCATCTAAAAACCATAAATATGATTTGCATAGGTTATCATTTTTGGCTTTGTCCTAGGTGTTGTCCACATCATAGACCATGCATGATTTTGTATTTATTTCAAAGCCACAACATATTTCACTTGTTATCAAAGATGCTTTAGCCTCGCCTACGAGAAAAAGTGATTCACATTTTAACAGGTTTATCACGGATTCTTTGAATTTTTAGGGGTGTGGATTTATCTAACATTACAAACATGGCAGCAGATTTTGATACATATTTTCTGAGCAGCAGATTTGTTCGAGAAGCAGATTTGTCACATAAAAAGTGATTTTGATACATATTCCTTTCCCTTTATCAAACTTGAACTAGCACATTTTGATACATATTTTAAGCATGACAAATTTGTCACATAAAAATGATTATCCGAAAATCTTCAAACAATAGGTTTGCAAACCATTTAAAAAGTGATTATAGGAATAAGTAGCAATACAATAAAAAAGAAGTGATTATAGAAAACCATCTAAAACAGCAGGTTTGAAAAGTAACAACACAAAACAAGTGATTATAGAAAAGTAACAATACAATATACTAGTAATCAACATTATGAAAAGAGATTATAGGTTTGTCAAAAAAAAATTGATCATGAAAAAGTGATTACAAAAAAGTAACAATACAATATACTTGACATCAGCATGCTTGGAATAAACATGGTAAGGAATATATTCCTTTCAGCTCATCAAATACGAAATAGCACAAATTCCTGCAAATTTTCTGGCAAACAATCACATGACAATTTCATCAAGGAATCCCATGTTCCTTTGTTTTAGCTACCAAACAATGCACAATTTGGTTCTATTTCTTTGTATTTATACAAAATAAATATCAACAGGATGGCTAAGATAATGACATAATTTGTTTGGATGAATACAAGACTGATCAAAATATTAAATAGAACTTCCATTAGTCCTCAAGTCGTAGAATTGTCGATTACACTCCATAATTTAACAAATTGCCTCGAACAACATTTTACATTACATTTGAACCATTACATTCCAAAAATTATCATATTTATCAGTTCAAGACTACTTGATGAGAATCGATCCACGAAGGATCGGGCAACACCAAATGCAAGTTATCTCGAGTTCTTTAAGACTATGTAATTGAGTTCTCGAGTTCTTGTATTTGTTTATCATAGATTAGGTGTTAATTTCCATTGTTTTGAGTCATTTGAGTAGCCAAGTTGATGTTAGAGGCCAAGTATATTGAGTCTAGAGTCATGTTAGTTAATCATGGGGCGAAAGGAAACATTGACGATCAAAGAACAAGAGGTTGCATTCAAAAACGTCCAAGAGCGTCAACAATTTTCAGCACTAGCAGGGTTTAGTATTTTGGCCATAACTTTCTCTACAAAATTGATATTGAGCTGATTCAAGATGCTATGGAAAGCTAAGAGAAAGGGCTACAACTTTCAGGAAGACGCCAGGGGCTAATTACGTGAAGAACACGGCATGGCCGTGCTTATTTGCACGGTCGTGTTCGTGAAGACGTGACAAACACGGCCTGGCCGTGTTCCAAAGCACGGCCGTGCTTTTGGCCGCGTATTTTTTAGATCTGTTCAGTTTTTTTTCGTTTTTTAAGTTATTTCCTAGTTGGTTTAGGGTTTGTTTTGAGTCGCCTATATAAGGCAAACACTTGTTTGTTTTTCATAACAACTTTGATATTGAATATTGAATTGAGATTATTTTCTCCAACCCTTTGGGTTTTTCCAAGAGCTTCAAGATTGTTCATCTTGTTGTGAATTCTGACTTATCAAACAAACTTCCGCATTTGTTTGTGGCGTCTACGCATACCGAGGTTCTTGCTTTGCTAAGCAACGGGTCGAGGTTTCCACCATCTTTAACTGAACTAGTGAAGATCTTGGGTTAACAACATATTGTTGTTTGGGTCGTATGCACAGTTGTTGCTGCGGTTCACATCAGTTGGTAATCAGAGCCATCTAGCAAGGTTAAATCTATCCTTGTTTTTTTTTATTTTCCAAATTTTTTTTGTTATCTGTATACCCTAGTTCTTCAAGGGTTACCCAAAAAAGAAGGAAAAAAAATCGAAATTCAAAAGAATAAAACATACTAGGAAGTTGATTTCGTGATTTCTTGGGAGCGTGAGATTTTTTTTGGGGATTGTTGTTGGTATTATTGCACTTGTTTATACATCATGCCTGAAGAAAAGAGTCAACCGTTGGATCTGACCAACAAATTACACATGGAGGTAATTGAGGGTCTTGTGAAGAAGATGATGTTAGAGATGTATGGAAAACCGTGTGATAGAAGGAGGACTTGTGTTGGTTGGAAAGGTACAAAAGTTGAGCAACCGCTCAAGAGGAGGGATGTCACAAAGAAAACCTCCAATATTAGTACCAACGCTTGGGATTTTGTTGACAATGATCCGCGTTTTTCATCGATTTTTAAAACCACGGAGAACCCCTCAGTAAAGGTAATCAAGCCGGAGTTGGAGGAAGTTCCAGAAGTTGTCGATTCGAGATTAGAAATCGTCAAGCCGGAGATAGATATTGTAAAGTTGGACTTGGAGGATGTTCCTGAAGTACTATATCCAGTGAAAGGGGATCTGTTATCATTGGATTTTGATGATATGTTGGGTATCGATCCAACAATTGAGTCTGATGATTCATTAGAAATTGAAGTTGATGGGGCAGATGAGATAGAAAATTCGACAAGTGAGCAAGAGAAAGAACCAAAAGCCGAGAAAAATGAGAGATTGAGTGAGAAAAAAATTGAGAATCCGGCGAAGGGTAGAAGTGAGATTCGAGTGATGGTCGAGAAAAAGGTGATTAGTAATTTTGAGTGGGCCGAAAACATGGGGGTAATGGCCATTGAGGTAAAATTCGAGGGAAAATCTATATTCATGGCAAAAGAGAAGAGTGATACTAGGAATAATTTTTCATGTTCAAACTCTTTTATCTTTGTTTTGCCTAGTATTATTATTTCTTGGTTACAGGATTATGGAAAAACGGATGAATGTGCATGTCGTTTAACATTTGATCCGGGTGGATTGACATGATCGTTCAACCTTTGGGGTCCAACATTTGGATTCGAGGACGAATCCCTTTGAAGATGAGGGGAATGATGAGAATCCAGTCATGAAGGATCCGGGCAACACCAAATGCAAGTTATCTCGAGTTCTTGAAGACTATGTAATTGAGTTCTCGAGTTCTTGTATTTGTTTATCATAGATTAGGTGTTAATTTCCATTGTTTTGAGTCATTTGAGTGGCCAAGTTGATGTTAGAGGCCAAGTATATTGAGTCTAGAGTCATGTTAGTTAATCATGGGGCGAAAGGAAACATTGACGATCGAAGAACAAGAGGTTGCATTCAAAAACGTCCAAGCGCGTCAACAGTTTTCAACAGTAGCAGGGTTTAGTATTTTGCCCATAACTTTCTCTATAAAATTGATATTGAGTTGATTCAAGATGCTATGGAAAGGTAAGAGAGAGGGCTACAACTTTCATGAAGACGCCAGGGGCTAATTACTTGAAGAACACGGGATGGCCGTGCTTATTTGCACGGCTGTGTTCGTGAAGACATGACGAACACGGCCTGGCCGTGTTCCAAAGCACGGCCGTGCTTTTGGCCTCGTATTTTTGAGATCTGTTCAGTTTTTTTTTCGCTTTTTAAGTTATTTCTTAGTTGGTTTAGGGTTTGTTTTGAGTCGCCTATATAAGGCAAACACTTGTTTGTTTTTCATAACAACTTTGATATTGAATATGAATTGAGATTATTTTCTCCACCCTTTGGGTTTTTCCAAGAGCTTCAAGATTGTTCATCTTGTTGTGAATTTCGACTTATCAAACAAACTTCTCGCATTTGTTTGTGGTGTCTACGCATACCTAGGTTATTGCTTTTCTAAGCAACGGGTCGGGGTTTCCACCATCTTTAACCGAACTAGTGAAGATCTTGGGTTAACAACATATTGTTGTTTGGGTCGTATGCACAGTTGTTGTTGCGGTTCACAACACTACTACATTAGAATACAGATTACATTAGACTCCCAAACCTCCATTACTCGTTTAGTTGCCCTCAACTTGTCCCGAAACATCGGAAGAGTCGAACTGCGCCGCATTTGTAGTTCTAAAAACACTATACGCCAAATCAATGTACTTAAACCCATAAGTCCTGAAATAGCGTTGTTCAGTGCTTTCCTGCAAAAACAAAATATCAATGTTAGTTCAGATTTTAGCTGTTAATACATATTCAAACATTTTCACATGAGATAACACCAATGGTATTGTACCTTCCCAATGTGTTTGAAGTAGTTGTGGTTTACAGACACAACGTTTCTCACTGTGTCAAATTCAACACCTGGAGTGTCAATGTACTTCCGAAACGCCTCAAATTTGTTTCTCCACAGTTGAACCTGATTTTTTACCGTGCTAACTTGAAAGTCCTTAGTAAATTGCCTCTTTATTTTTAAAGTAATTAAACCTAAGAACTTGTTCAACTCGATAGGATCACGCACTCGTAAAGCACGAGTGGAGCTATTCAGACATCGATATAAATAGTCTTCTTCTTCAAGGCTCCAGTTAATTGATTGGTATTAGTCTCGAACTACTTGATTTCTTGTCCGATGCATGACTAAAAATAAAACATGTTTGTTCATAATGAATTAAACGTAAGAAGTACCAATTAAAAATTGATTAATTAACAAGATTGAACACATCAAATTACTATCATCCATACGTAATACCCAACATATGGTAATACAAAATAATTATCTTCAGTCAAACTACAAACAAAAGACACGATAACTTAACTGTTCGATAACGACATTACAAATGAGTGATTACCAAATAAGATAAGAAAATACAAGTTTTTTACGGTCATCACATTCCTAGGTTACACAATGGAAGCAAATACTAACTACCAGACTCCTACTATCTTAAACCATGGATTCTCACATTGCAAGTATTATGACAACCAGCGCGACCCAAGAAAACATCAAAGTGAGATATTTTCTCTCCCGACGCTTGAGTTATTTTTATGGTATCCTCGTGTGCATTTAATTTCTTTATCAGTCCGGGAATAATTTGAGTTGATCTTCTGCACATCATAGGATCATACCACTCAAAAAATCCACACTTACGCTCCTGCATTATTTTCATAAGTGTATTTATACATATTTATGTCAAAATAATCCTAAAACTTGGTTTTAGAGAATGCCAAAAATTAAACATGACCAAATTACATATGTTGTTTAGAAGGACCACGTACATTATAACTGTGAAATCTACGGCCTGGATTAGTCTGTGTCCATGATGTTTGTAAAGGTGATTCAACACCACAATGACATAACTTAGATGTAGGAGATTGTCGGTATGAAGGTCAAGATGTGTTTGAGTACCCTGTTGACACTACATAATAGAAGACCAATCGACAATAATACTGAATCATCTAAAATTCACCTCAAACACCAGATACGAAATATAATTCAATCTATATGTTAATACGGGAACATCCACATTTGTTCATAAATACAAAAAGGTCATTAATGTGTTTGAGTTTGATTAAAAACCGATTATAGGAAATATTTCACACTCGATGCATTTTAGTGTTGATTTGGTATATATCGATGCATTCCGCATATTTGATCACACTACAAAATTTCAAATGCATTTATCCACAATTAATAACACTAAAATGAATGAGTAATACTTACTTGCAATCTTGACAAAAATCATCTCCTACGATATTCGAACTAAAAAGCAAATTTTAGTCACCGATAATTTTAGATTAACACACTTCAATTAAATTTCATATAATATGGTAAAGCTTAACCTAAAATCATTCTATTAAATAGGTAATCTTATCAATATTACAATCCAGAACCAAAACCATATGTGAAACCTAAAATACCCTAATATTCCGGAAATTCATACGCTAAACCTAATGTTCGAAAATTACGTTCTTTAACGTAACCCATATGTTAAAAATTAATACAACAAGTTAAATTACGCTCCGAGAACCAAAAAAATATGTTATAAATAAAACACCCCAAATTACGGTTAAATTATGTAAACCAACAACGAGCCCTTGAAATCTAAATAGAAGCGTATAATATCTAAACTAAGGAATTAAATGAAGTTATAATTCGAACTATGATCGATGATGGAGATTGCAACGAAGAAGCGAGAAGCAAGGTGACGAAAATTCGAGGAGAAAAGAAGGAAATTTGAGTCTAAAGTGTGGAGATTATAGTGGAATGAGAACCCTGGTCAAACTTTAAGTCAAAGCCTGAAAATTGAAAATAAATTGTAAGTTAGAGGTACAAAAGTCATATCCACCTTGAATAAATATTCTTATCCAAAATGAACCAAACACATTATTAATAAACCCACTTGTTTCCTCTATCACAATCCATCAAACAAACATGATAATAGGACATATTGTGTCCAGATGATAAGGCTTGAAAATGAAATGGGAATTAATCATCCACATTTACCATCATTCAACTAAACGAGCCCGAAAGTATATGTTTTCAAAGTAACAAAAATAATTATTTACTTGCAAAGTCGTATACAACATTGTTCAAAAGTATCGTTTTTATTAAAAAAGTATCACTTTTACTCTAAAAAGTATATATTTCTAATGTAACAATGTTACATTAGATAGTTCCCCTAACATAATAGTATAACTTTAGACTCGAAAAGTACCACTTTTTGTTAAAAAAGTATCATTTTTATTCTGAAAAGTATATGTTTATAAAAGTAACAAAACTGATTATTTACTTTCAAAGGAACATGGAACCTTGTTTAATAGTATCATTTTTTATTAACAAAAGTATAACTTTTACTCTCAAAATATATATGTTTCAAAAATAATAAAACTGGTAACAGTAGTTTTCCAGAAAAATAATAGTTTTCCCCATAAAAGTATTAGTATTTCCTTGAAAAGTATCAGTCAAGTTCTGCAATATTTTTTTTATTTGTGTTTCTTCAACCAAATTTGCATTCATTCTCCCCGACTCTTCCAGTTCAGTTCGCAGATTTGTGAAAAGACAAATTAATAGCATAACTGTTGGAGGAGGAATGGAAGAAAGGGAAGGAGAATGATGGAAGAAGGGCGAGTTGCCTCCCTTTTTAAATTTTTTTTGGCTCAGTTACTTAGTTATGGGAAATCTGACGATTTATTTCACATCACAGACAGAGGCACAAAAGCACACACAGACACACATGAATGCGTGTGTGAAAGAGAAGGTGCGATGAAGGAGAGAATACAATCTCGTTAATCTACTGATTTAATGAGGAAAAACATCTTTAATCTATTCTTTATCTTCTGAGTGTCATGCCTTTCATTAAAAAAAAGAAATGAGGGAGAAAGATAGCGAAGAAGAAGAGGAACGTGTGGAAGAGAGAGAAAGGGAGAGATCGAGGAGAGAAAACAAGGGAAGCGTCTTTGGGCTGGGTCTGTTTGGGCCCAGCGGGTTAGGGTTTAGTAAGTGGTCCAATTTTGCCTTTTTTTTAAAAAAATAAGCGGATCCTTACCGGATCCAGTGGGCGGGCGGGGGTCGAATCCGTCTTACGGATTAGGATCCATAAAACGGTCCTACGAGAGACCTACTCAACTTTTTATGGTTATTATGTTTTGTGATCGTTGAAAATAGTATCATAGCCTAAGGATTAAGAAATAATGGTTCGAGATGTAATAGCTAAAAATGGGGATTTGAAAATGGATCAGAATAATTGTTCGAGATGTAATAACTACAGACAATCCACTAACAGTTAGGAGTAAATTTGAAAATTTTAAGTTAAGTGCAACAATTTATAAAGTTGAAGAGTTAAAGTAGATAATTCAAAATTAAGTAAGCCAAGTAGAAAAAGCTCACACGATATGTTGCCAAATTAAAATTACCTCTAAAGAAATTAATACTTCCAATGGAGGATGTGGAATTGGACTCTGGTCGGTTTGGGCTGATATAAAAGGGAGACGGCCAATGACGGACCTACGATACCCATTATGGGGCACGTGTCCCCATAATTTTTTTTTTCTTTTATTATTTTATATTTATTATTTATACAATATCATTTGTGTAAAACCATAAACTTCCCAAAGTATTGTGCAAATGTTATTAAATTGTATAAAAGTATTATATAGTATTATAACATTGTAGATTATATAACATTAGATTAAGTTTGATCAAATTACTAACACAACATTATAATTATACTTTATAAAAGTGTTATAATTTATAAATCAAAAGTGTTATTATTAAAAGAAATTGTCAAGTGTTATATAGCATTATAGTGTTATATGAATTTTTAAAAGTTATATACTAATTAGGTTACAAAAATAAAGTATGCCTCCATTAAATATTTTTGCAACTTATAATATTTTTACTTTGTGCTTCCGTTGTAAAAAATTCCTGGATTCGTCTCTGGAGACAGACTATGATTTTTCATATTCTATAGATTTATTAATTCCAGATTCAATTTCCTTCCCACGTATACGTAAACGGTCGCAAACTCCGGCGGGCCCGACCTGGCCAAACTTTTACTTTTGTACTTATTATCTATCTGTTTCGTCTTTTTGCCGCAGACGCAAAGAGGAGATTCATGGCGGCGACGGCGGCACCTACTCCTGTAATCAAAGTTGCTGCTCTCTGTGGTTCCCTTCGCAAAGGTTCCTACAATCGCGGTCTCCTCCGTGCCGGTAATCCCTCTACTATTCTCTCTGTAGCTTATTTTTGTTGTTGGACATTGTTATTTGTTGGTTGTACCCTACTCGAACTAAGGGGAAATGTAGTTACTGTGGTTTTGTTCCACAATTCTGAATTTGAAATTTTATGTTTGTGCTGCTACTTTCTGGTCATACTTCGTTTAGTAGTAACTATAGCAGTCCAACGAGCACAACTCAAAACTCATTTTTGTATTTTGCTTTGTTATTTATGTACGCTTCTTGAAGAAACTGAAATTTGCATTTGAATGTTTGCTGAGCTAATTATTTATTCATTTATTTTTATTTATTTGCGATCTTTTTGTTTTCTTCTTGATGGATATTCAGCGAAGGATTTATCAAAGTCAATCAGTGGTTTGGAGATAGAGTATGTGGACATATCACCATTACCATTTCTCAACACAGATCTCGAGGTAAATGGGACTTACCCACCTGTTGTAGAGGCGTTTAGGCAGAAGATTCTTGCTGCTGATAGCATACTATTCGCCTCACCTGAGTACAATTACTCTGTTACTGGTACTGAAACTGAAACTTTATCTTATGCCATCTCAATTAAACTCATCAAAAGTTTATGTTATTTGTTGATTTGGAGTTTGGTAACTGTGCTATACCCTTGGTTTTGCTGTGGGAATTAATGTTTCATTTATTTGAAGTTCTTCATATGATCATATGGTGCTAGTTAATACAAGGTTATTGGAATTTAGTGTGTTGTTTGTTTCTTAGTGATTAATACAGGTTCTGATGAGGTTTAATGCATGTCTGGCTTGTGAGGATTTAAATGAACTTTTGGAGTTGGGTAATGACAATGTAATCTTATCAGTCGAAAGACAACATTTTGGTTTATTCAGATAACGTTTATCGTATTAGTAGGCCTGGTCTAACGACTCTATGCTGGATTCTGTGACAAAATGGGAATGCACATAGTTTAGATGACAGATTTGCTAAATTTCATTAGTTGTGTTGCAAATATAGCCACCAGCTCCCTATTATCCTAATCCACTAATAAATATAATAAGGAAATAAAAGAAGTTAATGTAAACAATCCCAACGGTACATCACTTTATTCATTTGAATTTGCTTTGATAATCAATTAGGAATATGTAGAATTTTTCAGACACAGAGGGTTAATTGGCTGTACAGTATCTAATTTGGAAAAATCTGGTTGAGTTTCACATATTTCCTCTGTTTTACAGTTGGATTTAATTGGTTTAGAGATAGGGAAAAAATCAGTTTGCAAACACTCCCTTCATTTTGTTGTGTAAGTAGATTCTACACTTACATAGTTTTTATTTCATATAATTCGGAAAGCTTCTGTCCAGCACTTCAATATTTATGCACATTCAGAATTAAAACCATAAAATGCCTTGTTAACATTTATTTTATCGTCCATTGTACTAGGACCTCTGAAAAATGCCATTGATTGGGCATCCAGGCCCCCAAATGTTTGGGCTGATAAAGCTGCTGCAGTCGTGAGCACTGGAGGAGGTTTCGGTGGGGGGCGATCTCAATATCATCTCCGTCAGATTGGGGTTTACCTCGATCTTCATTTCATTAATAAGCCGGAGTTTTTCCTGAACGCATTCCAACCTCCTGCAAAATTCGATAGTGACGGCAACTTGATTGATGATGCAGCCAAGGCGAAGTTGAAAGATGTTCTCTTATCTTTGTATGCGTTCACGCTTCGACTCCAAGGTAAGTGTGCATAATCTGTTGCCGGCTTGTTTTATGCCAGCACTATACCTGCATGTATCTGATGTCACGAGCTTGTTGTGCATCTGAAAGACTTCTGGTATTGATATTGCATTGATAGTATTATTAAAAATACTCTCCTCCATCATGCCGGCGAGTATTAAACCTTTGGTTATTGAAATATTCAAAAATGTAATGACATTATTCTTGTATAATGTGGGTTGGAATTTTCTTCGTGGAAGTTATATTGTTCAAAATTTTGAGAGAAGTATGTTTCAAATTTGACGAACAATTATTGTACTCCGCCTTCTGAATCAGTTGCAGTATAAATGTATTTTGAGTATCAGTAATCTTGATGCACCTGGTTTGTAGCCTATTGTGCGTGCCCCGATTGATTTACCATTATGTAATTAATGGGTAGTAGCTGCGGCTTCACCGTTATGAGAAAGAACAGAAAAATTATTAATATTGGTTTCAGATTCTGACACCAAAAGTGGTTTTTTCAGTATTAATCTTGTTAATGTAGAGTATCATGTTGTCTCAGTCTGATCAATCAAGTTTTCTGGCATGAGTTTTATATATTGTGCATTCTGCAACTATTAGAAAGTTTGATATGGTTTTAATTTAGATAACCCGACCTGAAGTTATTGAGAGGAACCTGAACCCGAACACGAACAAGAGAAAACCGAACCCGAACACGACCGACACGAATCGATGCGATGTTATCAATTTGTCTAAGACGTAGTTATTTTTATATTTTAATTATTTTTGATGTATTTTAAGTATAACCCGAAATCATACCGAAATCAAACACGAACCTGGCCCGATGGCTGGAATTGTCACCCCTACTTTTACTGCCCAACATCCTTAACAATTATGTAACAAATTTATATTCTTTCCTTTTATATTTGCTATTGAATCTAAGCTAGAAAATAAATACTTAGCAAAGTATAACAAGTTTAATGTAATGGGTATACTCAATAAGCTTCCCATTAGTGATAAGAAATTATACTCAATTAACTATTCACCACAAAGAGTTGTCAAGTTTCACAAATAAGGGGACAAGATCCATTTTGAGTAGTTTGGAAGTAAAACAAAGACTTGGATCCTGAAATACAAATGTTCAACGTAAAAGGTTCGTTTATCTATATCTATATATTATATTATTTTTATTTTATTTTTATTATTTATTTTTTTATTAAAACCGTGAATAAGTTGGATGGTTTCTTGAAACTTTTGATTGGACAAAAGTATCCCTTTAATATAGTTAAGTTTAGGGGCTACTAAGTAACTTTTTATTTATTTAGTTTTTGTTTAGTTACAAGACAAATGACTTTTTATATCCCAAATTCTTCTTATGTTTTCTTTTAATTGTATCTTTTAAAGTATTTTGAGTTTTAAATAATATCAATTTCATATTAAACTATATTCCAAAAGCTTTCCAACTATATGTGATATGCATATACAGAAGATTTTGTATGAGAGAATAATAATAGAGGTTTAAATTATTATACAAAGTTGTATATTTATAAATTTTTTTATTTTGTAAACAATTGAAACATATTTATAATAATTATAGAGGAAAAGGAAAAATGAAATTACAGCTGGAAAAAAAGAAAAAAATAAAATTATGATCCTAGAGGTTTTAATTAAATAAAAAACAATGGGAAATATATGATCCACAAAATTCCTTTACGATTGCTATGTAAATGCTCTTGAACTAACAATTATTTACCTAATTCTTTAATGGATATATCTTTTAACATTTTAAATCATAATTTAGACTCAATTATATATTTAATAATTTTGATGATATTTTTTAATAATAAGCTTTAAAACAAACATATTTAAAATAATATAACAATCTCACACTCGAATAAAAAATTAAGAAATAAAGTAAACCTGGATGATAGCAATTTTTCTAAACTAACCATGAAATAAAATTAATAATTTTTAATGTAGAGGTATAACAAGAGAAGATCAAATAAGAGCAGTCTTATTTTATTTTAATTATATTCTTATGCGTTCTTTTTTATGCTTGAAAAAAAAAGAGGGAAATACATAATAATATTTGAGAAAGAAAAACATGCAGGAGGGCCGATGTCCTTTTGAAGCTAGTATACTAAAACTAATATAAAAATTTTCCGTTCAAATAAAAACTAAACTAAACCTAGATGATAATAATATTTTCAAGATAAAAATTTAGTTTTTAATGTGGAGGTATAAGAAAGAGTAATCTCTATTTTATTTTAGTTCTTTTCTTATACATTTTGTTTTTTATGGCTTAAAAGATATGGCGAAAGTAAAAAAAAATATATTAACAAAGAAAAAGAAAAAGAAAGACGGAACAAATTTTTGCAGCTAAACAAATGTCCTTGTAGACTCGAAATAAGAATAAAAATATGAATTTTACAAAATAATATTTATATATCATATTAGTTTCAAAATTATTGTTCTTTATCAAAATATATTATAATTTCAATATACACTACCAAAAGAAAAGGTATGATTTAATACCCAAAAAAATGATATAAATTATCAATTAAAACAAAAATTAAATGTGATAGAATCAAAATTATATTGGCATGTATATCCTATTAACACAATTTGAAGAAAATTTCTAGAAGTCATTTACACATTAATTTAAGTTTCTCAATAACCCTTGATTGTTAGTTAAAAAATTACACCCCTAAAATCCTATCAAAATTATAAATCAATATGATACTTATGATAAAATTCACGAATCAAACAAATATAATTAAATAATTTTTTTATTATGTTATATCTATATTAAATATTTTATACTATACAATACTTATACGTTTTCTTTATAAATCTAATTTATATTTATACTTATATTAAAAGTGTGAATAGATTGGATGGTTTCTTGAAATTTTTGGTTTGTCAAAAATAAATTTTAGCCATAGTCAATGCCAAAATTATTTCCCTTTTCAAAATTTATTATAAGTTCAAACACTTCAATTCCCTTTAAACATTTTACTTACTACTTATATGGTGGGATATTCTTCAAAATTTTAAAATTATGTTACTAATATATAGTTTGAGTTTAACCAAATGAAACTTATAAAAAGTTGAAGTTGAAAGATCGAAGTGGAGAGTTAAAAATATTATATGTGTCGTAGCTAGAAATCGGTGAGGAAAAATTAAAAGACATTCATATAATATATATATATAATGACTTTTTCGATTAAAAAATTTGATTTACTTAAAAAGGACACCTTTAAAAAGTAATAAAGATTCAAGCACAAACAAAATAATTATTACAAAATCTAAGTATAAAATATCATAAATTTTACAAATTGAAGTATATGAAAAAAACCATGACAAGAACGAGGAACGAAAAGTGTCTAAATAAATATATATGAAATTTTAATAAAATAAATTAACTTAAAAATGAAACAATTTGATACATGTACTTTGTCAAACATTTGTATTTCATAAATCACATATTAGTTAAGGTATCAATATAATATTCATAGTAATATTTATGTATCAAATTAACTATGTTAAACTATATACAATACTAAATTAGAACGAAGTGACCACGTTTAGTGTCAAGTCACAAAAATTCTTTGTCCAAACGGAGGTACATGGGGATAGTTAAGGTATTATTTACCACTCAAAATCTAAATTTTTGGCAAGTACATTTTCTTATGTGATCAAAAGTTCAATAAAGAATGTAAATAAAGTTTGAAGTACTATATATCTTTTTTTCTGCAATAAAAAATAATATTATGAACATGAATAGATAATTATATTTTACAATAAATGATGTTATTTAGAACTAAATGACTTAGATCGATTTTACATTTTGCGGACTCTTCAACAGTAAAGCAAATATAGATTATTTTTAGCATATTAAGAATATTTATAATTTATTTAATCATATGGTTTAGAAAATTTACAACAATAAATATTATAATAAAGAGATAGAGTCAAAATCAATTGCTAAGTACAAACTCTAATAGTGTAACATATATTTCTAAAACTAATTGAGTTAGTATTCCTTTTAAAAAACACATGTTTTTTTTTCAGATTAAAATTTAATAAGTATTATATTCAATTGTTGAAGTTTGACTTAATATGAAAATTATAAATTATTTTTTAAGACTATCTTTGGTTACATTGTTTATTAAGTGAATATATTTTATATGCAACTGGATATAGTTTTAAATTTTAGATTCCGAGTTAATTTTTATAGCATTATATAAAACATGTCTCTTTATGAACATTAATAATGGATTAATTTCATCAATATTGAGTTAAGATTTATTATTTTTGAATACGTTAACCCTCCTTCGACACCAAAAAAACCGCCCACTCAAACAGATGGCTTGCGATAACTTTAAGTTTAAGTGTTACAATAAAAATATTCACTTTAGTATTAGAATTAATCCTATATGAAAAGTGTTTTTCTTTTTGGCCGTATATTTTATATCTTAATATTTGTTTTGAGTAGCGCTTCTTTAACCGAAGAAGTTAGATAGAACGAAAGCAATAAGCACATGATCGTACCAGGTTAATATTAACTTTTAATCTATATATTTTTATACATATAACAATTACAAATCATGAGGTTATGCTTGATTTTTACTGAAGAAATATAATCAATTTTAAAATTTTGATACCATGAGCTTGTAGTCAAGTGGTATCACTTACTCTTTACAAGGTGTTGATTAGTGTTCGAATCGAGTCTTGATATCTTTGAGATATATCTCTCCCATCCACTCTCCCAACTCATTAATTTTTCTTAATTTTTTTATTAATGTGATAGCTTGTGACAAATCCGAATAATCATGCATAATTAATTAAGAAAAAGACTTTCATAGCCATTAAAATTTTGCAAAAGATTTATTAATATGATGGTAAGCTAATAAAAGAACTTATTTTGTTGTTATATTAATTTTAATTTTTTTGTTGAATTGGGTTCGTAAAAGATTTTTTTATCCATTCATATAGTTTTTATACTTACTGAAAATTAAATATATATTAAAATACATTAAAATATTTTAATTAAAATAATCCGAGTATTTAATTAATACGAATATTTGTAAAGTACTTTAAATATTTTAATATTCATTGATAAAATTATGTAATATATAATTATTTTAATAAAATTGTATGGATCACGTGTGACGCGATGTGTTTCTTACTAGTAATTTTAAATACACTGATTACAACAATAATGTTGATCGATGTGCAAGTTGATAGTTCTTTTTTTTTTTTTCCCATAAAGCAAGTTGATAGTTTTATGACTATTTAATGTTGTAAATTTTCAAAAGAAAATAAATATTCTCTATGAGAATTAATATCATCAGGAGTCAAATATATAGAGAATACATGATTTTCCAATAAAATAAAGAAACCCTATGGTTCTACCAATCATCCCAAGTTTATTAGGGCTTTTGCTTGATTTAATATTATAAAGAAATGAATTGTGCTGCTGTACATGAATATAGCCCGAACATATTTGGGTTAACAAGGCAAAAATATTTTTTAGTCCACTTTCTTAAGTTTATTTGAAATTAATTTATTAACCTGGACAAAAATTAGATTTTTAGTCCACTTATCTGCTATTGCGAGGTTGCAATCTTATGTAGATTTTTTTCTTTTGCCTTTTCTTTTTAGCCTTAAAGTATGAATTATTTTTGTTGATGGGGAATATTATGTGGCATTTTAGAGGAAAATATATTATTTTCAATGTAAACTAGATTAAAAACAAATATATTTATTATGAATAAAATGAAAATAGTTTACATAAAATATTTAAATTATTTATTAATTTGAAAAAAAAATAATTTAAAAAATCCATGCAAAATAAAAATAATGTTAATAAAATTTAAAATATTTTAATTGGATAAATATATTCGAAATTATAAAATAAAAAAATTAGTTATACCAAAAGTTTAAATTATAAACTATTTAATTGAATAATTAACATTTATTTTTATAATTAAAGAGTAATAATCAAATTGTTTTTTTATACAGTTTGTAAGCTATTTTTGCAACAATTAATTTAAGGCCATACAAACTGTATAAAAAAATAGCATACAATTTATAAAAAAACTATATAATTATAAACTGTATAAAAAACTATTTAATTATTACTCTTTAATTATAAAAATAAAATGTTATTTATCCAATTAAATAGTTTATAATTTAAACATATGACATAAATAATTTTTTTATTTTATAATTTCGAATATATTTATCCAATTCAAATATCTTAAATTTTATTAACATTTTTTTATTTTTCATGGATTTTTTAAAATTATTTTTTGTTTTTTCAAATTAATAAATATTTTAAATATTTTATGTAAACTATTTTCATTTTATTCATAATAAATATTATATATATATATTTTATCTAATTTACATTGGAAATAATATATTTCCCTCCAAAATGCCACATAATATGCCCTATTAACAAAAACAATTCATACTTTATGGCCAAAAAGAAAAAAAAAGAAAAAAAATCCACATAGGATTGCAACTCGCAAGAAAAGTGAATGAACTAAAAATCGATTTTTGTCGGGTTAGTAGACTAATTTTAAATAAATATAAGAAAGTGGACCAAATATCTAAAGTAGTCCACTTAATGGACTAAAAACATTTTTGCCGGTTAACAATGATAAGAAGGAATACAACTCGATCATAGTCATACAAATACAAATCCAAATATATTACTCACAATAAGGAGGAGGAAGATCATGAGTTGGCACATCCAACGAGGTTCAAGATATGATCAATCTACGTTTAAAGTAAAAAATTCAAGCATTAGCCCAATGTGGGGCCTACCCATCAAGCCCAATGTGGGGGCCTAGCTGAGAAGGATGGGTTCTTAAGGTGAAATGTCTCTGGTTGGGCAAACTGTTGGAAATTATGGGGTTCTAAATCGAATTCATGTCAAATAAGATTCGACTTTTTCGATCTAATCGAACAGAAGCGGAAGCAAGAGATTTCAAAAATTGAGTTCTAAATATAAGAACACAAGACCATGCTTATTAAATTTATTCTAACTAAATGAGGAAAAAGAAAATTTACCTCTTTCGACGATTTTCTTGTTCTTCGCTTTTTATTCGTTAATCTTCGAATCCCCGGCTCGTAACACCACGATCTTCCAATTCGATCCTCCCTATCAACAATAGTGTGTAGGCACCAAATAAAAATTATAAGTTCCTAACTATGATTTTTCAACGACGTACTCAACTCATGAGATCATAGGATTGCCTAACCGAATAGGAGGGGAATTGAAGAACTAAGCTTAAAATTTAAACTACCGACACTCACAAAGAAAGACGCACAAACTTTCACACACCCAATATGTCAGTCATGGAATTTGGCCAATTGTGGTTCCAACCAAATTAAAAAAATAAAAGTTCCACTTAGCAAAAGAACTTGTAATGAGTTTTCACCAAACAATTACAATTACAAGAGTTGACTGCGAATGATTTTATTTCAATTTAAAATTTTGATGCCAAAAACTAACTGGAAACGGGGCAAAAGAAATCTATTTGGAAGAGGGCCGATATTCATACTTTAATTACAAGGATGTGGTCTCCTTTTTATAAGATAGTTCAAACAGTTTTTCACTCTAACTCGATTTCCTATTGAATCTAAAATTCATAATTCTAAATAGACTCAAACTCTAATTGATAATTATTCAATATAATTATCAACTTAATAATTATATTAATATCATAAATATCTTATATTTATTTAATTCCCAATACTGATTAAAATCGTAGAATATCAAATTATCTCGAATTAACTTATATTAATATATTATCCCAAATATTTTGGAAAACTCTTTTCCATATACATTTAGGAACATAAAATATTATTTCTAATCATTAGGAATTTTATTGTTTAGATTTTGATGAATGCCATGTAAAACTTAGAATAGAAAGTTGCGCGCCCCAATTCTTCTTTGTAAAATGTATTGTAACAATTAGAGTGGCCTGTTGAGTTAAGTCGGCTACGCCTTAACATGCAAGAAGACAATCAAGACTCGAAGGAAGACTTCACTGCGAGACATTTGAGTATGGCAAAGAAGAGTAGACGGGAACTCTCTTTGAAAAGCGGTGAGATGCTGGTGAGTGGAGCATCGGTCAAGTCAACTCAAGAAAAGCAAGTCTCAAGTTGAAGTGATGGAAGAGTCATCCAATGATTGGAAGTCGACTCTAAGTCACCGGGGGAAAGCAAGGAAATGCGGTCAAGTCGAGATAAGCGTAAAAGAACCGTTGCCTGACGTAAATCAAGAGATTTACTTAAACAAGTAATATCTCCATACCACCTTTCTTGGAGTGCTCGGTCCGGCGTGAAAAGGAATGAACCAATGGGAAGCACTACACCGTGTCGAACTCGAAAAGGTGAAAGAACAATTCATACGAGGAAATGGCAATTCCAAGAACTACAAGCCAACGACGCAAAGTGACTTTCAAAAATAAGCCTATCTCTTCAACGGGCAAATTTTTGAAAGTTCACTATAAAAGGCTGAGGAGTTTGTTTGAGAAAAAAAAAAAAAAAAAAAAAGATGACACACATATGAGATAAACAAGCATATTAGAAAAAGAAACATTCTCAATCCTCAAGCCTACATTACGAAGTACATCAATCCAACACTCACTTTGTGAAGGAAAGAAAACTTCAATCGGTTGAAGAGGACAATCGAAAACAAGGGGTCTACATTCCGGGAAGGATTGTAGAAAGGTTCAAGTGAACCAAGTCTTAAGATTTTGGAGGGCTTCGTGATCAAATCCAAAGAGCTTGAGCAAGTGTTTTGTAGTAACAAAGCGCAAACGCTGCTGTGAAGAAGCGAGTCGCACGAGAAGCCTTGAGTGAGTGATCAAGGCGTCTCATCGAGTCCCTAAGGATCAAGTCGGTTTGTTGTGATCAAGACTTGTCGGATCGGACATTACTACTTTGTAAACCGATCATTACTTAGTGGATTCCTCGGGGAGTTGGAGAAGAGAGGAGTAGAAGAATTACCCATCTTCGAACCTCTATAAAAACTTTCTTGTGTCATTTACATTTCAAAGATTTAAATTCCTCGCACTTTTAACGCTTATATCTCATTGCCGATAAATTTGCTATCCATTTGATAAAATTATAAGTACTAAATCAAGCTCTAAAATCTTGCTTAATCAAACATAAGGGTGTTAAGTCTTCCAATGAAAATAAAACCACAGTTGAGTTAAATTATAGTTAACGGTGAGTTACTCCATCAAATTTCACTAAATTTGAGTCATGTTGAGAGATTAACTCGAGTGACTAATTCGATGTCCATCAAGGACACAAATTGTGTAGAATCAACTCTGTAGATTTAAAAGGACTAAATCGAAAATTTGGTAAGGTTTATTCAACCCCCTTCTAAACCTTACACTTACACCCCTTGGGACCTACAAGTGGTATCGGAGCGGTTGGTTCATTGAACCCTCCGCACCAAGTTCTTGAACTAGATCTCCAAACTTTTCAAAGTCTCGCTTTAGTACTTAAATTTTCAAAACTCTTTTTATCATTAAAAGTCATTATCATGGAAGCAAATTTGACACGCATCCCTATGTTCACTATTGAAGAATTTGATGATTGGAAAATTCGTATGCAGGCTCATCTATCAAAGATTACATGATGAGATGTGGATAGTGATAGAAGATGGGCCTCTGCAAATATTAAAGGTGAACAATTATGCGAAGAGTTGCGGTGAAGGAGAAGAAGATGTTGCTCTAGACCCGGTCATGGTTGAAAAACCAAGAACTGAATGGACAAATGATGACGAGAAAAAGATAAAACCTGGACAATATAGCCAAGGACATTCTTTACAAAACCTTGGACAAAGCCATGTTCAATAAAGTCAAATCTTGCAAAACAAATGACTAAGGAAATGGGACAAGTTGACATTGATTTGTGAAGGCTCGTGAGCAAATCAAAGAAAACAAATTATCGGTGGTCGTACAAAAGTTTGAAAACTTCAAAATGATCTCAGGAGAGAACCTGGATCAACTGGATGCTCGATTCACGAGAAATCACAAATGAGCCGTGTCGCACTTGGAAAGGAATATACGAGAAGAAATGTGTATGAAAATCCTAAAAAGTCTTCAATTTGAATGGGAAATGAAGGTCATGGCACTGAGACATTCCATGGACCTATCAAAGACATCCAACCATGAACTATTCTCGGACCTCAAAGCCTACGAGTTTGAGTGAGAAGAAAAGACCAGAAGAGACATTTTGTACCCAAAACAAGCTGCTCTAATTGTTAAAGATGGGAAAAAGAGCCGAGGTCAAAAAGTCATCGACCCAGGAAGAAATAGCCACGATGGTTAAAAGATTCAACAAGTTATTTAATAAGAACTACAAGAAAGGAAAGAGTGAATCTTCCGAGAAGACACTCGGCTCCCTCCAAATCAAGGGAAGACAGGCCAACCAAGAGAACGGATCATCAAAAAGTTGAGTATCAAAGGCCGACAACTCAAGAATGGAAAGAGTGATCAAAAGGTGAATATCTATGTTGGGCGTAGACAACCAGGTCACTATGCCATGATTGCTCATATCTGTAGTCGGCAAGTACGAGAGATGAAGAAGAAAGAAAGGTCTTGAGAGAAAGAAGACAAGAAAAGAAAAAAGGCAATGATGGCCAGCAGAGGCCGAGACAACCAAGTCAAGAGAGAGGCCGATTCAAAGAGCGATGAAGCCGACTACTCAAGTGACTCGAAGAAGAAGCCCCGATCCGCTTGATGGCCAAAGAACAAGATCAAGAAGATGAGGTACAATCTAACTCAACAAGCTCGACACTAGTAGTGGTGGTGGATGACACACACACTTCATCACCTACGATCTTTATGATTCATTAGGCAAAATGATGAAAGATTTTCAACACATTAAATCCTCACACACACTATTGAATGAGGAAAAAAACTACTCAAAAGTCAAAACTCAAAGCCGACTAAGGAGCCGAGTACTCTAAGTCGATATTGTTGAAAATGAAAGTTTAAAAAGTGAAAATGCTAAATTAGTAGCGAGAAATTCTTTGCTATAGAAAAGAGGAGAATGACCTCAAGAATGTTATTGCCTCATTCACTAAGGCATCTAAATCATTGGATGATCTTATTATGAGTCAAAGAGAATGTGGAGACAAGAGGGCTTAGGATTTAATTCCTCTGTGCCATGTCAAACCTCAAGAGTAATTTTGGAAAAAGGATCTTCAAGTCATGAAGAGTCTAAAAATCCAAAACTCTAAATGTTGCACACACATTCACTCCAAAGCACAATACTAAGCAAAGCGCGCCTTGGTTACAAAGGAAAAGAAAAAACGAGTTGAGAGTCTTTGAAAGGGAGTGAGAAGAGATTCGGCCGAGTCCTCAAAAACTCCAAAGAAAATACTCTGTAAAGAAGAAGCGAGCTACCAAAAATCGAGAGAAAACTCATAAAGAAATACATATGATGGGAATGGTAGAAAATATCCAAGCCAAGTGATTGGAATATTGTAAATGTCAACACAGACTTATGGAATATAAGCCCAGGATGGCAAAGGCCAGAACTCAAGAAAGGCCATTCCAAAAGTATAAGAGCTTTCATCAAGCACACATATGCACCTAGGCACTACACGCAAAAACACCACAATTACCCAAGGAAGGCAATTGCTAAAACACATATGCAGGCATACGGACAAAAGAGACAGATGTATGAACCTAGAATTCCCAAGCAATTTGCAGGATTAATTATGATTATGGCACTAATAGATGGCAACCCCTTAGAGTCAAATCATTTGGCTATAGGTTGGTTGGATCATCTTACAATTCTAACCCCTCGGGACCTGCACAAGTATGGGTACCTAAAACTTAATTTCCTTGATTGCGGGTTCAAGGAGCAGTGAAAGTGCCAAGGAACCTGGTACATGGATAGTGGCATTCAAGACATATGACAGAAATAAGAGAAATGTCAAAATTCAAGGAAGTCAAAGGAGCAAAAGTCATATTTGGAGGAAATGAAGCCCCCTGGTGAAATAAGAGGCATTGGATCCATCAAGAGGAATGGATTAGAAATCACAGATGTTGCATATGTTGAAGGACTCAACTTCAACGAGTATCGATCGGCTCGTGACAAGGGCTACAATGTTGGATTCAACATGGGTATGTGCCAAATCAAAGATATTGAATCAAATGAAGTGGTGAATGCAAGGATGTAGACGAGAAAAATATGTATGTAGTGGATTGGTCAACCGCAACACCCAAAGACATGTCTACTAGCAAAAATACAATTTGAATCAAGTTGGCTATGGCACAAAAAGCCGAGTCACCTGAATTTCAAAACAATTAACAAGTGGCAAGAAGTCATCTTGTAGAAGGACTTCAGGACTCGATATACAAGAAGGAGAGTATATGTGATGCATGTCGGAAGGAAAGCAAATTAAGTCGTCATTCAAAGAAAAGACATGCCCATCCTCAACAAGAATATTGCATCTACTTCATATGGATCTATTTGGTGTGGAACCGGCCAAAGATAAGTGGAAAGAAATACACCTTGGTGGTAGTAGATGACTACTCAAGATATACATGGACAATATTCATGTGCAAGAAGAAAGAAACTCTACAAAAACTACCCACGGTGATGAAGAGGATTCAAAATGAGAAGAGTCAAACCATTATCAAAATAAGATCAAATAGAGGAACCGAGTTTGTCAATGGAATAATAACTCGATATTGTATTGAGAATGGTATTGGTCATGAACTATCGGCAGACAAAGGACTCCACGTGAGAATGGAGTTGCGAGAAAGAAGAAGCGAGAACTCTCAAAGAAAGCAAGGACCATGTTAGGTCAAGCGGGGTTACCAAAAAGATTTTGGTGAAGCAATTAACACGACTTGCTACACCCAAAACAGGATGTATGATAAAACAGACGGTGACAAAGACTCCTATGAGATCCGGATCGAGAAAAACCAAATGTTTCATATTTCGAATATTTGGATGTAAATGCTTCATTCACAACAATGGCAAAGACAACCTAAAGGCTTTTGATGCTAAAGGCGATGAAGGTATCTTCTTAGGATACTCGGTGAAAGCAAAGCCTGAGAATACTCAACAAAAGAACTATGGTTCTGAGAAGAATCCATTCATGTAGTATTCGATGAGCAAAATGTAAATGGAGAAGACATTGAAGAGTCGGTGATAAGTGAATCATTCAACCATACGTAAGAGTCCTATCTTTCAAGTTGAAAGTTGGAATTATCAATTTAGAAGAAGATGAGATATTTGAATCTCAAAAACAATTTGGAAAATTTGCGGCTAAGTAATTACGAGAGAGAGCGACCACAAAGAACACACCGCAAGTCGATGAATCCGACTAACTCACTCCAACTTTGATGTAAGATGGTTGAGAGACCATCCACGAGAACTTGTCATTGGAGATATAAGAGAAGGTGTCAAGACAAGATCGAGAACTCAACAAGAAGCAATGTTCACATGCTTCATCTCGTAAATAGAGCCAAAAGATGTGTCACAAGCATTGGATGACACACATTGGATTCAAGCTATGCAAGAAGAGTGAATCGGTTTGAAAGGAACAAAGTGTGGGAATTAGTGCAAAGACCCATACATCAAAATGTTATTGGCACCAAATGGGTATTCGAAAAAAAAATGAACGAGGAAGGCTCTGTGGTAAGAAACAAAGCAAGATTGGTAGCCAAAGGATATTGCCAAGAAGAAGGGATAGATTTTGATGAAACATTTGCTCTGTAGCAAGATTGGAAGCTATAAGGATGTTTTTGCCTATACGACTCACAAGAATTTCATTGTATATCAAATGGATGTAAAAAGTGCATTCCTAAATGGTTTATTGGAAGAAGAAGTATATGTTGAACAACCTCCAGGATTTGAGCGGAAGACTCTTGGAGACAAGGTATACAAACTCAAGAAAGCCCTCGTATGGATTGAAACAGGCACCCGAGCATGGTATGATACCCTGTCACAATTCCTAATCGAAAATGGATTCACAAAAGGAAAAGTAGATAGAACACTTTTCGTAATTCAAGACAAGAAGAGTATACTACTTGTTCAAATATATGTGGATGACATCATTTTTGGATCCACTAACAAAGAGTCGTGTGTGAAAAATTTTCAAACCTCATGCAAAGTAAATTTGAAATGAGCATGATGGGAGAGCCGACATTCTTCCTTGGACTTCAAGTGAAACAGTGAAGGATGGAACCTTCATAAGTCAAACAAAATACACTAGAGATTTAATGAAGAAGTTTGGTATGGAGGAGAAGTCTTCGTAAAAATACCAATGAACACATCAAAATGGACATGGATGCGGATGGCAAGCAGTAGATCAAACAAGATACTGAGAGCACTGATTGGATCATTGCTCTATCTCACGACTAGCGGGCGGACATCACTTTTCTTTGTAGGTGTATGTGCAAGATTTCAATCTCGCTCCAAAAGAGAGCCATATGAGCGGCTAAGAGAATACCGAGATACTTGAAAGGAAGCCAAGAAGTAGGCCTATGGTATCCAAAGGAAGGTGGATTCAAGCTAATTGGCTATTGATTCGACTATCTTTGGATGCGAGTGGACAGGAAGAGCACTTCGAGGCACATGTCAAATGCTAGGAAACAGACTAATTTCCTGGTTTAGAAAGAAGCAAAACTCAATAGCCACCTCTACGGTGAGGCGAGAATACATAGGCGGGCAAATTGTTGTGCCCATGTCCTATGGATGAGAAAGTGAGAGATTATGAAGTTGAAGAAAAAGAAATTCCAATCATGTGTGATAACACAAGTGCAATTGCAATCACTCAAAATCTGTGTTGCACTCAAGAACAAAACATATTGATGTCGGATATCACTTCATAAGAGATCATGTTGAAAAGAAGGACATCATCCTGGAATATATCTCAACGATAAACAACTAGTGACATCTTCACAAAACCATTATGTGAGTCAAGATTTGAAGAACTCAAGCATGAGTTGGGCTAATTTGAGTGACACTCGGACAAATCAAAGAAGAGAAATGGAACAGAAAAGGGGAGAAAAAGATTTGAAAACAAAAATCACTCAATAAATCATGTCGGAAAAGACGGCTACACCAAAGTCGTGACATTGAAAGTCGCTAAAAGAATCTGTGAGAAGTAGAGTTAAATCGGCTAAGTGATAAAGTGAATAACTTATGAGCAAAGTGACATGTAAAACGCAGATCGTTTTGACTAAGCGGGAATGTTTTAAGGAATACGTCAAGATAATGATGATGTGTACGGACATAAAGCGCACACCAAGCTTATGATTGGATATAAATCTTGCCGCATTAAATACGAGACATGAAATGCTCAATAGGCGTCGAAATCCAAGCCGTTGATTTCGATCACAATTCAAAAACCCGCACGTCCTTTCATAAACCATATTTAAACCATTTTCGTCCAGTTTTCTCTCACACTTCTAAAAGCGTTCATCTCTTTCTCTCAAAAGGCAAAGGCAAAATACTCTCGAAACCCTATCAACCTTCAAATCAATTTTCGAGTTTTTCCTTGATATAATCCTGAGAAATGGCACCAACTTATGACTTTACCAAGTTAGGAAAGCAAATCCACACCGGTTCGATGGTGGATTTCGGACGGAATGGTGAAGGGGTCCGATGACACCCTAGTGAAGAAAATCGAGAAGTTGGAGACGCCCGGACTAAAACCGTTTTAACGCTAGAATATCCGATGACCTATGTGGAGGAGGTCGCATAATTCTACGTGAATGCCGAGATTCACGATGAAGGAATCAAGTCATCTGTTCACGGGAAGCGGTGACTATATCGCAAGAGATTTGGTGAATATTGCACACTACCGTGAAGGAGCATCTCGAGATTAAAGAGGCCGTGATGTAAACTTGGGCCGACGCATGGAAAGAAATAGCCAAGTCCGACTTTTTTGATAAAATAATATACTGACAAACAAGAGATCTGTTGAAGGAGGATTATCACAAATTGTTGGACATAGTTGCCAAATGTATCGACATCAAATTTGGCGGCTTTGACCAATCACAAAGGCAAAGCCGATTGTAATGGCCGCAATCATCGAAGAAAAAGAAGATAAACTGGAAATTTGAGTTTGTCTGAGGACTCTGCGAACGTGGGGAACAAGTCCTTCAAAGAAGATGGCACATCCGGGAGGATCCTCGGGATATGGCACAGTGATTGGCGGCTATTGGAGGTGAAAGGAGTCCCTCTTAGGCATGGGAAGGCCTTCCATGTTAACAAGAGAATGTTGAGCTAACCTCTCGGTGCTCGAAGCGAGCTTACTAAGAAGAGAGCGACACGGTGGTGGGGGAATCAGTGACCCGAAGATACAACTGCTTCCTCTCGGCCTAAGAAGAAAGCGCCCCGCGGTACTAAGCTAAGAAGATCACGCCCCTACAAAGAAAGAAAACCAAACATGCTCCGCCCCTGCCCAGAGTCACCGCCTAAAGGCCGTGTCTCCCGCCCCCAGCAGCGGGGTCGAGAAGGACTCACAAATACCTTCTCCAATCGTCAAAAGGAGGAGAAGCTGACAAGCCAAGACACCCGGCTCCTCCGTAAACAAACACTAAGACGGCCCACCGCCCAAGACTCGAGGACACCGTCTCTCGAACGTAAATCCCTCACGGTACAAACTAGAGACGAAGAAGACTTGTCAAGCGGTCGAACAGGAGAAACCAAATTTGAGTCGATTACTCGGCTAGCACAAATACTGGGAGACTACCGGAGAAAGAGAGTCTCGGATGTAGTTGATGAAACAGCCAAGTCTGCCTTTGAAGAAGCGTCGTGCAGAGGCAACCCGAAGACACTTGTTGTAGCTCACACTTTGGTGAAGCCGCACAAGAAGAACTGCGGAGCGGATAGTGATGTAATGATCCTATCTCCACCTTACCCGGACATCCAAAATCGTCTGCGTGAGTGGAGAAATGGAAGTTGAGTAAGTCGAGGAACAGTTCCAACGGCCGAGTTCATAGAAGAAGAAGAGGAACTCGCTAAATTTCCTCGATTAACCATCGTGCTCCGGCTACGGATGAAGACAATCGCACGAAATCCCGCAGATCTACAAGGACAAGGAGAGAGAAAAACAAGTTGAAGAAGCCGAAGCACGTGAGAAGGCAAGCACCGCCCTATCTCTCGGCACCACAGAACACACACATCCTCTCCTTGATGTCTTCTCGACGGTGACGAGGAACGAGAATGTCGCCGCCACGAAGAGTTGCAAATGCAGCAAGCATTGCACGAATCAAGAATCCTTCACAAGCAAAGATTAATGGAGGGACCAGGAGAGTCCTCCTAACGAACACCGAAATCGATCCAATGGGAGTGGTTCAAAGCAAATAGCCCGTTGTTGTTCTTTGCTACCACTTCCCCTCACCGCCCCCAACTACGAGCAATCAATCGAAACAAGGGAGCTTGGAGACGAGTGACCCATTCCAAGTCACTCACTCGGTGGTGCGCCACCGAGGGGAAACTCCTCCACTGCAGCAAGGTCGGAGGATCTGCAGATGACTCCACAAAGAATGTAGGAGGCGAAGTAGAGAAAATTCAAACACAAGAAGAAAAAGCAAGTTGCCATCAACGAAGCTCAGGCGATTGAGACTGTCTCGGTGAGGTGCCAACCGCTCTGAAGGCTAATGACGCCGCCGATGCGGTCGAGGCACTGAGGAAGGAATGTACCACGGGAGTTAACACTTTGGGCGATGAAAGTGCAATCCATGGGGTTGAGACTCAATGGATGCCACCGTAGAAGACCCTAAGACAGCCCACACCGTCGAAAGGGAGGACCATGCCTCGCAGCAAAGAGAGACTGGCTGGAGAAAATGAAGGCCCATGGGAGGTTGAGACTTCAGGGGTAAAGCGGTACCAAGTAGAGAACATCCCTCCCGGTATCATCGACCCATCCGAGAAGGAGATCGCGCACTTCATGATTC
The DNA here is from genome assembly GCA_016081115.2 of Rehmannia glutinosa. NCBI lineage: Eukaryota > Viridiplantae > Streptophyta > Magnoliopsida > Lamiales > Orobanchaceae > Rehmannia > Rehmannia glutinosa. Next base: position 56,114,888 of record CM071937.1, on the reverse strand, counting down.
CCAGGACAACCCCGATGTCACTTTTCCTCGGGATCGGAAGGCGAAGAAGAAGCGAGTCATCCCCATGACAAATCCAAAAGACTCAGTGCGGATGTTCCAAGCACGAGCAAGTCGATCCCAAGACTACTCGTCAAACCTTTAATTTTGATGATGAGCCACCTATGGAAATCTCATCATCGTCCGATGATGCTTCCGATAAGGCCGAGGACCAGTCTCTGAAATGGAGAAATCGGTGAGACCAACGAAGGTGTTAAGACAGCTGAGGCTCGCAAGCGGGTCTACTTCACAATGTAACCGAGTTGAACAAGAGACCACCGCTCGAGCTCCTCAGCTGCAGCAGGATCTATTCCCAAAAGAACTTCACGCGCACCGCTCATCATCGAAGCATCCCGGTTGGCGGTGATGAATCTTTTGTAGAATCTTTCCCTTTCTCACCGGAGATACGAGAACTCCACGAAGAGTCGTAAAACGAACAAGCACGTTATTACAAACCAGCTCCTATTCTTCCATCGCCGGACACCATCGTTCCGGTGATTATGACTTCGATGTTGTATGGCCATCACCGCAACGGAAGAATCGGTGAAGCTCGAGAAGTGTTCAAGGCACTCTTTCTTTGAGGTTGAAAGGATGGAGAGGCATCGAGCTTCTTTGGACATGCGATTGGACAACGAGAGATGCCACCCTTACGGTGATTTAAGAGGCATAACTTGATTCGGATAAGGGAATGGTGGCAACAAAGAAGAAACAATGCGATGCGTGTGGAACAGGTGAGATACTTCGTGCAATTGTTCAACAAGCTGGTGTGGAGAGGCGAAAATACCGATGCAAAACGAGGCGAGAGAACACATTGAGCATATGCATGAAGCTCACATGCCGAGATCAAGCCGCTTGAGCAACATACAAATGATCTACAGCGTTTGGAAGAACACATGACAAGAAAATTCAGCTTTCTCATGGGTGAGATGAAGCCGATTTGTGAGAATCCAACGCTACTCGACCGAATTCCGCCGCATACAACGCAATGAGACTTGAAGCGAGAACTCAACCATCGAAGACTCGACTTCATGCTTGCCATGATTCCCTCGGGGTTCCTCTATCCTTTGATGATGCCAAAAAGGGGAAGAGGAATACCTTAAAGCAAAGAAAATCAAGCCGAAAAGAAAGGAGAAGCGGTGAGAAGGAAAATCAACGAGGAAGTCTTCAAACAGAAGAAATGAAAGCTTGTTGAGGGGGAAGGATCAACAGATGTGACATTGATGATTGCACAAACCCCAACAAGGTCTGTCACGGTGACATTATAAGCACAAACTCCCTGTGACTCGCCACCCAACACTCTGCTTTGTATCTATGGTGAAAAGAGAAAATCAATTGAAGCGGGGATGAAGGAAGTGGAAGGGAGAATGGATGCCAGGGTGATGAACATCTTGAAAGAACACGGAGGCATTCCAAAGAAGAGAGAGACACCTATACCATCTCGGATGTCGGGGACAGAGCCACGATCGGTCGATGAATTTAAAACGCTCGAGTCCGAGGGATACTTTGCAAATATGTCTATGGCTCAAGCTTGGAACCTATCTTGGGAAAAGGGTCTCACATTATGTGAAGAAGCCGAGCGTGAGACAACCGTGATCACTCTGCTGGTCACTCCGTGATCACTCATTTGGAAAGAAGAAGACCTCGATTCAAGATACGCCTGAGGTAGAGGAAGAAGCGATGAGTGGAGGAAGAAGCTTGGACCAGGCCTCCGCCCAAGAATATTGAATACGTAGATCCGGGGAAGAAAGGAGGGATCTCTGGGCTTGACCAAGTGGCAAATTTGAAAGTGGCTAAAACTAACGCCGAGTATGCAAAAAGAATAGAAGAAGAAAACAAGAGACAAACTCAGCTATGGCGGAGAGACAGGAAAGAATAAGAAAAGATGAAGCGCCAGAAAGCATATGAGAAGAAAAAGAAGGCGGTGACGACGAGAAAAAGAGAAGAAGAGAAGAAGATCTTTGAACAAGATGAAAGAAGGAGACAACGAAGGAGATGAAGTGTTGTTGTCCAACCCTTCGTGTATTTTATTATGTAAATACATACAATGTAAGTCTTCGTAATAAAGGTATAAATTCTTTATTTTTTTGTGAAGACAAATATGTGCTCGATACACCTTGTAAATGATTGTGTAAAAGAACAGGAATGATATGATCAATAAATAGATCTATTCTCGCACATACATTCTATGTCAATACACTATCTCAGTATGTATCATTCTTTGTTTGCATCTTTGAATGATTTAAGTTTTGGCATCATCAAAAGGGGAAATTGTTAGGAATTTTATTGTTTAGATTTTGATGAATGCCATGTAAAACTTAGAATAGAAAGTTGGCGCCCAATTCTTCGTAAAATGTATTGTAACAATTAGAGTGGCCAAGTTGAGTTAAGTCGGCTACGCCTTAACATGCAAGAAGACAATCAAGACTGAAGGAAGACTTCTGCCGAGACAATTTGAGTATGGCAAAGAAGAGTAGACAGGGAACTCTATTTGGAAAAGCGGTGAGATGCTGGTGAGTGGAGCATCGGTCAAGTCAACTCAAGAAAAGCCAAGTCTCAAGTTGAAGTGACGGAAGAGTCATCCAATGATTGGAAGCTAACTCTAAGTCACCTGGGAAAAGCAAGGAAATGCAGTCAAGTCGAGATAATCTGTAAAAGAACCGTTTACAGTAAATCAAGAGATTTACTTAAACAAGTAATATCTCCATACCACCTTTCTTGGAGTGCTCGGTCTGCAAGCGTGCAAAAGGAATGAACCAATGGGAAGCACTACACCGTGTCGAACTCGAAAAGGTGAAAGAACAATTCATACGAGGAAATGGCAATTCCAAGAACGCAAGCCAACAAGCGCAAAGTGACTTTCAAAAATAAGCCTATCTCTTCAACGGGCAAATTTTTGAAAGTTCACTATAAAAGGCCGAGGAGTTTGTTTGAGAAACAAAAAAAGATGACACACATATGAGATAAACAAGCATATTAGAAAAAGCGAAACATTCTCAATCCTCAAGCCTACATTACGAAGTACATCAATCCAACACTCACCGTGAAGGAAAGAAAACTTCAATCGGTTGAAGAGGACAATATCAAAAAAGGGGTCTACATTCCGGAAGGATTGTAGAAAGGTTCAAGGTGAACCAAGTCTTAAGCTTTTGGAGGGCTTCGTGATCAAATCCAAAGAGCTTGAGCAAAGTGAGTTGTAGTAACAAAGCGGTGCCTGTGAAGAAGCCGAGTCGTCGAGAAGCCGGTGAGTGATCAAGGCGTCTCGGCATCGAGTCCCTAAGGATCAAGTTGGGTTGTGATCAAAGACTTGTATCCGGAATTTACCACTTTGTAAACCGATCATTACTTAGTGGATTCCTCCGGGAGTTGGAGAAGAGAGGAGTAGAAGAATTACCCCATCTTGAACCTCAATAAAAACTTTCTTTGTGTCATTTACATTTCAAAGATTTAAATTCCTCGCACTTTTAAATCGCTTATATCTCACGATAAATTTGCTATCAATTTGATAAAATTATAAGTACTAAATCAAGCTCTAAAATCTTGCTTAATCAAACATAAGGGTGTTAAGTCTTCCATTTAAAAATAAAACCACAAAGTTGAGTTAAATTATAGCCAACGGAAAGTTACTCCATCAACTTAGCCGAAGTCTGTTGAGAGATTAACTCTCTTGAGTGACTAAATTGTCCATCAAGGACACAAATTGTGTAGAATCAACTCGTAGATTTAAAAGGACTAAATCGAAAATTTGGTAAGGTTTATTCAACCCCTTTCGAACCTTACACTTACACCCCTGGGACCTACATAACTGTTTACACTAGGAAGGCGGACCGTGGACCATGGACCTATAATTATAAGCTCAATAAATCGAATAAATAATTAAACTCTTTAATTAATTTATCCAACTTATTAATTCCGATATTATTCCACTATAAATTTGGAATTGCACCCGTATACTTATAAAATATGTTACTCTACGAATTTGAGCATTCCATTGATATAATCATTACATATAGATTAATCCTCCATAGATTATTCACATTGAAGGTAGGTAGTATCTAAACCTCTGCAATTACTTTTTAATCATCATTTACCATTAATTCACTAGCGAATGATTAATTTATAACCAGATTATAAATTAGAGATATCAAACCACTCAGTTCCAGAATTAACAAATGAGAGAATCGTCTTTCTACTTCTCGCAAGAAGGAATGGATTCCATATCTGCGAATTTATATTTCCAGCTATTTAATTCAAATGTGAATCTAAAATGCAAGTGTTGGGAATGTCATAGGACAAACTTAAACGAGCAAATTGAGATTCACATAGAAATAAATAGGAGTCTATAATCACTTAGGATTAAGATTTATCCATATATGATCATCTAGTGATTTAATTCGATTTTCCATTTCTACAACGGAATTTGTATGAAAAATTCAAATTAAATCGGTCCAAGTCCTATATGATCAAATCATATATAAATGCCTCCACTAAGATGTCTCCACATCGACAATTCGGATAAAACAAGTCACATTCAAAATGTTCGGGCCGCATTAATGATGTTTTAATTAAAGATTCTGTACTTTAATTAATTTTATCGCGAACTTAATTTTAGTTTATTATCTATAATCTTAATCCTCTTACATAAAAGACTTATATACTAAGATTATGGTTACATTAAATAAACAAGGGATTTTCATGATGTTCGGAAAATACATACAATATGCATAAGTGTTCAAAAATAAATGTCGTCTTTATTAATAACAAAAAAGAATTCACAATTGCTTTAAGGGCACTATCCCTAACAATCTCCCACTTGCCCTAAAGCATATGAGACATGTCTCTCGGTCTAAATTATTTAAACGCCTCTCAAACACTTTTGCAGAAATATCTTAGTGAATGGATCATAAAGGTTGTCGTCAGAGAATCTTGAGAATTGAGACGTTACCCCTTTGTATTATCTCCCAAATTAGAGGTACTTTTTCTATATGCTTTAATCTCTTGTGACTTGAGGCTCCTTTGAATTAGCCTTTGCCATTTGTTGTTTACAATACAAAGTGAGTGATCTATCCATATTTGGAACAACTTCCAAATCGAGAAAGGAATTTCTTCAACAATACCGCCTCCTTTCTTTTACGACGGCGACTATGTATTCAACCTCCATGGTCGAATCTGCGGTCCGGATCACTTAATGCTTCTCCGGACTATGGCACCGCCATCAAGAGTGAACACCGACCGAAATATCGACTTTGGGAATCATTGCCCGACTAGAAGTCATAATCAGGTACCCGTCTATTTTAAGGTCATCACCCGAATAAACAAGCATACAACCTCTCGTTCTCTCAAGATACTTGAGAAACAAGCATACAATCTCGCATAACAAATATCGGGCCTTGTACATAACATAACATACATAAGGTTGCATAGTGCGAGGCATATGAAATATGTCCGATGTCCTCTTCCTCCCGAGGTGTCTTAGGACTTCGCTCCTGGAGAGAATGACTCCATATCGAGTTGGTAGGTAATCCTTTTTAGAATCTTGCATTCTATAACGCTACAATATCTTATCGATATAAGAAGCTTGAGACAATGCTAATAATTTGTTCTTGCGATCTCGACCGATTCGAATTCCAAGAACGTAATATGCTTCTCCCAAATCTTTCATTTGGAATTGCTTGGCAAGCCAACCTTTAACCGCAACTTACATCTCTACATCATTCCCAATGAGTAGAATGTCATCTACGTAAAGCACTAAAAGTGTCACTTTACCATCCTTGATCTTCTTGTATACACAAGGTCCATCAATATTTTGGTCAAAACCATGAGACTTGATTGTCTCGTCATATCTATGGTTCCGTGACTTTGAGGCTTGCTTTATATGTGTAGGTACAAAATTTGGAAATAAAATATATGTGTATATAGATATAACATGATTATTCATATTTTACCGAATTCAACTCCACTTCCTATGTATGAATATGACATATGATATATAAATATGTGTGTGTGTGTAAGAATTAAATTTCTTGCAGTTCATCCTTATTATTAATTATAACCTAATTTTTTTACACTTAACACAAACGGCAAATATCATTTAGATTAAGTTCATTTTAACATATGACCATTAAGCTTAGTTCAATCACTAAACTGAGTAAGAGAAATAAAAGATTCAAAGGCTATATACCAATTTTATCTTGTGTGCACCTCGACTATCCTTTCTAATTCTCCTTTTCACTTTTGTTGTGTGAATCTTGTGTGCGTGTCTAAGTTATTTGTAAAAACTAGAAAGTTTGAGGCGGTAGAAAGGTGATGCTAATCACTAACTCAACATAAATCATCTATTTGTGGTATTAAAATATATATACCTTATCACAAGCACAAATGATGTAATGTACAAATATCTAATATCACTCATAGGAGTATGTATGTTTTCAGACTAATTACAATAGATATATATACACACATTGATATTATCCTATTAGAATAAGGGCGTGGAAATTTAATGTCAAATCCATTCTCGAATTCTTTAATTAACTTACATCAATTTATTAGGTGCATAATGAAGTCTTTTTTTTTTGTCTTAACAATACAAAACAGTCCCACTCATAAATCAATCATATATATATATATATAGGGAGGATCAAGTGAGATCATGTCTCTAGGTGTGACACAATGGACTAATCTCAATCATCATCCACTATTATCAATAGGTATGATTTAATGGATAAAAATTATATTACAACATTAATTCACTACAACATAAGTGACATTAGGTAATACGAATTTTATAGCACTTTTACATAAGGTACCTAGGTAACACATGTTTGTAACACTCTTTACATTATAATATTTATGTAACACTTTTGTAGCACTTTATCAATATGTAACGCTTATATGTTACAATTTTAAATAACACTTTTAAGTATTACTTTTTTTTGTTATTTCTTTTGTGACTCAAATATGTATCACTTTATTTAAGAAGCACTCTTGGCAACACTATATTTTATTAATTGTAACACTTTTTAAGCTATATTTTAGTAACACAAAATTACATAACTATCATTAAATCATGTCAATGATTTACTTAATTAATTGATGTCACAAAATAGGTGAAGACAAAAAAAAAATCACCAAACTTAAAAATTGTAGACATCATATATTCTGCTTTTTTTTTACTGAATTTTTATTTTCTTTTTATAAAATATTTTAGTTTTACTTTTATTTTTATTGAGGTAATTAATTCCATCGTAATGCCGATGGAAAATGCAAATGTATGTATTTTTTTATTATTTGTTTATTTTTTAATTTTTACTAACGAAGACCAATTTCATTGTTAACTTTTTTTACTTTTTAAAAAAAAGTTTACCAATGAAAATTGATGTTGTCTGTAATTACTTAGGAAAATTTTCCATCGGTAAATTATTTTTAATTTTTTTAATTTTTTTCTTGTTAGAACTTTTTATCCGTTGGTAAATTAATTTTATATTTTTATATTTTGTTTTTATTTTTTTGATTGACTATTGATCGGTCGATAAATTCATTTTATATATTTTTTATATTTTTAATTTTTGTGTCCTTTAATATATAACAAAATATAATTTTCAAACTATATATTATATAATATAAAATTTGATATATACGATGTATAATATAATTTAATACATATATTATATCATACAATCATTATTATATAAAATATATTATATATATACATATAATATAATTTTTATACAATTTTAATATATATATATATATATATTATGTGTATGTGTATATATAAAACAAAGCAAAAGTTGTAATTAGAATCAACTTAGCTTAATGGCAACGTCACTTTCACACATAACAAGGTTGTGAGTTTGAATCTACTTGGTGGCAAAAAATAGTATTTCTACGAAGTGCTACAAAAAAGTGTTACATAAGATTCATATGTAACACTTCGAAATATTTTTTAAAGTGTTACAAATATAAAAAGTGTTACATAAGATTCATATGTAACACTTTAGAAATATTGCTTCAAAGTGTTACCAATAGAGAACTTAATGTAACACTTAGAAAAAGTGTCACTAAAAGCTAATAAAAGTGATACCTTATTAACAGGTAGCACGGGCAAGTCTGTACGCCATAAAAGTGCTACCTATTGTCTATAGTAACATTTTATGGCCATTAGGTAACATTTTTTGTGTGTTACCTAATATCATTTATGTTGTAGTGATTTAATTAACATAAGGGTAATAGGGTAAAATAACATAACAAGGTAGGAATCAAATCTCTTTCTCTCTCATGCATCTCTCATCTCACGTCTCTCTTTCTCTCTCTCTCTCTCTCTCTCTCTCTCTCTCTCTCTCTCTCTTTCTCACACACACACACACACACACAATTCCACCATCAACGCAAATTTGAAGAACTCGAATCGTGACTCTCTCTCATAATTCCACCATTAACGCAAATTTGAAGAACTCGAATCGTGAAAAATAAAAAGTGAAGAAGATGCGCTTATGTTCGAATCATGATGCATGATGAATTATCAGTCGTGGAAAAAACTCTACACAATAACATCAATGGTGTAGACATCGATGGAGAACTCGAAACTATCCATTAACATCAACTCTTAAAAAACTGTAATTTTCACGAATAAGACGATGCATAGATACTTATGAAATGATGGATAAATACTTATTAAACGATGCATAGATACTTATAAAACGATGCATATATCGTAGGATATTACATATTTGAAAATATGCAACAAAAATAAACTAAATATGTATTATCTGAAAACTATCTATGCAGCGGTAAAAAACTAATATGTAGTACAATATACCCAACTATGCAAGACGTCATAAACTATGCAACTAAATCAACTAACTATGCATTATCTAGAAACTATCTTTGCAGTGTGGAATAACTAAATATGCAGTACATTATGTAACATCCCATTTTTATAATTTCCAAAAGCAATATCTCATTTTCATAACTAAATATACATTACATTGAACCTATTTATGCAGTGTAGAATAACGAAATATGCAGTACGTTATATTCAATTATGTCTTGTTTTCGTAAAACAATGCCAACAAAATAACTAAATATGCATTATTTGATGTCTAATTATGCAGTAGAAGAACCCTAACTATATTGTAAAATAAAAAAATTTGGAAAAAAATCGCTTCCTTAAATTCCGCCACTAAATCCGGCAGTTTCAATCTCAGCCCATAAACCCATTTGGGACACTAATTTGAATTACAAAATTACCACCTTACCCTTAAATGGCGGAAATCGGGAAATTTAAAAATCGAATTAATCACATCTCTTAATTTTTAAGATCAATGAGTAAGATAAGTTCAAACTGTCTCACCTAGGGAGGGTGGTCTCATTTGAACAAATCCTATAATATATATATATATATATATATATATATATATAGGGAGGATCCAATGAGACCACATATTATAGTGAGACAATGCGGACTCATCTCAACCCTCCCTTATCTATATCAATGTCTAAGATAAATAGGGTTAAAATTACATTAAACATTTAATTAAGGCAAAATAAGGGTATAATTGTCAAAACAAACATGCGGGGACCATCCAAACATGATGTATTAGGAGAGAGAAAATCACATGGGGAGAGAGAAAATCGCGAGAAAATCGCGTTGGAGAGAAAATCACGCATGTGGTCCGCCATGCAGAGAGGCCGTATACTTATCATATATTTGATGTATACTTAACACTATTTTCCGTATGTTTAACATAATTTTACCGCATATTAAAATGGTCAAACAAAAATATGTGGGGACCGTGAATCAAGGAATCAATTATAGAGAGAGAAAATCACGCTCATTATTGTCTTGTATTTAACATATATTTCTTTGTATATTTAACACTATTATCTTTGTATATTTAACATATTAAATCGCATATTATAATTGTCAAACAAAAATATAAGTATACAACAAAACACATATAAGTATACAACAAAACACATATAAGTATACAACAAAAAATATAAGTATACAACAACATAAATACATACATCAAAAAATAATTACTTATACATCAAAACACATCTAAGTATACATTGAAAAATATATAAGTATATAGTAATCCTCACGACCTCCTCGTAGGCCCTCGTTTTCGCATGTCAAGATCGTCTTCTTCACCAATAAAAAAAAAAAAAAAAAACGCCATTATCGACGAGGAGTTTCGATGGAAGTTGGCTTAAATCTCCTTTCCAAAGAAATTTGCATTAAATCTTATGCCCGAATTAAATTCTTTCTTCATAATATATATATACACACCGCATGTTCTAATTATTTTTCGAGAAATAAAAATTATGAGTTATGACAACGATAAAGTGAAAACATACACACACTCAATTCCGCTCTTTCTACTTTTTTATTTCTTCAACTAAATTATCCTCACTAATTTGCTCAATGGCACCCAAAGGCGGAGAGAAAAAGCCAGCGGAGATGAAGTCGGCCTCGGCAGAGAAGAAACCACCTAGGGTGGAGAAGAAGATCTCGAAAGAAGGCGGGCGCCTCCGATGGAAAAAGAAGAAGAAAATGAAAGAAGAGCGCGTACAAGATTTACTTATTCAAGGTTTTGAAATAGGTGCACCCGGATATCGGAATCCCGAGCAAAGCTATGGGGATTATAAACAGATTTCATCACAACGATAGTGAAAACATGGCGATGATGACAAAATGATTAATAGTATTGGAGAAGAAAAGAGGATTTGCCGAGAATGTTGATCCGAAAAGAGCATTAATAAAATCACCATCTTACCCTTTATTGATTTAAAAAAAATAAAAAAAGACATTAAATTGGGTAAATCTCAACCATCTAAAATTTGAAATTTGTGGATAGGATTAGTCCACACTGTCTCACTCTAATTATGTGGTCTCATTTTATCTTATTCCTATATATATATATATATATATATATATATATATATATATGTACATATATATATATATATACATAAAGTCAAGCTAGTATGTTTATACATTATATATTTAATCTGTAACTATCTATACCAATGATATACTTCATTAGGTTCGTTAATTATATTTTATATAAATACCTATATAGGTATGCTATATATATATATCTTTATATGTTACTTAATTTTATGATTGTTATTATTAATAATAGTTTTATTATCTTAAAAAGAAACTTCATTGTCAAATATAATGTCTTGACCATTGCCTCACTATTATATTAAATCTTTTTAATTAATTTAGACACATATTAATTATATCATGTCCCATTTCGATAAACACGTACGGCAATACCATCTTTCACCTCTAAGTTTACCACGTGTAACTTTATAATTCTTATACTTCCAAATGTTACCACGTGTAACCTACCGATATTTAATAGTTTGACACCCTCCTATTTGAATACACGATCAACCAAATAGAAGATAAGAACTTATATCATGTAAAAACTTTATTGTTAAAATGCTATATAATATGAAGTGGGTCATGAGATGTCAATATCCATGCAAATTTTATGTAGATAGCATAAAATGCATGAACTATATTGGCCTAGTGAGTAGTGTGAGGCTCGGGTATTACATTCCCCTTCCTTATAAAAATTTCATCCCCGAAATTTTACTTACGTAAATAGGTCCGGATACTTAGCCCTCATCTCTCGACTCTATTTTCCATGTAGTTTCCTCTGCGATTAATTTCTCCATAGTACTTTAACTAAGGGAATTTCCTTATTCCCGAGTTTCTTTTTACTCGTAATAAGGTCTCGCAGGTATCTCTTGGTAGCTCAAATCCGCTTTTAATTCTCTTGGTTCATGTTTCAAAATATGAGATGGATTTGAAATGTATTTTCTCAAAGATAGAAACGCGGAATACGTAATGTATTTGAGACATTGATCTTTGGCATGTCAAGTTTGTAAGACATCACCAATCCTTTCTATGATATGGAAAGGACATATGTATCTAGGGCTAAGTTTTACTTTCTTTCCAAAACACATTACCCCATTCATTGGCGCCACCTTAAGAAATGCTCGATCTCCTACGAAAAATTCTATCATTATTCTTCTTTGATCCGAGTAATTCTTTTGTCGCTCGAGAAGTTTTCATCCTTTGTCGAATTTGTGTCACGACTTTTGTCATTTCTCGAATCATGTATGGACCTAAAAGCTTCCTTTCACCAACTTCGTCTAATGAACCGCGCGATCTACATTTTCTATCGCACGATTCGCTTCATAAGGAGTCATCTCAATTGTGGCCGATAGTTGTTATTATAGGAGAATTTGTCACGCCCAAATGGGACCATGACGTGATCAATAACTTAAACAAAGAGATAAGCTAAATGAGTCTAGTCAAACATCAAAAGCAATCCCGAACGAGTAAATGATGCAGTGAGAATAAGTTCGATACCAAAGTGATAAAGTAAACCAAGGTACAATCCGATTACAAATTTAACATTGTACAAGGGTCCTACGCCCAAGGTTACAAACCTAAATAAAATCCAACAAAAGCGAGTAGAAACAAAAATAAATCCATGAAAGTCGGGATAGGCGCGAATGTGGGTCACTTAGCTCCACATGTTGTCAAGACCCTAACTTGGGAGGCCAATGATGAAGAGATGAAGGACACAACAAAAATCATGAAGAGCCACCCTTAGTCAAGAATCCCTGGGGGATGAAGGCCAACAAGCCAACTCACGGCCACGCCTCTAAAGAAAGAAAGAAGTCCATTAGCTCGTGCTATCCTAGGCAAGCGACGCTGGGGGGTATCATGACCTCCAACCTCCCCGAGTATGATGGAAATCCCCAAGAGCATTTAGACAAGTTTTACATGAAGGAGGATTTCTATAACTGACGGATGCTTCCAATCGCAAAGAGGCGACTGGTTTAACCAGGTCCCAGTGGATCAATCTCGAATGAACAAGCTCATTGAAGCCTTCATGCAACGATTCTTCATCAACCGAAGTGTCCCGGGACCATTGCTCCTCTATTCTAAGTGAGACAAAAATAAGGAGAGTTCTATGAGAATACATGATCGGTTTGTAGAAATCGTTAACAATGTCGCCAACGCCCAAAGACGAGACCTTGGCTAATCCGACAGCAGTAACCTCCGCCATCGACGTTAAAGGAGTCGTTGTCCGAAAGCCTCCCTTCAATTTGGAAGAGTTACTAGCCGAGCCGAGATTCATATTTGGGTGGAGGAATCCATTAGACCAAGCCCAGCTAAGCGCAAGATCAGGACGACGACAAAAATCAACCCCTGGAAGCGGTCAAAAGAAGGTATATGGGCCGAACCTCACTAGTGGCGGAAATCTTTTGACCGATTGCCGCTAGAAGAAGAGGATCATCAATCATACAAACTACAATTTATATTGTTGCTACCATAATGACAAAGAGGCACACCACATATTATTACTTCGTCTTTGAAAAGAGAGTTGAGCGACTCATATAGAAGGTTATTGGAATGATTGTGTGGATCAAAGCAGACTCCGCCAAGATCCAGGGCCACATGAAGACGAACCCCCATGAGCTCAACGCCATCCAGATCCGCGTGACGATGGAAGACGTGTTCATCAATGTGAGCTCCGGAGGACCAACACTGAATGGCGCTAGGAACGACCTCTGAGAATGCAACAAAGACGAAGGGGACTCCCTGACGAGCACTACAAAAATAATCATATGTAGTGACAAAAATTTCACTGATAATGTAAATGTCCTCACTAAATGTACGTTTATTGTGATGATATTTTTCGATGTCACTGATGTTGAATTTGTGGAATATTATTGACAATTTTTATATCGTCACTGCATTTTGTCACTATAATATTTGGCGCCATTTTTGGTGTTGGCGGGGAATAAATATTGTCACTAATACTACTTAAAACAATAACAATATCTAAATTCTTCACTAATTGTTGGAAGTATTGAGTAATAGTGACAAGTTTTTTGTCGTCACAAAATTATGTCCCTGAATATTTGGCATAAATTTTTTTGTTGGAGAGAAAAACAATTGTCACGTGACCTTAGGAGACCCGGATGTTAGAAAATTTATTATATATATTTTGATTATGCTTAGAAAACTTTGTATTATAAAGTTGACACCCCATTTTCTATGTAATTTCTACTTTGTAATAAATAGGATGAAAGCTAAATTAAAAAGCAACCAAGTAAAAATTGCGAGAAGACTTGTCAAGAAATCATCGAAGACTCGCACTGTGAGTGGTGAGAAGAACCAACTCGACTTACAATTTGAGCTAACATCAAGACTCTCGGCCAAGTCACGATGAAAGTCTTTTTGAAGACTAACAACATAGTCCATCGAAGAATATGTCAGAAGACTCAAGCTTAAGTCAAAAGGGGTAAAGCCGTTGAAGGACTAAGTTATCGAAGAAGTCCGTTGCACCAAGTTGAGGAAGTTACTTATTTTAGTAAGAAGGACATGTCTGAAACCTTAAAGTGCTCAAGCTGAAAGGATGCTAAAGGAATGCAAGATTCAAAGATAATTTGTCATATATGAAGATATCATCCCCACCCCAAAAAATACAATATTCAACTTGTCAATTTTTATATTGACCTCAAGTTCTTTGGGTCTGCAATAGTTTGTAATTTAATAGTATTGAATAATTATTTTTTAAATATAATATCATTGTAACTTAATAAATATAATAAAATAGTATGATTAATAAAAAATTAATAATTTGTAAATTTATGTACACTTTCAAGTTAAAATAAATTATTAATTTTCTATGTAGTATAATTATTTATAACAATTTATTGTACTTCATAAGAACAATATATATTTTATATGTGCATATATAGATACTGTTTTATGTTATATCACTAATATACAATTTGTACCAATGCTTGTTTATATCTTAGCATTCGACCAAACAAATAAGTTTAGGTCTAATATGGTGTTCGATTTATAGCTTATAAGTTTTTCAACACGTCTATAAGAATTTTGAGCTTATAAACTCTCCAAATGTGTTTGGTAATTTTTTATCTTTAAAAAAAAGAAATAGGACTTTATAAACTGTTTTTAGAAAAAGATGAGATTTTTTCAACATAAGATCTTATTTAACAACATTTTTTTCAATGTTTGAAATCTTGGTTGAGGAAGGAGATAAATTTCAAATAAACCGAAAGATACATGGTCAAACCCTGTTAACACCCTTATAAAGGGTTCCGATACCACTGGAATTATGCCATTTATAAAGTAGTGGTTCTTATTTAACAACATTCTTTACATTTAACTCTTTTAACTTAAAAATTGGCATTACTAATAACTTAAAGGCTCTATCATCTTATTTTATCCATATACTTCAACAACTTTTTTCAAGCGAAAAAAAATAGAAAATGACCACTTTTAGAGGAAAAAATATAAAAATGTCATCCACCCCAAATCCTTGCAAATCCACCACCCAAAGGACAATTATGCCACTTAATCTTTCAGTTCCATCCAAGTAAAGAAGAGAGAGGAGAGAGAGAGAGAGAGACGCGGAGAAAAAGATGTTCTAACAAACTCCGATTTAGAAATTAAACTTGTCACCTCCAGGCCAGTTGGGTCAACAAACTCTGGCTCGACTTAAAAATTTGGGTGAAATTTTTAGCAGAGGAGAAGAGAACAATAATTGATACACCCGGAATCCAACCACCAGTTTTAGCCTTTAGCCAGAAATCAAAATCTAAGCCTGATCGAAACCCAAACATAGACTTAGAAACCTCAAAGCCCGTCATTTTTCATCATTGAGCCACCGCCTCGTGCATTGCTCTCCACTTCCACAACCACCAGCCTCGTCACCAGTAGTTGCCGGCATGGGTGTGTGTGTGCAGGTGCGTGAGGTGTGAGGTTTTCTGTGAGAGTATGGTAACAAAAAGAAGGGACGGATGTTTTTAGTGAAATTAGAGATTTTTCTTCTTCTTTCCACTTTTGGTTGTTTGATTTAGTCAGTTGTGTGGTAGGTTTAAGTTTTCAGTCGGTTTTTTTAGCCATTACCAACAAAACCAAGAGATGTTTTTTACCCATCTTTTTCAAACACATCTTTTTACCATTTTGGGGTGTAAAATAACGTTCATACCCTTCAAAGCATGTTTGTTTGATATTTAGGTTATTTCTCTCTCTTTCACTTATCTCTATGTATCTTCTTACTCTTTTTTTCAAACTTTTTTAAGATATCGAACCCGTATTTTTCATTTCTAAATATGCAATATGGGTGTTGAATTATAGATATCGAAAAGAGGATTAATTTGATATATTATACATGCAAAAACGGATTTAAAACGAAAAATTTATGTGAATTCAAAGTTTTTAAAAAAAAAATATAAATGGGTATGTTGTAACTCGAATTCGAGTCACTATGACTCGATTCGAGTTATGTGTAACTCCTAAAATAATTCCATATAAAAGGGGATATTCTATTCTCTTCTATTTTACATTACCTCTTCACATAATATATTTGATTGTAGGTCCCAAGGGATGTAAAGTAATTAAGGTTTAGAAGGGGGATTGAATAAACTTGAACAAATTTCGATTTTAGTCCTTTAAAGATATTCAACGAGTTTACTCAAACGACTATGTCTTGGGGGTCTAAGTTGGCTTTTCAAACTAATTTACCCACTCGTGAGACTCGATAGATTGTTGATAGTATAACCTACTGATTAAGCCAAATACTTAACTCGTTTGGTTTGGTTTATAACAACGGAAGACTTAAAACCCTTTGTTTTGTTTTATGCTTGTTTTTAACACTTGATTTTTAAGACTTGGTTATTTATCGGTTGGATAGCAAATATAATACTAACATCGATATAAATTAAATATGCGGGAAAGTAAGTTTGTTGAAAGTAAATGACACAAATATTTTATAGAGGTTGAAGATGGGGTAATTTTCCGATCCTTTCTTCATCCATCTCCGGAGTAATCCACTATGCAATGCAGATCCGCGTTTACAAAGCGATTATCGGCCTGGAGACAACCTTGATCACGCACTGGCTTCTCTTGCGACTCGGTTTCTTTTGTGGCAACCGCTCGCTGCTACTTGACTCACTTCTCAAGTTCTTGGATTTGATCATGACGCCTCCAACAAACTTGATAATGGTTCGACTTGAACCTTTCTACAATCTTGACTTTGAAAGTAGACCCCTTTTGTTTTCTTAAAAAGTTTTCTATTCAATGATTTGAAGTTATCTCTCCTTCACAAAGTCATAGTGACTCGAATTCGAGTTACGCATAACTCGAATCGAGTCATAGTGACTCGAATTCGAAATCACCAATGTATGATATATAAAATAAAGTTTGTTATTATAACCAAAAGGTTTGTGTGGCATAGTGGATTGTCCAGTGTTTCTTTACTCAATGGTCATGGTATCGATTCTCATTGACCCCAATTTTCTTTTAGTGACTCGAATTCGAGTTACAACATACCCAGTTATTTTTTTTTTCTAAAAAACTTTGAATTCACATAACTTTTTCGTTTTAAATCCGTTTTGCATGTATAATATATCAAATTAATCCTCTTTTCGATATCTATAATTCAGCACCCATATTGCATATTTAAAAATGAAAAATACAGGTTCGATTTCTTAAAAAATATTTGAAAAAAAAAAGAGTAAGAAGATACATAGAGATAAGTGAAAGAGAGAGAATATTAAACAAACATGCTAGAAGGGTATGGATGTTATTTTACACCACAAAATGGCTAAAAAAGATGTGTCTACAAAACATGGCTATTTTTAATCTTTGCATTTTCTAAATGGCTATTTTTTACCATTACCACTTAAGTTTTTGTAGTATAGGTCATTTTTGTAGTCGATCGTGTGGTTGGTATTTTGGTCATTTTGCATTTTTGCTTAGTCAACATCATGGTCGAAATATAGGTCGATTTTGTGGTCGGTCGTTGTGGTCAGTATTTTGGTCAATTTTCTTAGTCGGCATTGTGGTCAATATTTCTAGAATAATAATTTTCTGCATAAATTTACGTAGTCACCTTCCCCGTCAACTCGTCCACACCACACGCACCCACACCACCAAAAACCCCAACAATACCAAACAACATCTCAACAATCAAAAAACCAAAAAAACAAAAGAAGCAAACCCAACCACCTCAACGAATATGTATATATATATATAGGGAGATGATCTGTGAGACCATCCTCCTAGGTTAGTCCATAAGACCGAATCTAGATCATCCAAATAGTAAATCAATGGCCAAGATACATTACAATCTATACGAGGTTTTCGTAACTAACTATACAATAGAAACGGTAAAATTGGAATCCATAAAATCGACATGGTAACCTCCTCCTACATTATAGGGACGTGATCTGTTATTGATCACGTTCCCATAAATCACGCCCCATAATCAAGCAATTCACCTTTCCTTTTTCTCCTTTCCCATTCGAACCCGCAAATTATTCAAATATGGCAAATGTTAATCATGCAACAATTAATGAAAAGTATACAATTACACTAAATTAACTATACATTAAAACATTATTAAGTATACATAAACAATTAACTAGTATACAATTACACTAAACTATCGTACATTAAAACATTACTAAATATGCATAAACATTTAACTAAGTATACAATTACATTGAACTAACTATACATTAAAATATTACTAAGTATACAATTACATCGAACTAAATACACAATTTCATCGAATTACTTATATAACTAAGTATACAATTTCATTGAATTAAGTATACAAATCGAAAGAACTAAGTATACAAATTCACTAAACTACTTATATAACTAGGAATACGATTCCATCGAACCAAGTATACAAATCCACCGAACTAAATATACAATAAAACATGACTAAGTATACAAGTCCACCGAACTAAGTATATAATAAAATGACTGTTCACAAATATGGCGGAAAGAAGTATTAATTTTGAAAAAAATGCTTGAAATTGATTATTTTTCCTCCCTAAAAATCGGAATCGGGAAAGGTAGGATTATGTTTCCTTAAAAATAGCTAATAATTGTCCAATTAATAAAAGCGATTAAATATAAAAGTGCAATCATACCCTTATAACCCAAAAAATAAAAAAGAGATCTACACCATCAAAAATTTAAATCAAGGGTTCATAAGTGTTCTTATGGGACTAACCTGAAAGGGGTTGGTCTCATTTGAACCAATCCTATATATATATATATATATATATATATATATATATATACACAAATATAATGAAAAACTTCTGGAAATAGTATGTAAATATTTTCCCGCCATTTTTAATACCTAAAATAGTATTTCGATTTTATACATTATATTCACACGTGTTGAATTTTTAAAAGAAATGTTTGAATAATTAATGTAACATGCTCAATCAATTCTCTTTTGATTTTCTACAGATATGAGTACGCGTTTTCAAACTTTCTTAATTTAAGTGAAATATTGTATATTTATAGCAACTTCAAATTAATTATTTTTTTTCAATATGTTTGTACTATCATCGCTCCAAATATGAGTATACGTATTTTTCAAAATTTCTTAATGTAAAAAACATATTGCAGTTTTCCAACAACTTAAATTAATTATTACTTGCCATATATGTTTGTATAATCAATAAATCATGATTTACATCATACATTGCAGACTTTTACGAAATTAAATTAATTATTAATTTCCAAACAGATTTAAATTTACAATCAATCGTGTATATATATATATAAATATGTATATTGTATACATACATATCTTGATACACAAGATAATCGATTTTTTTAATGTATAATTTTAAAATTTCGCACATATTATCCATCACCGATTTTATTATAAGGAAATAATTTATATTTACAATCAATCATATATCATATATATACTACATAAACGAAATATAATGTAGATTTACTAATCTCATAATTTTGCACATATATTTTCTAGAAATGAATTTATAATAAATAGATAGTTTATATTTATAATCAATCACATATCGTATATATAATATACCAATGATTAGAATTCAAATAAGCCTGATAAACTATCAAATCATATACTAACGAAACGTATATATAATTATAATAAATTATTCCTCAAACAATTTCCTTTTAACATTGTGCTAATAAATAATTTCCTTATAAATTCCCTAATGCTCTCCTATATATATGTTGAACCATATGTTACATTCATTCCTACAATATTCTGTTTGATAAATGGTTTTATCATGATTTTGATGATTTTGTTTTTACACCAAAATAATGTTTTTAAAGGTTGTCCAAATACTCCTAAATGATTTAAAATGGTTTTAATATTTCCGGAGTATTTCTTCAAGTTTATTTTCGACTAAATTGGACAACACTTTTAATGATTTTATGTCAAAGTGTTTTTACTTCAAAACAATGTCCCCGAATGTTGTCCTAATACTCCCGATCGGTCTAGAAAGGTTGACAAAGGCATATCGACCGACAAACAAATTTGAGGTATGTTTTCTTGTATCATTCCTATAGACTCGACATTCCATATGCCTTATGTCTATATGCTCGACTTCAAAAACTATCCCAACGAATCTCATTAAAGTGTCGTTAAAAGAAATTTTCAAATATTTAAAAGGCACTTCTTCTTATGACTTGTATATCCAAAGTCTTAAAACACTCTCGATTTTGGGATAACAAGTCTTGTATTTATTATACGGTTTTTCAGTATTCAAAATGTAGTTCGTCATAATCGAACTAAACATATTAAGATTCAATATTTTTCTTTAAAGGGATAGCGATTTTTAACAAAAACTTGAGATTTGTTTAATTCCGTCTCAAGGATAACTCGCGGACTTTTTTGATCATTAACCGCCGAGTATTTTTTTCGAGCGTGATTATGACATAATGTATATTGAATGAGGTCTACGTATGCATTTTGCACGTTTTTAAAACTTAGGGGCGAAAAATCGGATTTTTGGATCAAACTGGATTTTAGAGAACTCAAACAAATAATGATTGGGGCAAGGCCGCCAAGCCGTCGCCCATGCCGTCGACGATGTCGCCGCGCCCCATGACCGGTCGCCTTGGTGTAATTTCGATTAAAATGAGTTCATTTCCAGTATTTGGCATTTTGGCCTTTTTTTCTTCTCTATTTCGTCTCCTTCGTCATTTGCACACACATTTCACTTCAAATGTATTTTGTTGCATGAATTACATAGTTTGAGGATTGTCTAGCTCGATTATCATCATCATTGCTCGTCTTTACCGATCGAATGGTAAGAATTTCACTATCTTTAGCTCAATTGGGTTGAACCCTCGAGTCCGTGGCTTATATGTATTTTTCTTGATGAAATTCATATAATTTTGTGATGAGCTTATTGATTGTTGATGAATGATATTTGTTAAATTGCATTTGGTGATAAAAAAAAAAAAAAAAATGGCTTGATTTCATTTACAAGGGCTATATATATCTTTTTCAATTTTTGACGCCCGCCAAGTATTTGATAAAACGTTTTAATGAAAAATTCATCACCTACATGATTATCTCGATTTCAAAAGTCTTATATATTTATATAGATCATGTTTTGCTTATCATATGAGTTTTCATAAGCTTCTACAAGTCGTATGATTCGACTTTTCCCTCCTATTTGGTTTATAAGCTTCAATATTCAAATAGCTCGATACATTGACTTAGTTGCGCACTTTGATATGAATATATGATGTATTTATCGTGCAAACATTCTTTTTGATGATTCCAAAGGAAGAGAAACAGGTTATAAGCTCGTTAGCTCAAAGAAGCTAAGATAAGCTTAATGAAAAGAAAAAGCTATAAGTTATGGCTATTGAAAGCCATAAGTTGTGGATCATTTTTTTGTCCACTCTTGGTGTATTATGGTTGTATATGTTTCTTAGTCCATTGGTTGTAGTATGGACTCATATACGTTTCCAACGATGTCTCTTTTTGAGGGGGAGCTTTTAAGTTTTGATACTTAAGCTCAATGAAAAGAAGCTATAAGTTATGGCTATTGAAAGCCATAAGTTGTGGATCATTTTTTGTCCACTCTTGGTGTATTATGGTTGTATATGTTTCTTAGTCCATTGGTTGTAGTATGGACTCATATACGTTTCCAACGATGTCTCTTTGACAGGGGAGCTTTTAAGTTTTGATACTTAAGCTCAATATTGAGCCTTTAGCTTTTGATTTAGTTGCTTCTTTATAACTCTTGTTGTGCATGTTGATAGGGGAGCATTTGTAATATGTGGATATCTCAACTCCCATCCTTGTGTTAATATTGCGCGAAATGTTGTCACTCTCAACGGATATTGATTTTTACCTAGGAAAACTTGTTTTGTTTTCAAAATCGCCTCTCAAAATTGTTTTGTTTTCAAAATCGGTCTTGTTGAATTGTTTAGGTTTGTAATCATCAAAAAGGGGAGATTGTTTGATAAATGATTTTATCATGATTTTGATGATTTTGTTTTTACACCAAAACAATGTTTTTAAAGGTTGTCCAAATACTCCTAAATGATTTAAAATGGTTTTAATATTTCCAAGTATTTATTCAAGTTTATTTTCGACTAAATTGGACAACACTTTTAATAATTTTATGTCAAAATGTTTTTACTTCAAAACAATGTCCCTAAATGTTATCCTATAACTCCGATCGGTCTAAAATATTTTTACTATTTTTTGGAGTATTTCTTGGAGTTTATTTTCGATATAAAATTGGACAACATTTATATTTCAGTTTCGACTTGGTCGCCCTATAGGGCAACCCGTACACTGAGTTGAGTTATGGAAAGAAAAAAAAAGGGACGGAGGGAAATTAGGGGGCGGCCTGGTCGACCTTAGGAGAGGTCGACCGGTGAGAGGAGAGTCGACCCTATGGGCGACGGTGCTCAAGCCCCCAAAGAACGAGTAAATTTATGTTTCTCTGTTTTGGTCTTCTCGACCGGCCCAACATGAGGGCAACCGGTCGCACCCCTCGCGACGGTCCCCTGTGTAAAAATTCGCGAGAATTTAATTTCAATCTTATCTCTCTTGCGGCCAGGTCGAGGATAGTCCCCTCTTCTTATGACAAAGAAACTATCCGTTGAGTTTGCGATGACTTTTTCTTGATTTAAGGGGTTGATTTCTAACAGACTCTTTTCTTCAATTGTCTTGGTATTTTTTAACATAATTCATTTCCCAAGAGGAGCCTATCTTGTACAAGACATCTTCTATAAATAGAGGAAGAATTGAAGCAACAACTATAAGAGAGAAAACTACAACACAACAAGATACACTCAAGAATACATTTGTTCTTACATTGTCTTATTTCTTGTTGTAATTTGCCTAGCTATTCACTTTCACATTCTTGAGGTCTAGGCTTTTCTTGATTACACTTGCACTCTATTGTATTATCAATTATCGAGTTGTAATCTTGAATTTGGGTAATCATTCAACACAAGATATCCTTGTGAGTGTTCTTGTGGTAAGAACACACTTGGGTGATCTAGGTGTTAGGTGTAAGAAGATTGTGGTAATCTTCTTTTTGAGGTGTTGAAGAATTTGGTATTCTCTTCAAGGTTGAAGATTGTGGTAATCATCACAAGGTGCCGTTGAAGATTGTGGTAATCTTCAAAGGGAGATTGTGGTAATCTCCAAAGGTGTTGTTGAAGAAGAGTGTGGTGCTCTTCAAGGTGTTGTTGTAAGTTGGTGTTGTATTAATTTTTGGTAAATTAATAAAAAAATTCTTTTTGAAATCCATCCCGGATATACTAGGGTGGTAGAGGATTCGCCCTAGGTGGGTTGAACCTCTTTAAATCGTGTGTTGTTTACATTCCGCACCTTTATTATTGTCTTTGAGCATTTGGTTTGAAAAAGAGGGCGAAATCGAAAAGATGGAGATAATCTATTCACCCCCTCTAGATTATCGTAGCCGCTTGACCTCCAAGTGGTATCAAAGCCAAACTCTTTGGCAAGCTCATTCCACATCGCGAGTAAAGAGGAACGATCATCGGCTACGAATGAAGTCTACCTTGCCGGGCGCCTCCACCACCAAGCCACCACTATTTGATTCCAAAAATTTTACATTTTGGAAAGAAAGAATGGAATGCTATTTACAAAGTTGCGGGTTCGATATTTGGAACACCGTCATCAATGGAAAATCCATTCCGACGAAGAACACACCACACACCTCTAAAGGCTTCAAAGAGCTCAATGATGAAGAGAAGAGAATCATCTCCTTAAATGGTAAAGCTCTTAATATTTTATATTGTTCACTTACCACTTTGGAATTTGATCATGTTGTAGGTATTCGATCGGCACATGAAGTATGGCAAAATTAGAAGCCATCTATGAAGTATATGCAAATAAAAGGAGCAACTCAAAAGCATCTACTTCTCAAATGGATACAACATCAAATTCAACAATATGGGATGAGCCTCTTACAAATTCCGATGATGAAGTCGAAAAATGTTTATGGGCTTGAAGAAGAAAACAAGGTAAGTTCTAAACCTTCTACCTCTTATGATAATGATTATAGTGATTTGCAAAATGATTATGATGAACTTCAAAATGAATTCCAAAGCTTGCTTGTTAAATACAAAAATTTGAAAAAGGAATTCAATGTTTTGAAAAATGAAAAGGATAGTTTATTTACTTCCTATGAATCACTATCATGTGCTCACACCACCACACTTGACAAGGTTAGAAACCTTGAAAAAGAAAATAGTACTCTTGTTGAGGATATTAATTGCATGAAAGGATTTATCTAAATCCAACTTAAGTACCGATGAAATTGTTGATTATTGTGATAATTCGAAACTAGAACTTAATCATAAGTTTAATGTTGTCAATCATATGAAAAAGAATCAAGTCTCTAAGCATGTTGGTCATTATGCTCCTAGAATTATTACTTGTTTTTATTGCGGTAAAAAGGGTCATACGGCTAATTCTTGTCGAGCTAGAAATAGCTCTAATTATTGTTGGAGACCTAAAAGTCTCAAGACTAATCCCAAAGGACCCAAACATATGAGGGTACCACAAAACAATGTCATATTAGGTACTCGAACGAAATAATGATCAAGAAAATTTATCAAGAAGACATCAAATGACCATTTCATTTGATCAAAGAAGGAGAAAGTATTTTCAACAAAGCCAATTTCCAAGAAAAAGATATAATCAACAATGGGAAGGACAAAAATCTTTGAAATGGAGTAATCAAAGGAGCCATCATCAACAAAGTGACTTCTCAAAGGGAAGATATCATCAACAATGGGAACGACACAACCCATGGAAATGGCGAATTGGTAACCCGTATCTCCTAGTTAAATATGCATTTTATTTTGTTATTATGCATGCTTCTATTTGTGTCTTAATTGCAAAATGAGTTTTTAAGTATTTATTTTTTAATTAAGGTCTTCAATATATATTTGTGCTTTTGAAATTTTTTAAAAAAGAAGACCTTATATGATGTTTTAAAACTTTTGTGCATTTTTGTAGACTAAAGTGTGTTATCATCTCTTATGGATTTTTATGGCATGAGCTTACTTGTGATATCTCTTAGCCTACACTTTTTTCATTATGGTTTGTGCTAGATTTGTTTTAAGAATTGTGTAGGTTTTACATATTTTCACAAATGGCCATTTACGTCATTACTTGTCAAGAAAGGCATAAATTATCGAGGCACGCGTTTACTTGTGTTACTCTTACTCTTATAGACTCGATATATGTATTGCCATGTGCCTATGTGCTTGTTTTTCATAGTATTTCATACAAGTGCCATTAAGGGGATTTTTAGATTTTTTTAAAGGCACTATTCGATATTTGATTGCACATATTTGCTTTGTCAACTCTTGTTCAAATACTTCTTTTAAATGAGGTCTCAACTATATGTTATCGGATTTTCAAATTTCAAAAGAGACCTTTGTAGCTTTCTTAAGCTTATTTGAACTTGCATGATTTATTAGACTCTTTGATGATCTTCTAGATGAATAGTATGTGGTGCTTAAAATAGTGTATCTACTATTCGATATTACTATGCTCGTGTGCAAAATATCTTGTTAAGATTTTGCAGACATTTGTGATATTTCGCAACAAGTTTGATGAACAAGACAAGGTTAGTAGCTCAATGATATTGTCAAGAAGAAGGTAATGATTTTGATGTTATAGTTGCACTCATAGCACATTTAGAAGTTATTTGCACTTTACTTGTCCATTCTTGATTTGAGAAAATTTCAAGCTTTACCAAATGGATGTTAAATCCAATTTTCAAAATGGTTTTATTCAAATAGAAGTCTATCGGAGTTTAAAATTTTTAGGCAAATGATTTTTATAAAAGGCCTTGTATGGTTTAAAACAAGTACTCCAGGCATGGTATGATAGCTTAGCTATTTTTGCTAAATGATTTTACAAGAGGTAAAGTTGATACTAATTTTTTTAAAGGGCAAGATTATTTACTTGTACATATTTATGAGAATATTTTTGGTGCTACTAATAAATATTTGTGCAAGATATGTTTTTCTAAGTTGATACTAGGTGAGCTTGCGATGAGCATGATGGGGAGCTCAATTTCTTGCTTGGACTACAAATTATTCAATGCCAAGAAGATGGTTATATAAGAACTCTTGAAGGAGTTAAGCATTGAAGAAAAAAGAACCATCTCAACCTCTATGGCTAAAGATTGACAAAGATTGAGAAAGGCATATCGACCGACAAACAAATTCGAGATATGTTTTCTTGTATCATTCCTATAGACTCGACATTCCATATGCCTTATGCCTATATGCTCGACTTCAAAAACTATCCCAACGAATCTCATTAAAGTGCCGTTAAAAGAAATTTTCAAATATATGAAAGGCACTTCTTCTTATGACTTGTATATCCAAAGTCTTAAAACGCTCTCTCGTTTTCGGGATAACAAGTCTTGTATTTATTATACGGTTTTTCGTATTCAAAATGTAGTTCGTCATAATCGAACTAAACATATTAAGATTCGATATTTTTCTTTAAAGGGATAGCGATTTTTAACAAAAACTTGAGATTTGTTTAATTCCGTCTCAAGGATAACTCGCGGACTTTTTGATCATTAACCGCCGAGTATTTTTTTTTTCGAGCGTGATTATGACATAATGTATATTGAATGAGGTCTACGTATGCATTTTGCACGTTTTTAAAACTTAGGCGAAAAATCGGATTTTTGGATCAAACTTCGGATTTTAGACAGAACTCAAACAAATTCGTGGTGGGGCAAGGCCGACGTCGCCCATGCCGCCGATCGTCGTCGCCCGCCCCATGACTGGTCGCCTTGGTGTAATTTCGGTTAAAATGAGTTCGTTTCCGATTTGGCGTTTTGGCCTTTTTTTCTTCTCTATTTCGTCTCCTTCGTCATTTGCACACACATTTCACTTCAAATGTGATTTGTTGCATGAATTAAATAGTTTGAGGATTGTCTAGCTCGATTATCATCATCATTGCTCGTCTTTACCGATCGAATGGTAAGAATTTCACTCTCTTTAGCTCAATGGGTTGAACCTCGAGTCCGTGGCTTATATGTATTTTTCTTGATGAAATTCATATAATTTTGTGATGAGCTTATTGATTGTTGATGAATGATATTTGTCAAAATGCATTTAGTGATAAAAAAAAAAAAAACTTGGCTTGATTTCATTTACAAGGGCTATATATATCTTTTTCAATATTTGACGCCCGCCAAGTGTTTGATGAAACGTTTTAATGAAAAATCCATCACCTACATGATTCTCTCGATTTCAAAAGTTTTATATATTTATAAAGATCATGTTTTGCTTATCATATGAGTTTTCATAAGCTTCTACAAGTCGTATGATTCGACTTTTCCCTCCTATTTGGTTTATAAGCTTCAATATTCAAATAGCTCGATACATTGACTTAGTTGCACACTTTGATATGAATATATGATGTATTTATCGTGCTAACATTCTTTTTATGATTCCAAAGGGGAGAAACAGGTTATAAGCTCGTTAGCTCAAAGAAGCAAAGATAAGCTCAATGAAAAGAAGCTATAAGTTATGGCTATTGAAAGCCATAAGTTGTGGATCATTTTTTTGTCCACTCTTGGTGTATTATGGTTGTATATGTTTCTTAGTCCATTGGTTGTAGTATGGACTCATACGTTTCCAATGATGTCTCTTTGACAGGGGAGCTTTTAAGGTTTGATACTTAAGCTCAATGAAAAGAAGCTATAAGTTATGGCTATTGAAAGCCATAAGTTGTGGATCATTTGTTTGTCCACTCTTGGTGTATTATGGTTGTATATGTTTCTTAGTCCATTGGTTGTAGTATGGACTCATATACGTTTCCAACGATGTCTCTTTTGAGGGGGAGCTTTTAAGTTTTGATACTTAAGCTCAATATTGAGCCTTTAGCTTTTGATTTAGTTGCTTCTTTATAACTCTTGTTGTGCATGTTGATAGGGGAGCATTTGTAATATGTGGATATCTCAACTCCCATCCTTGTGTTAATATTGCGCGAAATGTTGTCACTCTCAACGGATATTGATTTTTTACCGGAAAACTTGTTTTGTTTTCAAAATCGCCTCTCAAAATTGTTTTGTTTTCAAAATCGGTCTTGTTGAATTGTTTTGGTTTGTAATCATCAAAAAGGAGGAGATTGTTTGATAAATGGTTTTATCATGATTTTGATGATTTTGTTTTTACACCAAAACAATGTTTTTAAAGGTTGTCTAAATACTCCTAAATGATTTAAAATGGTTTTAATATTTCCCGGAGTATTTCTTCAAGTTTATTTTCGACTAAATTGGACAACACTTTTAATGATTTTATGTCAAAGTGTTTTTACTTCAAAACAATGTCCCGAATGTTGTCCTAATACTCCCGATCGGTCTAAAATGTTTTTACTATTTTTTGGAGTATTTATGGAGATTATTTTCGATATAAAATCGACAACACTTATGTTTTGCTCGACCGATCGCTCTATAGGGCAACCCGCACTGAGTTGAGTTATGGAACGAAAAAAAAGGGACGGGGAAATCGGGCGGACCGGTCGACCCCAGAGATGGGCGGCCGTGCCCAAGCCCCGAAGAACAAACTGTTTCTCTGTTTTGGTCTTCTCGACCGGTCCAACATGAGGGCAACCGTCGCACCCCTGCGATCGGTCCCCTGTGTAAAACTTCATAGAATTCAATTTCAATCTTATCTTTTGCGCGACCGGGTCGAGGATAGTCCCCCTCTTTTGACAAAGAAACTATCCGTTGAGTTTGCGGACAACTTTTCCTTGATTTAAGGGGTTGATTTCTAGCAGACTATTTTCTTCAATTGTCTTGGTATTTTTTTACAGAATTAATGTCCCCAAGAGGAGCCTATCTTGTACAAGACATCTTCTATAAATAGAGGAAGAATTGAAGCAACAACTATAAGAGAGAAAACTACAACACAACAAGATACACTCAAGAATACATTTGTTCTTACATTGTCTTATTTCTTGTTGTAATTTGCCTAGCTATTCACTTTCACATTCTTGAGGTCTAGACTTTTCTTGATTACACTTGCACTCTATTGTATTATCAATTATCGAGTTGTAATCTTGAATTTGGGTAATCATTCAACACAAGATATCATTGTGAGTGTTCTTGTGGTAAGAACACACTTGGGTGATCTAGGTGTTAGGTGTGAGAAGATTGTGGTAATCTTCTTGTTGAGGTGTTAAAGAATTTGGTATTCTTCAAGGTTGAAGATTGTGGTAATCATCACAAGGTGCCGTTGAAGATTGTGGTAATCTTTAAAGGGAGATTGTGGTAATCTCCAAAGGTGTTGTTGAAGAAGAGTGTGGTGCTCTTCAAGGTGTTGTTGTAAGTTGGTGTTGTATTAATTTTTGGTAAATTAATAAAAAAATTTCTTTTTGAAATCCATCCCGGATATCTTGGGGTGGTAGAGGATTAGGCCCTAGGTGGGTTGAACCTCTTTAAATCGACGTGTGTTGTTTACATTCCGCACCTTTATTATTGTCTTTGAGCATTCGGTTTGAAAAAGAGGGCGAAATCGAAAAGATGGAGATAATCTATTCACCCCTCTAGATTATCGTAGCGCTTGGACTTATATATTCATCGTACTAGCAAATAACTTTGTTACTAAAAAAAAAGAGTCCGTCAGATTTTTGGCCTTTCCTGCATAGCAAAAATATTTTTAGCCATGTTTTTAGCCATTATTGAGTTCAAGTGTTTACTTTACACCTTTTTTTTCATTGTTTGGGATTGGTACATAACTCGATATCGGGTTATAGACTTGGTACCAAGTTACATGACTCGATACTGAGTTATATAACTCGATACTAAGTCACATAACACGGGCAAGTAATATAACTCGATACGGAGTTATGTACCGCATCAATATTTTGAAAAATGACCAAGTATCTCATCAGAGAATACATGAGGGGTATGACCGTCAGTTTTGGTCAAAACAGGTAAGAAACATATTTTTTGAAAATACATGACTATTTTTTATTTTCACAAAATAGAATTTGCCAATTTGGCCTATTACCACAAAAGAAAATCCCTCATGTTGACATTGATCAAAGACTTAAACATGACAAAAGCACAGTGGAATATGAAGCTTCGTCTTGTGCGTATGTATTAAAAGCTAACCTACAATGATAATATATATACACAGCCTAGAATGCGTCTACCATGATTATGAGGTATAATATATATTTGTATGATTTTTTTATAATTGTTCGAATAACATACACATATCTAATTATAATCTATATATAGAAAGAGAAATATCTCAAAATAGTAGTTCAAATGTTTCCCGCCTATTTTTAATACTATAAAAAGTAATAACATTGTGTACAATAAATAAATCTGGATCGATTTTAAAAAGGCATATTTTAATAGTCAACATTAACCGACCATAATCGCTTTTTAATTTCTGCAATTTTGATTTTATGTGTTATTCATGCATTCCTAATTTAAATTATACACTGCTCATTTTCAGGAAATTACATTAATTATTACTTGCCAAAATTATTTATATTTCTAAGAATCTGTAAAACAAATAAATGTTGATAGCTTTCAAAATGGCATGTTTTAATAGTCAGCATTAAAGGCCCCATAATTGCTCTTTAATTTCTGCATTTTTGATTTTATGTGTTTTCAAATTTTCTTAATTTAAATTATATATTGTTTTCCAGGAAATTAAAATAACTATTTCGTGTCAAATTGTTTTTTTAATATTTTCTATTGAATCATTTACATAATAATTGAAGATCTATATATTCATACAACTCTATTTCCATTCTAATAATGGAAGGTTTTGAAAAAAAAATACTTTTTTTTGCTACTAATATCTTATTAGTTTTGCATTATAATTTTCATTGTGTGATTTCATACTTGCCTGTTTGAAAAATATAATAATGATATATTAAATAGTTGATGCCACAATAATCGTGGTTCAATATAGAATCGAGATATTAAAATACATAAATATTTTTTAAAAATGTCTTTAAATTAAAACCGATATAGTATCACAAACACAGTCATTTAAATATTGAAATACTTTCCTCATTTAAATTATCTATTACTGATTTGTAGGAAATTACATTAACTAATACTTGACCAAAAAAAATATAAACTTTAAGGGAATTATATAGATAATGATTGCAGAATCTACATCTTCGTTCTAATGTCAGAAGGTATCAAAAAAATGCATGAACATATTTAGTTTGTGTTCTATATCGGGAGGTTGAAGAACATTATCAAATAATCATTATAAGCTTTTTGGTTAAATATAAATTAACAATGAATAATAATTAATTAATATAAAATATATGTTAATAATCATGGTTAAATACAAAAAAATTAAAAATTAAAAAACTCTAATCTTCAAAATCTTTGTTAAATTAAACTGATACAACAATAAAATCACAATAATTCAAATATAGAAATATGTAAAATAAAAGAAATTATACGCATTCAATTAGTTTATAAAACTATTCCTTAAATATTCCATATAGTTGTGCTATATATGTGTGCTGACATTACTCATATTCATTTTTACACAGTTCACTTTTATATAAGAAACCATCTTTCGAGCAATTAGCTTTCAAACTCAAAAAAAGAAAAAAAAAATTGGCTCTCATGTTAACCATAATCAAAGACTTAAACATGAAAAAAACACAGTTGAGTATAAAACTTCGCCTTGTGCAACCAACTTACAACGACAAAATACAAATTCACACCTCGTGCAATCCACTGGTCAAAAACTAGTATTGGAGTAAAGTGATACTAGTTGAGAGTACAAAGTGATAATGATACAATTAAAAGGAAAAAAATTAATAATCGATGAGAGAATAACATAAACTGAAATTAACCAATTTGTTTAAGCAGTGCAAGATATTAAACTGTAACACAAGGTAAATGTCTCCGAAGCATAGTTCAACTGGTGCAAATAACTTGGGTGATGTGATATCCGCTTCACTGAAAACCGCAACGTGGAGGTTCAAATTCGTCTGATTACAGGTTGAAGGATAATTTCTTGTGTGGTGACTCAATCTAAAACAGTTCATGACCCTGACTCATTGAGGCATATCCCACGATTCACATTCTGCACGAGGCTCTAGGATCAATGCAATCAGAAAGAATCTTCCGTGATTATTGGTATAATTAGCCAAGATTTCGCTTCTGCCTTCTCGTATTCATTATGATTAGAATACGATTCACATTCTTGCATGATAATACAATTCGTTTTCTTAATGTGAGTAGGCTTAGGGACCTCGAATACCAATTTATAGATGATCTCGTTCATCAAGAGATCGTACCAAATTGGAAAAAATCTTCCATGATTAATGGTATAATTAGCCAAGATTTATGTCAATCAAATATGGAAATGGTATAGATCACATATGGAAAAAATATCAATATGATTTTCCTTGATCAAAAAGAAATAATCTTATAATTGAGGCATATCCCGCGATTCACATTCTGCACGAAGTTCTAGGATCGGTGCAATCGGGGCCTTAAGGGATGTGGTTATCCTTTTTTTTATAACTGGAGGTAAATTGAAAATTAGATATTTTAGTTAATATGCATGCATATATCATAATTATGTATTGATATTAAATGAGCTGTCTCCTAAAGGACAAGTGTCACCTTTTAATTTCCATCCAAGTTCCAACCATTACATAGTTCCCAAGGTACGGACGCATTCTGCCTTTCGTGTGGGGTCCATGTCTCTAAGGATTTAGTTCGAGCGACGTTGTCCAAAAATATAAGGCCAGCACGATCGCTTTGCAAACCGCGTTTTGCAACAAATTGAATAATTTCAGTTATTTTTATAACTATAAGTTTAATTTAATTGCTGCCTTCAAAAAAAGTTTAATTTATTTGCCATTTTGTAAGAAATGGTATTAATAAACTCTCCTGTTCAAATCAAATATTCTGGTATTTGCGTTTGTCTAAATTTTATTAAAATCAAATAGTTTGGAGCTCCAATTATCATTAATAATAATTGCGCTGGCAGTCCTTTATTTGTTTAATTTTTTATACCAGTTATGTTTTCCCTATGAGTAGTGTCCATTTTAAAACTCAAAATTATCATGTCCGTTTAATTATTTTTCTTCTTTTGTCTTTGTTTTTTTTCGTATAATCAATTACATAATTCCCAAAAACACCACAGGAACTTACAGATTGATGACACCGAGCTGAACTGGAAGCAAATCAGTCCACGTGGCTATTCAGCCCATGTGCATGTGGGACCCACAGGGGCAACACAAACCGAGCTAATGACGTGGCAGTCAAGCTGGTGACGTGGCACGATATGGGCTCGGCTCGGTCCGAGCCAAATTCCGGCGGGAAATTTAAAGGATAACTATCCAGTTAAGGAAGGTTAAGTGCACCATTAGCACAAGTAAACTGACACTTGTCAATATAACAACCAGATGAGTCGACAAGTGGCAAACACTTGGCCAGCATGCATGCTTAGAGAAGGACATGTGTCCCTTTAATATTATTTTAGTATTAAGTGTGATAGTGATAATTAAAAACCCACTAATACGATGGGTATAAATAGGCCTCATTTATGAGGAAAAAGACAAGAGGGAAATAATAGGAAAGAACGCTTGTAAAAGCACAGTTGTAAAAGAAAACCGACCAGAAGCTTTCAGCTCAGTATTTTATATAAAAAGGCAGAATTAGCCCTGTATTTGAATCTATTTACATTTCCACGTACTGCATTTTTCACGTACTTTTGCTTGTTGACCAAAACGCGCGCCAACAAATTGGCGCTAGAAGGAGGGCCCGTCTAAGTCCAGTCCGAATTCCCAGCTAGTCAAGTCACGAGAAGTCAGGTAAATCTATCATTAACTCCCTTGAAAAGGACAGAATGAGTCAGCAATCTCGAAACGCCCGTATAACTGAAGATCCACCCGTAAAACCCCCTGACTGAAGCAGGGAGCACGACTTTGTTTCCTTTTGCTTAGCTCATCGCAAACCCCACTTTTGTCCAACAAATGAATCAACTCATCTCCCAAACACTTGCAACTACTAATTCGCAAATACAGCCTCCACCTCCTGTAAATACTCACACACTTAACCCCCCAGTAAATGTTAATGTAAATCCTCAGGTCTCTGCACCTCCCCGTGATGAAGGCCAAGAGGCCAGTTCTGGTAATGAACAGCCCGGTCGCCGTGATAGAAGACGACCGCGCGACGATGTAGAAGAGCCGAGTCGCGTGGCGGAGTCGCACCCAGAGCTCGCTCGCCACCGCCGCACCCGCTCTGTGTTTGCGGGACGGCTGGGTCTTGATCCCCTTTGACCCACCCGATCGATAAGTTCCAGGCTCTGGTTTTCGGATGAAAGAGAGCCGGGGAGGGCCAACCAGACCCAGGGGCCTAGCCCGCTGGAGGAACGAGAGTCGGAAATCCTGCATCTTCGCCGCCGATTAAACGAGGTGAGGAGGGCGGTCGAGAAGAAGCCCGTGTCAAAGGCCGCGCCAGGTAAGTCGGCCTTACGTTGTATCACCTTTTGCTCCCAGCATTCTGTCAACTCCTCTACCACCAAAGCTAAAAATTCCACAAGTCGACCTATACAATGGCGAGACCGACCCGACAACCCACATCCACAAATACTTGGCGTGGATGGAACTTTATAGTCCCGAGAACGCGATTCGTGTAGAGCGTTCGGTAACGCCGGGCGACCGAGCCCACCGTTGGTTTCGGACCTGACCGCGCAGGTGGTCCATTCGGTCTTGGGGCGACCTGGCGCCCGCATTTACAATACATTTTCTTACTTCCAAAGTTCGAGCTGCATCGAAAGATTCCCTTGTGAATATTAAGCAGGGAAAAGATGAGCCTTTGAAAAGCTACATCATCTGGTTTAACAAGCAGGTCTGAGAAATAGAGCCGGTCTCAGATGATGCCATCTTAATTGCGGCCATGGCCGGCGTCGCCCCCGAAACATGGTTTAATTATTCTATCCATGAATCGGGGACGACCTCATATCAGGAATTTCTTATCCGCGCGGAGCGCCATATCTGTGCGGAAGAAGCCATGGCCAGTCAACGTCCTGAGCAGAAGGCAGGGGGCGTGAAGAAAGACGGAAAGAAGGAATCCGCTTTAGGATCGGGGTCGGGTTTCAGGCCTTTCTCAGAAAACCCGACCACCGGGTATAAGGCGCGTCAGGATGTACGGGCGGAGGTTGTCGCGCTAAGGAGTGCTTTGACCCACACTCCTTCAGCGATATGGAACGAGATACAGGGTCTTAATTTATTGCCACCGGCTCGGCCTTTGAGGCTGGAGCCCGCAAAGTTGGATGCTCGAAGATACTGTGCCTATCATAAGTCGATAGTTATGACACGGATGAGTGCCGAGACCTCATCGTGAGAAATAATGCGCATCGTTCAAAGGGGAGGCTGAAGAGGTATGTCCACGAGTTACCGCCACCACCAGCGCTCGCTCTAGGTGTAAATCTGGAGCGATTGACGAATCCAGCTCACCTACCGTTGCCGACAAACGAGAATCAAGGTAGGGAGATTCTGATGATGTCTAACGTTAATAGAATCAACACCAATGCAGTTGAGGATAGTCGCTCGAACCGGAAAAAAAGGCAGATATTAGACAAGTCGCCCACGCGGAAAGACAAGTTCGAGTGGTGGAGATTAGAGAAGGCCAACCGACGGGTCGCTTTGTCTTCTCAGACATAGATGTCGATCAGGTGGTCCACCCTCACTCCGACCCCCTGGTCATCATGGCACCTATTTTGGGCATCCCGGTTCATAGAATTCTTATTGATTCATGAAGCTATTCGTCGGTCATTTACGTCCGGGCTTTCAGAAGATTGAACGTGGATGACAGTTATATTCGTCCATGTAATGATAGTATTTTGGGTTTTGGAGGAGGAAGGATCATCCCGCTCGGGGAGGTCGACCTGCCCATCAAAATGGGACAAGGATTGCACAAGCGGACTGTTATCACCACGTTCAAAATTATCAACGCTGACTCAGAGTACAACGCGATTATTGGAAGGCCGCTACTTTACCACCTAAAGGCGATTGTTTCAATATATCATTTTTGTGTGAAGTTCCCAATCCCGGATGGAGAAGCCATCTACAAAGGGAATCGAGGGAGTCGCGGAGTGCTCTCTCAAGCTCACCCACGGAGATTAATGTGGTAAAAAGGGGAGAAACCAATGGGGACAGTGAAAGACGACTGAAAAGAAAGAAAAAAGCGAGCCCAAGCGGGATGAGGTGGCGATTTAGAGAATAACCCAGTGCACGACACGGAAAGGAACCGATGTTGGAGGATATGAAAGAACCAATAGGCGAGGCGGAGCGAGAGTGGACCAGAGATTGAGGAAGAGCGCCTCTGCGAGAATAAAGAGGGACGAAGTAAGAAAAGAAAACACACAGAACCGATGGAACAGATCGACACGGTTGATGTCTACAAGCAACATGGGGGACGCCAATTACGTATTGGCCGCAACCTCCAAGAGTCATTCTGGTCAGAATTGATCGAATTCCTTGGAAATAATCTTGACGTCTTTGCATGGATGCACTCTGATATGACGGGAATCGATCCCAAACACGCATGCCATCGTCTCAACATAGACCTTACATTCCGACCGGTAATCCAAAAAAGACGCAAGCTCGGCCCCGACAGGCAGGTCGCCCTGGAGTCCGAGGTTAATAAATTGTTTGATAATCAGTTCATCAGGGAGGCCCTTTACCCTCGTTGGGTGGCCAACCCGGTATTAGTAAAGAAAAGCAACGGCCAATGACGCCTCTGCATAGATTTCACCGACCTCAATAAGGCATGCCCCAAGGACAATTATCCTTTGCCCAACATAGACTATATGGTAGATGCCACGGCAGGGCACGAGCTCATGAGTTTTATGGATGCATACTCAGGCTACAATCAAATTCGGATGCATCCGGACGACGAGGAGAACACATCGTTATTCTCGCTCGTGGGTATATCTTGCTACAAGATGATGCCATTTGGGTCAAGAATGTCGGGCGACCTACCAAAGGTTAGTTAATAAAATGTTTGAGGAGTTGATAGGTCATACCATGGAGGTTTATGTGGATGACATGTTGGTGAAATCCTTGTACATATCTGATCACCTTAATGATCTCAATAA
This sequence comes from Rehmannia glutinosa, assembly GCA_016081115.2. NCBI lineage: Eukaryota > Viridiplantae > Streptophyta > Magnoliopsida > Lamiales > Orobanchaceae > Rehmannia > Rehmannia glutinosa. The sequence continues at coordinate 56,077,330 of CM071937.1, read as the reverse complement.
AATGTTTGCCATTTTGCGAGAGTATAAAATGATGTTAAATCCGAAAAAGTGCACCTTCGGGGTCGGTTCGGGTAAATTTCTGGGGTATATGGTTAGTCAAAGGGGAATCGAAGCCAACCCAGATAAAATAAAAGCCATAATTGATCTTGAACCCCCCAATTCCGTCAAAAGAGTACAATTCCCAGCAGGCCGAGCAGGGGGCGGGATCGTGATAATCGATCCAAAACTTAAGTGCTACTGCTCGGCCGTGCAGTTCCAATTCCCGGCGACTAACAACGAAGCTGAGTACGAAGCGCTCCTGGCAGGACTGGAAATGGCAGCGTCAATGGGCCAAAAACGATTGCTAGTACACAGTGATTCACAGCTAGTAGTCCATCAAATCAATGGCGAGTACGAAGCAAAAGAACAGAAAATTGCCCGATATTTGGACTTGGTCAAGGAAAAACTTTCACATTTCAAGGCGAAGTCTTGCATGTTCCCCGGAATGAAAACATGCGGCAGACGCCTTTAGCTCGGTTGGCCTCAGCAGGGGACCAACGCGATTGCGGATGTCACCATTACTCGATTGTCCGTCCCATCAATTGATGTACAGAAAATACATGCCAATAAAGCGTCGAGTGATCCGGATGACTCCGATCGTCCGAAGATTTAGAAAAAGGTATTGACGTAAGACAAAGACCGAAGGCTAGAACGTTGCAAACTCGGGCCGCTCGGTTCACACCGGTGGATGGTGTCCTATACAAGCGTGGATATTCCATCCCGCTCCTTGATTACTGTCGGAAAGCAGATGTGGATTACGCGCTCCGAGAGGTACACGAGGTATATCGCGAAATCACGTTGGGGCCTGGATGTTGTCAAGCGGTGGACAAAAGCGGCTAAAGCGGACCGATAGAGGGTCGGTTCTTTGAATAAGAAAAAGTCAAGGTCAAACAAGACCACAAAAAAAAAAAGAAAAAAAAAAAAAAAAAGGAAAAAGAAGAAAAAAAGGAAGAAATGATACACTTACGATGCTATATGTAAAATCCAGGGGGGATGGGAGGATCGATCCCTCCTCCCGACGCGAGTCCGCCACTCGCCGCTCACCCAAAACCATTTATCCTTCCACTCCTTCAAGGATTGTGAAAGGCCTTCCACCAGCCCGTCTGGGTATCCGAGCCTGGTATGGACGTAGTACCACCCTAATGGCTGCCCCCGGCCCGGCGTCGATGGGGTCACTTTCCAGATGAACAACTCGTTCATCTCAGCGAATCAAGGACGGGGATACCCTTCCAGCTGGAACAACACCAGCAGTCCGATAATCCGACCCCAGGATAAGGGTGCACCTGGGACAGGGGGAGGCCCCATTTGCGAAACCACCGTGTGAGCACCAACGGCAGGGGAAATCACAGCCCATACAAGAGACTGGGGACGTATACGGCCATACACCCCTCCGGCGGGTGCTCAGGACACTACGCCATCCGGCAACCAAAAAGTGACATTGGCCGGGATCCTATACTTTTGACGGAGGGCGTTCACCTCTCGAATCATCAGCATGCTTGGTGTATCATTTTGGTCGGAGGGTCTCCACCCGGCCTCCACACGTAGTCGGGGTCCTTCTCCGCGCCTGCCATCTCCATGACGATGGCCCATCTGCCCTAGGGGCCTTGCAACCCTCGAACCTTTGGAGGCCTCACCACCCTCCTCCTCCTGCTCATGCTCTCGTGGATCCATGCCTTCTTTTTCCTCCTGCTGATTGTTTAAGGGATCGGAGTGCGAAGCTTCTTCGTCGGACTCTTCTCGAACTAGCCTAGACTCGTAAAAAATACCCTCTCGATAAATGGTAACCGGAACAGGTTCAAATATGGTATGTGTCTGCTCAAGCGGAGTCTCGAATGGGGGTGTGTGATCCGAACTCGATAATTCGATGACACTGGGACTGTGTGGTGAAGTTCTTCGAACTGGAGAAGAAGAAATAGAAGGATCAGAGGGTGGATCCTCGATTTCAACCTCAACACTATAGTTGCGGTTCTGACTATCTTCAGAAAAAGACATTGTTTGAAAAGGAGAAGAGAAGAAAGATTTTGAAAAAATACCTAAGTGATTCTGGGATCTCTGAACTCAAAGGGCCGACCCGAAATTTCTGCTCGCTCTCAAAGGATACTGCTCGGAAGATTACGAATGCAAAAGTGTAGAATGAAAGGTAAAAGGGGTATTTATAGGTTAAGTTCCCTCGAAAAATGGGACACCAATACAAAAGGCATGTCTTTTCAAATTCAAAAACTGTCAGAAACGTCACATCCCCATATTCCGCTGCCAGAGCTGTCCCACCCCATCGGTTCCTGCACAGAGTTGGTCCAACCGAAGGGCGCCATGTGTCCATCATTATGACTTCCCAATTAATGCGCCGATTCAAGCATTAATTGCTAGGCGACAAGTGTCATGGACGAGTGACTTTTGAGGTTTCTCTTCCCATTAAAGATTCATGATTAACATTAAAGTTTAAATCGGACTCCGTGAATTCTCTCCTCGGAATTAAACTTGGGGGCCATTGATGACACCCGAGCTGAGCTGGAAGCAAATCAGTCGACGTGGCCATTCAGCCCATGTGCATGTGGGACCCACAGGGGGCAACACAAACCGAAGCCGATGACGTGGCAAAATGAGCGATGACGTGGCACGATATGGGCTCGGCTCGGTCCGAGCCAGATTCCGACGAGAAATTAATGGCGGGAAATTTGAAGGATAACTATCCAGTTAAGGAAGGTTAAGTGCACCATTAGCACAAGTAAACTGACACTTGTCAATATAACAACCAGATGAGTCGACAAGTGGCAAACACTTGGCCATCATGCATGCTTAGAGAAGGACATGTGTCCCTTTAATATTATTTTAGTATTAAGTGTGATAATGATAATTAAAAACCCACTAATACGATGGGTATAAATAGGCCTTGTTAATGAGGAAAAAGACAAGAGGGAAATAATAGGAAAGAACGCTTGTAAAAGCACAACTGTAAAAGAAAACCGACCAGAAGCTTTCAGCTCAGTATTTATATAAAAATGCAGAATTAGCCCTATATTTGAATCTATTAACATTTCCACGTCATCGCATTTTTCACGTACTTTTGCTTGTTGACCAAAACGCGTCAACACAGATCATCTAGAATTTCACAGATACTGGTTTTCCAATAACTGGCAATTGTTTTAAAATCGAGAATGATAAAAAATAATATTCAATAATGTTGTTTATTGTAGGTAATGCAAAACAAAAAAATGAAAAACATATTTATACTTTTTTTTTTCCGAGCGCCAAAACATATTTATACTTGCTTAATTATAGTACAGAATATATTAACAAAAATAGTAGGTGTGGACGAATTTAACAAAAGAAATTTAAAATGGCACATCGAAAAGGAGTGGACATATGCACCTTTAGTTGGTCATGAATGTGTCAAAAAGGTACAACAAGAAATGAAAAGTCTTGAAATCACATTTCATCATTAGATATCACTAATTGCCACTCCTTTCTCCTAATTTTGAATATTCATTTTGGATTTTAAGTAAAATTAGAAAAGAGTAAAATTGAAGTTAGTGGCACCACATTATTACTTTTAAGTGAGAAGATATTTATAAGAAAAAGGTGTTAGGATTATTTGGAAAAAACAATAAAATTAATAATTAAATTTGAAGCAAATAAAAAATTATGCATATAGATAAGGGTGGTGATTTGGGTGAATAAATATAGTACGCGAAGCTAAGGGCTACATCGAAGTGAGAGATCTGACTAAAAACGCGAAGAATCTTCGACTGAAGAAGAACCTCCGAGCTCGCGGTGAACTGGTAAGAATTTTCAATGCACCTTGTCAAAAGTAAAAAATGACAACTCAAAGGCCTCCTTATATATATATAGGGAAACGCGGAAGATCAAGCGTCCAAAATCAAAGGGGCTTTTCAAATTCTACGGTCAGATTCAAAGTTACCTTAGTAATTAATACTATAGTAACTGTGGGAATAATGATATATACATAACTGAAATTACATAAACGCCCTTGCCTAGTAGACCAAATAGCAGGTAGAAGCTAAGATCCGCGATCTTTGGAGGTCGGGTCGCAACCCAACCCAGTAGCGGTTGGTCGCGTAAATAACCCGACTGGGTTTGATGAGCCGGACCCCGACAGGTGGACCAATGCGAGGTCGCCACGTGAGCCAGCTGCATGCGACCTCGCACGCCTAGAGATTTGAAACCTATAAATACCCAACTTCCTACAAATATCACATTTATTACTATTCACCTTGCTCTTAATTTACTAAGTGACCTAACACTTTTTGACTTAAGCATCGGATCGAAACCATCCCGACTAGCCTAACGTTTATCTCTCTTACGGACCGAACCGAAAGTACCTAGGCTCGAAGCGAACCGACCTCCAAAGATCGCGGATCTTAGCTGCTATTTGGTCTACTAGGCGAGGGCATTTATGTAATTTCAGTTATGTACATATCAGGTGGCCACCGGTTCCTGAACTGCCGGTTCCGGTTCCTTCAAAATGAGAAACTAAAATAGGAATCAAACCGTTGCCCCCACAACAGTTAGGTTTCTTTTGATAATTTTTTGATTTTTTTAAAATTATTTATCAACTCATCACAAAAAAAAAAAAGAAAAAAATTAAAAGAAGGCGGACTTAATATTCATAATAATATTAAGTTTTGGATTTAATATTAATAATAATATTAAGCTGCAAATGTATTCTATTAGGGTATAGAGAATCAAAGTCCACGTACAATGGCGGAGGGAGGAGGGCCAATCTGCCCCCTCCCCCCATTTATTTTTTAAATTTTTTACACTATATTTTAAAAAAAATAAATTATTTTAAGTATATATTATATGATTTCTTATCCGGCCCATCCCACTTTCGTGCATCGGCCCACCCCAAAATTTCCTAGCCCCTTGTCCACGTAGTACGCTTACAATATTTGATTTAAGACGTGTCTCATACGATTCTGAGATATAAAACATCATAATAAACATGTACTATTTCTTTGCATATTTTTACCAAAATTAAAAAAAACGCCGGTTTTAACATTGAAACCGTCAGTTTAAACCACCATTTCCACAATTTTCGACACTGAAGAGCCAGAACCGGCCCACAGAGTTCCACTTCCGATTTGGAATAGAGTTCCAATCAACAAATCCTGGGATCCCAAAATCGTTGACCACAGTTCTAGTTTGAACCCAATTTCGGTTCCACTGTGTCACCTCTATTTATAGAAACTAGAATAACACCCATGTATTACACGAGATATGTCTAAAAATAAAATTTATTGTCACAAATTTAAAAGATAACATATTTAAAAGATATGTAAATAGAATCATTGATTTTTGGATTATTTTTTATGTCTTAAATTTGTTATATTTTAAATTCAAAAATATATATTATGAGCTAATTGAGTATTTGTCAATAACAATATCTTGAGATATATTTAATTAACATTGACTTTTCAAAACTAATTGTGAGCAAAATCCTTTATATTTGAGATTATATTTTATCTTTTAGAATCTTAATTAATTTTGTATCTTTTAAATTTGTTGTATTTTAATTTTGTACATATGATTGGCACATAGATTAATGTGAAGTCGCCATGAAATTTGGAGTATGAGAAATTGACAAATATCTAACATTAATGAGGTGATAAACGTGTGTCAACTTTGTTTTTTCTTATACCGATTTATCTTTCCATGTCCATAGGATATCTAAGTAAAAAAAGAAAAATTATAATGTTTGACCATAAGTTTAGACAAGGGGAAAAAAATAATAATAAAGTCATGTTTTTTTATATATTACTAACATGAGAAAAAAAAAGGACAAGAAGGTGGTGAAGTATTGAAGCTAGTTTGAAAATTGTAATAAAAACTAAAATATTTATTGGCAATTAATTTATCTGTCTGGCATGGACACCAAGAATGGCAAACACATCACACCCACCATGTCCTTCACAGCCTTCCATTTGTTAGGTGTGTTAGAATATTTAGGAGCCAAATCCGGAAACCAAGAACAATGTGCTGTTGAATCTTTTGGGTTCCCATCCAATCAAAAATTTCAAAAATATTAAAATTTAGTTGGGGAAAAAAAAAAAAAACATAAAGTGGAAAAGACAGATTTTTTTTTTTTTTTTTTTTTGAGGCAGGAAAAGACAGATTTTTTATTTCTTTTTTTGTTTAAAAACAAAAAAAAAAAAACCCAGTTAAAGAAAAAGGCTGTCATTAGTTTGTTCCTCTCTTTTGCTTTTCCTGTCAATCAAGCAGCTTCCTGTTTTTCAAATAAATCTTTTTTGACACCCCAATTTCAGGAAATATTACTAGACACAGGCCAACCATTTTCTAGAAAATCAAAAAGAAAAAAAGGTTCTTGTTCATAATTCTTGATTGTGGGTTCTATCTTTTTTTTGGTGGATATTTCTTTTTCCACCCTCATTGTTCATTATTTCTCAACAATCCAACAGTCACCTTTCTTTCCAACAACATCAAACTGCCATTTCTGAAAATCCCACGAAAAGCTTACACATTTGAGCAAATGAGCTAGAAAACACACTATAGACAGAAACAAGCTGCTATTTATTGTCTTTAGTTCTTTTAGAGCCCTTATAGTTGTCTACCCATAATTGTTTTGTCATCTGGGTTGTTAAAAATATGGTATTGGCGCTCATACAAAGAAAAATGGATCTGGGCTAGCAAAAAAAAGGTCAAAAATCCAGTCTTGAGGTTGGATAAATAGAAAAAAGGGAAAAAATAATTTGAGTTTTTGAAAGAGGATGAGCAAAGAATTTAGTAACATTGCAAAGGCAGTGAAAAAATCACAAGCAACTGCCAAAAAAAGAGCAAACAGCATATTCACAACAATGTCAGTAGCCCATGTTGATGATGATGATGAAATTCACAAACCTGGTGAGGTTTACCATGTTGAGAAAATCTTCCCCAATGGGGACATATACATGGGGCAGTGGGCAGACACCTCCCCAAATGGCCATGGCAAGTACTTATGGTCAGATGGTTGTATGTATGTTGGAGACTGGAGCAAAGGCAAGACTAATGGCAAAGGTAAATTCAGTTGGCCCTCAGGTGCCACTTATGAAGGACAATTCAAAAATGGGTATATGGATGGTGAGGGTACTTACACAGGCTCCTCAAATGACACCTATAGAGGCACTTGGGTTTGCAATTTGCGGCACGGTAGGGGCGTGCGGAATTACGAAAATGGGGATTACTACGAAGGGCAATGGCGGCGGGGTCGCCCTGATGGGAAAGGGAGGTACCAATGGCAAAATGGGAATTTGTATATTGGGAATTGGAGGCATGGGAGAATGCATGGGACAGGGACTATGATTTGGGCTAATGGGAATCAGTATGATGGTGGTTGGGAAAATGGATTGCCCAGAGGAAACGGGACGTTTCGATTTGTGGATGGGAGTTTTTACGTAGGGGTTTGGAGTGAGGATCCGAGGGAACAGAGTGGGACTTATTATCCGTCAAGTTTGCAGATTGGTGAATTTGATTGGGATCCTCAAGAAGTTTATTTGGTGAAGTTGAGTGAGTGTAGGATAAGTATTGGAGAGAAGATTCGGTTTTCCTTCGCAGAAAACGGTTAACTGGCCGTGCGAAGGGGAGTTGTTGCGGAAACAATCAGGGTATAAGAGTTATAAAGACAATGATTTGAGGTTTAGGAGAGGGTCTTTGGATGGGAGGCTTAGTTTTGGGTCAGAATCGGATTTGAGTTATGAAGGTAGTAGTAACGAGTGTTCAGGGTCTGGAAGAGAAGTTGATGGAGGGGTTGGGGCTGAGGAATTTGATAGACGGCCTCGTTTTGTAATCAAGCCGGAGGAAAAAAGCAGGGGCATACCATATCGAAAGGTCATAAGAATTATGATCTCATGCTGAATTTGCAGCTTGGAATAAGGTATAATCAACATCTTTAGGATGGATACATTTTCTTTAAATGTCAATGTTCTCTATGAAAATGATGGTATGTTTACTCTGTCTCTTCATTTGATACATTGAAAATAGGAAAAATTGGCTTTCATATGGTAAAATAGATGAATTTTACACTCATTATGTTGGATTTATAATTAGGCCAATCAGTATAATGTCGAGTTTTCTGATTGCTGCTGCTAGTATCTTAAGCATTAAGTATTTGTTTCAGGTAGAAGCTGAGAATCACTTTTTTTAGACTTTGCAAACAGTACTCCCTATGCTAGTAACTTATATGAAGCTTGTGCTGGATTCCCATTTTGTTTTCTTTTTTGTTTGTCCGATTGTAGCTTATTTGTTTCATTATTCAGACATTCTGTAGGAAGACCTGCTCCAGCAACGTCCCTTGATCTAAAAGCTACAGCATTTGATCCAAGGGATAAAATATGGACCAGATTTCCGCCCGAAGGGTCTAAGCATACTCCGCCTCACCAATCCTGTGAATTTAAATGGAAAGATTACTGCCCGTTGGTTTTCAGGTGTGGATTCAACTTTCCGAAAGCTTCACATTTTCGTCTCTTTATATGTTAATTGCATCAGCTAGCTAACCTGATTCGATATAATGATATTTTTCTTTCAGGACACTAAGAAAGTTATTTAAGGTTGATCCAGCAGATTACATGTTATCAATATGTGGAAATGATGCCCTTCGTGAGCTCTCATCGCCCGGCAAAAGTGGAAGCTTCTTTTACTTGACCAACGATGACAAATACATGATAAAAACCATGAAGAAATCCGAAGTAAAAGTGAGTTCCTTTTCAGATGCCAATATATACCAGTCACATTTTGCATGCAACTGAAATGCTCTCTTGGTTCTTATCACGTCGACTAATATAAAATAATGAAAAACTATCTGTGTTTTACCATTTTCTTAATGCAAACTTGAAGAAGTTATGTTCATTTTGTTTTAAAAGATGTGATGCATTTATATGTCATAATAAGTAATTTCAGAGTTTGTGTAACAGTGTTTTCAACTTTGTAATTCCATAGCAGGTGCTTAAAAGGATGCTTCCAGCTTATTATAATCACGTTCGAGCTTTTGAAAACACCCTGGTAACAAAATTTTTTGGCCTTCATTGTGTGAAGATGACTGGACCTGCACAAAAGAAGGTACGAATTTGAATGCATTCTATCATCCGTTCGAATCATCATGAACTTTTCTGAATCAACTTTACTATTGAATTGACAAGCAGGTGCGGTTTGTCATTATGGGCAATTTGTTCTGTACCGAATATGCCATTCATAGACGTTTCGACTTGAAAGGCTCTTCCCATGGTCGCTTAACTGTAAAACCCGAATCTGAGATCGACTCGACAACCACCCTCAAGGATCTTGATTTGAATTTTATCTTCCGGTTGCAAAAGTCTTGGTTTCAAGATTTCTGCAGGTAATCAAATCTTCATCTCATAGTGTCACATTTACTTGCACAACGGTTTCATGCAAGTACACTTGGGATTTTGCGTAATTTGTAAGTTTTAATGCGCAGGCAAGTGGACCGAGACTGTGAGTTTCTTGAACAGGAAAGAATTATGGATTACAGTCTTTTGGTTGGCATACACTTCAGAGAAATATCGCAATCAGGGGAACCGCTACATACTGAGACGAATATTTCCAAAGTTCAAACACCTATTGGTACATGCCTATATAACCTTTCTCAATCACTCCCCTATCTATGCTTCTTCCTTTTGTGTTTTTTTCAGGAAACTTTCTTATGCGAAATTGTTACTTAAAACTTATGTAGGAAATGGTGACCAAACTAGTGAAGGAGTAGCTCCTCGACTCTCCACAGCAGATTTGGATCTTCTCTTCGACACCAATTGGTAAGAGTTGTTTGGCAAGATTACAAAAACCTCCCTGAGGTTCGGTCTAATTACAAAAAAATCCATAGGTTTTTGAAAATTGCAAAAAGGCCGTTGATGTTTGATTTCATCTTACCTTTTCCCACTTTATAAGCCAAAAACATTTCAAAAATCCTCATAACATTGATAAAAAATATTATAGTTATCCCCATAGAATCAAACATGAGGGGGTATTTGGTAATTTTGAAACATCTCTGGATTTTTTTGTAAGTAGCCCATACCCTGGGGTGGTTTTGTAATTATTCCTTTCCTCTATAAACAGATTCAGAAATATATGGTTCATTACAATAAGCACCCATTAGATTCAGTCTCATTACAGAAAAACCCAACTTACTATCTTTCAAAATTAGAAATAACCCCTTATATTTGTATTTGTCTCTATTTTACAAATTAGACCATCAAGAAAGGGGTATATGTTAATAAATACAAACTTATGGGGGTGCTTGTAATAATTTATTAGGGTATTTATATTTTTGAAAAGTAACTGGATTTTGAAGTTTTTATTACTCAAAGTTGTCCATTGTCATGAAAATAATTGAATGTTTCTTGAATTGGACAAAAAACAGACTGTTTCCCAGTACTAATTCGATCTAGTTTTGGCAGGTGGGCATCAATTAGATTAGGTTCCAACATGCCTGCACGAGCTGAACTAACCATGAGAAGAAACAACGGGAGCCTCAGCTGGTCGGAGAGCCAACAGGGGAGTACTATGATGTCATACTAGTATTCGGTATAATCGACATACTACAAGATTACGACATCAGCAAGAAACTCGAACACGCATACAAGTCATTCCAATATGATCCAACATCAATATCTGCTGTCGACCCCAGACAGTACTCCAAGCGTTTTCGTGATTTCATATTCAGAATTTTCACAGAAGACGTTCCCAATGTATAGTTTGGTTCCCAGCAAGATGACCGTTTACTTACTGAGCAACAAAAATAGGCCTTTTTCGCCCACAAAAAGCGACTCTGCTATAGTCTACAGATAGTGTCTTTTTTTTTTTTTTTTTATCATATTGTATTTATAGATAGAGATAGGTCACATGAGCAAGTAAGCGACAGTATAGTACTGAGAGAAGAGGCAAGGTTAAGGCTGCTGCTGCAAATGTAAAGGGAATGAATAGAAGGATGAATTTGAGTCAGGATCCCGTTTTTTTTTTTCTTACCGATTTTTTCAGAAAGTAATATACATTTCTATCTGTTGCACAAGTTATGTCCATGTTGGAGTTTGTTGCCTGTTACACATGGTTGTCTATCTCATTTTAAAGCTTAAATGGCTTCTATATAGGATGTTTTTGTTTTATGGGCAAAGAGAAAAAAGTGTGGATAGGAAAACCAAAACAAGATCGATCTTTTTGTTCATTCAACTATCACCATTATACTTCAAATATAATGTTTAAAATCGCGTCATTACTGTACCCATATCATATATTGTACCCATACCTTATATTGATACTACTGAAGAAGAAAATATTGAACATTATATAAATTAAAGTATTGAATTGAAATAATATATATTATATTAAAATTAAGACAAAAAAATAAAAAGGAAAAGGAAATAACAAGTCAATAGTTTGGGAAAATAAGTAGAATTTGTTATATAAATAAATTGACTTTGAGAATGTGGGGGTCCATAAATTTTCCCAAGTCAGGCAGAGCATATATAAGAAAAGAAATCCTACGTGCGAGCTAAGTCAAATCATTTTTTTTTCTTTAGCAAATATATAATAATAACTATAAGGCAAATCTCGTGTTTTCGTGCCCCCATGTCGTCTGACGTTAAAAGCCACCCATTTGGTCGGCTAAAAAGACCAATTTATGACTATTTTTTCATTCCTCATATTTTTTTTTTTTCTCAAAAAGGGGTCAATTGATTCACAGTACTTGATATTCCGCATGCAGAGCACGTCTGTTTTTTTTTTTTTTTTTTTTTTTTTTTAATTTATTGCAACCCTGCAACTTGGGTGGTAAGATATTTCTCCATCTTATTGTTTTTTCTATTCTTGTACGTGAATAACAATTGAAGAAAAGGGAAACCAGGAAATAAGATAGTGAAATAATTGAAGAGTTATTGTGATGGGCAGCACGTGTGTACGTAACAATCCCTGATTGTGTTAGAACGTGGCAAGAGTATCTTTGTCTAATGTAAACAACTGCCATGCCAAATCTGAACTATGTTGGCACCATGAATATTCTTTTTGGAATTAATTTGTTGGGTTTCACTTTATCACTATTATGTGAATTTTACGCATCAATGATTATGATATTTTTTGGGATTGATAAGCGTAGATGAATCAACAGTTTATATTTACTTTTTGGATTTAGCTGCGATTTTTAGGATCAAACCCATAGACAAAGACTCATATAGGATCGTCTCACGGGTCACATTTTGTGAGACGGATTCTGTATGACCCATGCTCCAGTCAAAAAGCCCGGTGACAATTTTGTAAATATCAAGCAAATATACAGATGTGACGATATTTAAAAAGTATTAATTTTTTTCTCAAAAAGTATCACTTTTACTATGAAAAATATACGTTTTCAAAGTAATTTTTATTGGGGCGCTAGGAAGGCTGTGACATAATATCATTAGGGCGGTACTTTATAATCGAAAGGTATCGTTTTTTATTAAAAAAGTAGTATCACTCTTTATTCTGAAAAGTATCAATTTTCAAAGTAACAAAACTGATATTATTTATTTATTTACCTGGAAAGCGATATACAACCACTACAACATAAATGACGTTAGGAATACAAATTTTTGAAGACTTTTTACATAAGGTACATATGTAACACATGTTTGTAACACTTTTACATTACAATATTTATGTAACACTTTTGTAGCATTTTATCAATATGTAACACTTATATGTAACACTTTTATATAAGTAACACTTTTTAAGTATCACTTTTTTTTGTTATTTCTTTTGTAACATAAATAGGTAACACTTTTATCAACATGTAACGCTTATATGTAACTTTTTTATATAAGTAACATTTTTTTAAATATCACTTTATTTTTGTTATTTCTTTTGTAACGCAAATAGGTATCACTTTATTTAAGAAGCACTCTTGGCAACACTATATTTTTTTGATTGTAACACTTTTTAAGCTATATTTTAGTAACACAAAATTATATAACTATCATTAAATCATGTCAAATTTATTTAATTAATTGATGTCACCAAACCTAAAAATTGTACACATCATGTACTGCTTTTTTTTAACTGAATTTTTGTTTTCTTTTTATAAAGTATTTTAGTTTTGCTTTTTTTTTTACGAAGACAATTAATTCGTCTTAATACGATTTGGCGTAAACAAATCGGATGTACTTCGGATCGGGTCGTCTCGAGCCTAGGTACTTTGGTTCGGGTCTGAAGACGGATAAACGTTAGGCTAGCCAGGAGGGTTCCCAGCCTAAGACCTCCGATGCTTAAGTCAAGATCTGGTCTTAGATCGCTAGTGAATGAAAAGCGAGGTGAATAGCAATAAATGTCATCCTCAGTAGCAATGGAACAGTGGCGTATTTATAGCACTATTTCTCCTGGCCGCAGACGGGTTCGTGCGGATCCGCACGAGGTGTGCGGATCCGCACAACCTCACTCCACGTCCGCCTCATATTGGTCCACCTGGATAGACCCATCTATCGTATATGGGTCGGGTCGCTGGGCGACCCGCACGACCACCTCGGATCGTCGTGACCTCGTTTACGTAGTGTATCGGCTAGCTCGAACTCCTTTTATTAGGTGGATCGGCACACGACCCGATCCATGACCTCGCCGGCCGTGTCGTGACCTCGCTTCTTTCATAGTGTATCGGCTAGCTCGAACTCCTTCTATTAGTGGATCGGGTACACGACCCGATCCATGATCTCGCCGGTCGTGACCTCGCTTCCTTCATAGTGTATCGGCTAGCACTCGAACTCATTCTATTATCCTGGGTCGGGTAGACCACCCGATCCATGACCTCGGTTCGGGTCATTCCTTCGAATAGGCAAGGGTAGAAAAGTAATTTTAGACAGGCACATATCATTACTCCCCGGTTACTTTAGTAATTAATTACTATGGTAACTCGAATCGATTCGTTGAATTTGAAAAGTTTCTTTCATCCCAACAGTTCGATCTTCGCCCATTCCGCTATATATATACGGAAGTCTCGGAGTTTGCATTTTTACTCTTCATTCATCGCGGTGAAAAATATTTCGATTCGCGGCGAGCTCCGCCTCGTCCGAGGTTTCTTCACGTAGTCGATCCCACCTCGAGGTAGCCCTTAGTTTCACTTCGCTTATTAATATTTTTCTTATTTCATTTATTTTTCTTCCTTCTTCTTGTTATGCCTTCCGACCGTGCGTTAGGTTCTCACGACTCGGGCTCGAGCGGTTCGAGTTCGAGTTCAGGCTCCACCTCGGAGTCTAGTTCTGACATCGGTCCTCTAAATGGGGCTCGTATTCTAGATGCTAGCCCAATTAGGTCCGTGCCTCCCTAGGGAATCCCTGTCTCGACTTGGACCCTACCGACGAATCCGAGGAGGATGCCCCATAGACCCTAATTTAGAGTTCACGGACTCCTTGGGCTTTAATTGTTCTATTGTAAATGAGGAACCAAATAGCCGAGATTAGAGACCGATTTTTATTCCATCAAATTTTCAAATAATTATCCCGGTAGGAATGACCGTATAGATAAACCACCTCCCGTTGTATGTCGTTCCATTTGCTAGCCTTGAGGCGGGTTTACGTTTTCCTTTAGCTCGCCCTATTGTAAATATCTTAAAGGGTCTAGGAGTGTGTCCCGCCTTGACTAGTTCGAACTCTTATCGTCATATTTTAAGTTTTGCGATATTAATGAAACATTTTGAGGTGTCGGCCTCCTTTCCCCATTTTTGGGCCCTTTATTCCATTAACTCCTCTCCAACCACAAGTGAGAAAGGCTTTTTCTACCTCTCCCCGGCCTAACCGTAAGCTTCTTCATCACCTACCTACCTCTGTTTGGCCTTGAAAGAGAAATTTCTCTACGTTAGAGCCCCCCGTAGAGACCCTGGGAGGTTCCTTTCGAGTGGAAAGCTACCGTCCTCACCCTCGTGACCTCGCCGGTCACTTGGGAGGATGACTTCGCCCGAGGATGTGCTATGCACGAGTGGTATCTGTCGGAGAAGCTTCTAACCGAAGAGGTTCTTTCCCTCGCGGACCTTAGCCCCGCCCCGGCCGCCTTCTTTAAGTTTGGGTAATCTTCCATTCTTTTACTTAATCGCTTGCTCGTATAGTTTACTCACATTATTCTAAACAATTTTTCTATTTTCAGAGATGTCGTCAATGACTCATTAATAGCCAAGCAATTGAAAGAAAGAAGGCGGCTTTACTCTCGAGAAAAACGACCTCCAAAGCTGCTCAAACACACCACCACCCATGTTGTCTCCGGTTCGGGCGGTGTTCCTCCGACCTCTTGGGGCCTCACCTCCGCTTCGACCGAGGTCTTTGGAAGATCTTGATACTTTTCGAGCCGCTCGCACTACCCAGCCGCTTAACTCCTCAACGCCCTACTTCTTGCCTGGGGTGAAAATGTTGAGAAGGCACGCTCGAAAGTAAAGTCCCACAAAGAAAAACTCGAGAAGCCCCACAAGTCTCGCGATCGGGATTGCGGGTAAAGATCGCGAAGAGCCCTGCGTAAGAGGCTTCGCCTCGGGTCGTCTTTAGACGTGAAACGGCAAGCGACACGAAATTCAAGCCGACGAGGAGACTGCGGCGACCCTGAGATGGAAGCTCAACTTAAATGGCTCAAGTTATGTGAGAAACTTCCTCGCCGAGATGCGTGAGATGGAAAGGCAAAGGTCTCTCCTCAATTGTCCTCCAATTTCAACGCCTTTTGCCGTGCACGTCGTCCCGATTGGCTAATTAACGGACGAAGCTCGTCCTCGATACTCATCTTTGGAGAGGACTCTTTCGAGCTATACAAACATACTCTCCCGATCTTGATCAATTTGCTTTGATACCTTTTGAGTTTACTCATTTGGAAGAATACATAGCCCACAATACTTTTTCGGTAAAAGTCCATTATCTCGTTTAATACATGTTTTAATTTTTCTCTCTCTCTTTCTAACCTCGCTTTTAATTCATTTACAGAATAATGCCCTCCTACACCACCTTTCCCTTCGTGCTGCTAATTGGAAGCGATCCCTCGATGCGCGGGAAAACGAAGTGGAGAGGCTTTCGAAGGCTCTTCGCGAGGCCGAGGCTGCCAAGGAGAAATTATCTCAGGAGAATCTTTGGCTCGTGATCCGAGCCGTGGTCAGAACAAGAGGTTAATGCGGCTCGCGACAAAGCGAAGGGAGCGAGAAAGAAAATCACGAATCCGAGCTGAAAGAGACCTACGATACGGGTCGCAAGGAGGGCTATCAGGAATATACGAACTCGCTAGAATATACCTCCGCTCTTCAAAAGGCTCGCGAAGAGGGCGTGAAGTCCTTTCTAACTTCCCATTCTTACGAAACCTTAGTGGCACGTCGTGTCTTTGTCTATCTCTTTCAAGGTTTCGAGCGATCGGGACCAAGCCCCTACGGGAGAATGCTTTCAAGGAGGACTTTGATCAAGATAAACTTGATCGCTTCCGCATGGATGATCCGGAGAAAGTGATGAGGCGAAGCTAAGGAGGAGGAAGGACTTGATGTGATGTGCACGATGTGGAAGAGGAAGAAACGGATGAGTGGACCAATCTTATGCATTCGCACATCGGGCCGCTCTGAGAACAACCTCCACCCCCGCTACTATTGAAGCTAATGATGATGATGAGGAAGAATAACCTTAGTTTCTACTTCCTTCTTTTGTAAATGAGCTCAATGCTCCATGTGAAGCACATCGTGAATACTATTTGTACACTTCGTTTTGCAAGTTGTTTTGTAAATGGGCTTAGTCTTTGACCTCATTTTTGGTATTATGATGTATGAAAATATTTGATATGAATGAGCTCAAGTCTACGATTTCGCTTTATCACCGTTGTTTTCTGATTTTCCCCATTTTTAGTTATTACAACCATATTTGCTAGTCGTTCTATGGATCTTGCTTGAGCTAACCTCGTGGGTCACTTCTTAATTGACGTGCTCTTTTTGAGATCATTTTTATTTGTAGCCGACCTCGCGTAGACGCTCGCCTTAATCGGTGACCTCGCGGGTTGCTCTTCTTTTAAAGTTGACCTCGTGGGTCAATTTTACTTGAAGCGACCTCGTGGGTCGCTTTTAGTTGAGACCGACCGCGGTCGATTTTACTTGGTGGCCTCGTGGGTCGCTTTTAATATTAGCGACCTCGTGGGTCGCTTTGCCTCAAAGCCGACCTCGTGGGTCGCTTTTAATAAGTCGACCTCGTGGGTCGCTTTTAATAGGAGGCCGACCTCGTGGGTCGCTTTTAATAGGAGCTGACCTCGTGGGTCGCTTTTAATTGGAGTTGACCTCGTAGGTCGCTTTGTCTTGAAGCTGGCCTCGTGGGTCGCTTTTAATATTAGCTGACCTCGTGGGTCGCTTTGCCTTGAAGCTGACCTCGTGGGTCGCTTTTAATAGGAGCTGACCTCGTGGGTCGCTTGTCTTGAAAGCGGCCTCGTGGGTCGCTTTTAATATTTGCCGACCTCGTGGGTCGCTTTGCATTTTGAGGCCGACCTCGTGGGTCGCTTTTAATAGAGCCGACCTCGTGGGTCGCTTTTAATAGGAGCCGACCTCGTGGGTCGCTTTTAATAGGAGCGACCTCGTGGGTCGTTTTGTCTGAAGCGACCTCGTGGGTCGGTTTTTAATATATTTTGACCTCGTGGGTCGCTTGCATGAAGCCGACCTCGTGGGTCGCTTTTAATAGGAGCGACCTCGTGGGTCGCTTTGCCTTGAAGCTGGCCTCGTGGGTCGCTTTGCCTTGAAGCTGACCTCGTGGGTCGCTTTTAATAGGAGCTGACCTCGTGGGTCGCTTTTAATAGGAGCTGACCTCGTGGGTCGCTTTTAATAGGAGCTGACCTCGTGGGTCGCTTTGTCTTGAAGCTGATAATTATCTCACAAAATAAGGGGGGTATTTCCCCTCCCAATAATTTCATATATATTCAGTCAAAACAAGCTAATAATTACAAGTAGTTCACCTAAGTATAAAACTTGCGCAAATTGTGGATGTTCCATGGCCTAGGAAGCTCTTTTCCATCCATGCTTTCCAAACGATATGTTCCTCTCTTGAGGATCTTAATCACCTTGAAAGGACCTTCCCAATTAGCCTCCAGTTTTCCCACATGCTTAGATACTTCAACTTTTTTCAGAACTAGGTCTCCTACTTGAAAATTTCTCTCGTTCACCCTTTTATCATATCTTTGCCCGCATTCTTCCCTTATTTGCTGAATTTGAACCAAGGCCCTATCCCTCTTTTCCTCGATTGTTTCTAGCTCTAACTTCCGAGCCTCTTCGTTCTGTCGGCCGGGTCATAATGAGCTATCTGTGAGATGCTTCCCCAATTTCCACGGGGATTCACGCTCCTCGATCCGTACATCAAACCGAATGGAGTTTCTCCGTAGAAGTTCTTGGGGTAGTCTATATGCCCAAAGGACCCCCGGGAGTTCCTCCACCCAATACGTCTTCACCGCACCTGGCCTCGCTTTTAAGTCTTTGCGAGAATTATCTGTTGGCCACCTCGGTTTGTCCATTAGCTTGCGGATTACCTCTTCTTAGTGAAATTTTCTTTGGATTTTCACTTCCTTGCACCATGCTCGTATTTTTCTTCCTTGGGGCTGCGTTCCATTATCTGAAATTAAGATCTAGGAAAACCAAACGGCTACAAATATTTTTCCATATAAAATCCATGACCTCTTGCTCACCTATTTTAGCTAGTGCTTCGGCCTCGACCCACTTCGTAAAATATTCAACTGCTACTATCACGAATTTCTTCTGCGCCCTTGCCACAGGAAAAGGACCTAGAATGTCGATCCCCCACTGGTCGAAAGGGCATGCAATAGGAATTGTTTCTAAGAGTACTGCTGGCTGATGAGTTAAGTTAGCATGGAACTGACACTTGTCACACTTCTTAGCGAACTCAACTGCATCCTTCATCACAGTAGGCCAAAAGAATCCTTGCCTTAGTATTTTTTGAGCTAGCGAGCGACCTCCCGAATGATTTCCGCAGTTCCCCTCATGAATCTCTCTCATCACATACTGCGCGCTCTCAGGCAACAAACATTTCAAAAGGAGTCCTCCAAAGGACCTCTTATACACTTCATCTCCTATTATTTGGAACCTAGGTGCCCTAGCTGAATCCTCCTAGCCTACTTTGGGTCCGTTGGCAAAACTCCGTTTTAAGAAACTCTTTAATCCCCTCGATCCACTTTACTTGAATCCCTATATGAAGAATTAAGGTCTCTTTTGAGAATTGGCCAAGAGGTTCGCTTTCGAGTTCACTTGAGTGCTTCGCCACTAACACTATCACCTTCCTCGAACTCGATCCTCGAGGCGGCACTAGCGAAACGTGCTAATGCATCAGCTCTCTCATTTTCTTCTCTTGGAATCTGTTTCAACTGAAATTCTTCAAAATTTTCTACTAATTTCTTAGCCCTACTCAAGTAGGTGGACATAGACTTATCTTTGGCTTCGAAAGAGCCTTCCATCTGCATCGCGACTAACTGAGAGTCAGTATATGCCACGAGCCTTCTTACATCGCATTTATGTGCTAGCTTCATCCCAGCAATTAGGGCTTCATACTCTGCTTCATTATTTGTAACCTCGAAATCCAACTTTAGAGCTACTTCTACTTCAAACAAGTTTAGGTCCTTGTACAAAATTCCAGCTCCACCTCCACTAGCCACTGACGAACCATCCACATGTAAAAGCCACGCGACCTCGTCTTGGGTCGCCGACTCTTCTACGATTGCCTCGCTAATAAAGTCGGCTAGAACTTGGGCTTTAATTGCCGATTTACATTGATACTTGATATCAAACTCTCCCAATTCCTTTGCCCATTTAACCAAGCGACGACAACTCTGGTTTCCCTAAAATTTGCCTCAAAGGTTGATTTGTTAAGGCGATTATTTGGTGCGATTGAAAATAAGGTCGTAGTTTCCTTCTTTGCTACCACCAAGGCTAATGCCAACTTTTCGATCTCTAAATATCTCTCTTCCGCTCCTTGCAACATCTTACTCACATAATAAACCGGCTTATGCATGCCCCCTCCTCCTTGACTAACACCGAGCTCACGGCTACCGCTTAGAAATGACCAAGTACAAAAAAAAGTGGTTTCCCTTTTTCGAGGCTTTGATAATAATGGTGGTGAGCTTAAATATGATTTTAATTCATCAAAGGCCTTCTCACATTCTTCGTCCATTGAAATTTTTTCATATTTTTTAAAGTAGCAAAGAAAGGTAGGTTACGATCGGTGACCTCGAAATGAACCTATTAAGCGAGGCTAGCTTCCCGTGAGTGATTCTTGCGCACGTTCGTTCACGGTCCTTGGGGAGGCCATCTCGGTATAGCTTTAATTTTTCCGGGTTTGCTTCAATCCCCCTCTCATTAACCATGAACCCGAGAAATTTTCCACCTCGCACCCCAAAAAGTGCACTTTGTTGGATTCAACTTCATTCCATAATTTCGCATGATGTTGAAAGCTCGCTTCAAATGTTCCGGATGGTCCCCCGATTCTCGCTCTTGACCAGCATATCATCTACGTAAACCTCCATGGTTCGTCAATCTCGCTTTTGAACATGAGGTTGACTAGGCGTTGATAAGTTGCTCCCGCATTCTTAAAGGCGACGGCATCACCACGTAACAATACACCCCATTTTCCGTAACAAATGAGGTCTTGTCCTGATCCTCTTCCGCCATGAAGATTTGATGATACCCTTGATACGCGTCCATCATACTTAATAGAGCACACCCTGCCGTGGAGTCCACTAGGAGATCAATACGAGGCAAGGGTGCGGATCTTTTGGACACGCTTTATTTAAATCGAAGAAAGTCGTACACATCCTCCACTTCTCATTTGTTTTGGGAACAATCACCACATTAGATAACCATTCGGTGAACGGATCTCAACAACGTGCCCCGCATCGAGTAACTTATTCACCTCGCTTTCGATGATCCTATTCCTCTCTCCCCGAAACTTCGCTTCTCGCTTAATAGGCTTCACCTCAGGGTCGACATTTAAGCGATGCACTACGACCTCTGGGCTAATACCTTTGCAATCCGTAGCCTTCCATGCAAAAATATCCGCATTCTCCTTCAAAAATTGGATAGTTAGGAGCTCGAGGCTCGGATCCATCGGGAGCCTATTCAGTCGACTTACTCGGGTCGCTTGGATCCGGTCGACTACCTTGTCTTTGCTTTCAGTAGGCTCGATTCTATACTCCTCACTCGAGCCTTTTTATACTTCTCCTTCTCCTTCTTGCTCATTCTGCCTCCTCCTCCCTTTCAATTTGCCTAATTGTTCTAATCTCCCGCTCTCCCTTCTTTTTCTTCGGTGACAAGTTATAGCACTCCCTTGCACTTTTCTGATCTCCATTTACCTCACCAATCCCACTTGCAGTTGGGAATTTCATCTTCAAATGATATGTGGAAACAATAGCTTGAACCGATTTAAACCTGGCCTACCCGAATGGCGTTGTATGCGAACGGAGCGTCAACCACTAAATACTTAACCATAATGTTTTTCGGCATGGGACCATTCTAGCGAGGTCGGAAGGTCGATAGTACCTAAGCGGGATCACTTCGCTTCCCCCGAACCCAGTTAATGGTGTATCCACCGATTTGCGGTGTTGTGACGTCTAATTCCATCTTCCTTAAGACCTGCATAAAGATCACATCCGCCGAGCTCCCATTATCTATCAAGGTCTTTTGTACTGCGAAGTTCGCAATATCCATTGTTATCACCATTGGATCATTTTGACCTGTTTCTACTCCCACAAGGTCACGATTATCAAAGGTAATTGGGTTTGCTTCTGGACATTAAAAATATTCAGAACCCTCTTGGGAGTATGAGCCAAGACCCGCATACTCTTCCGCCTCGCGCTTTGCGAGTCACCTCCACTCGGGCCTCCAGCGATCATATGTATCACCCCCCTCCTTGGCAAATTTTCATCTTGTCGGTCTCGCCTCGCTTCAGATCGCTCGCGATGCTGATTTACTCTTTCCTTTATAGGGAAACAAGCTTGAGACCTTCCTCGCGCCTTATGCCCGGGGAGAACACGACCTCGCCACTCTTCCTGGCCTCGCTCCTCATCCTCCGTTTTGCTCATTCTAACAAAATTTTTCAAGTACCCTATTTGGATGAGTCGCTCTATTTCGTCTTTTAATTGGAAGCATTCTTACGTATCATGGCCATGATCTCTATGAAAATGGCAATATTTTCTTTCATCTCTTTTACCGGTATGGCCTTCATCTTTCTTGGCCACTTTAACATATTTTTTCCCTCGATGGACATCAAGGCATGTACTCGGGGAACATTTAGCGGCGTATATCTGCTAACTCGTATTGGTCGCGATCGATCCTGATCTCGACCTCGCTCATGGTCTTTTTCGGACTTAAAACGAGGTCTCTCTCTCGGATCTTTTCTTACGTGCACCTCGACGACCCTCTTTTGACCATTCATGATCCTTGATTCATTCATCTCCTCTTCTGGATATATTGTTGGGTCATCCCCATCAATTCCTCCTTATCCGGGGTTACGAGCTAAAAGTGAAGCTAGTGCCCCTTTTTCAAACCATGAACCAATATATTTGTCATCATATCGATCCTCATATCTTGCACCTCGGCGCCTCGTCATTAAACCGATTAACACGTCCCAAGTGGCTCGCCTTTCGCTTGTCTCGATGGTAAAGAGGTGGGTATTTGACCTTCGAGCTCGCTTTCGACTAGCGAACCGATATAAGAACTTTCTTGCCAATTGCTCATAGGATACCACTTTGTTCCATGGGTAGCCCCCGTGAACCATTCTTGCGCTTTTCCCTTTAATGTGGTGATAAATATCCTAGCATTCATGGCATCCGACTGTCCATAAAGCTGCATTACGTGATCAAAAGCTGTTAAGTGTTCCTGAGGGTCCTTATTCCCATCGTATTTAGGAAGATCTGGGAGCTTGAAACTCATAGTAACGACTTCTGCCAAAATTTCTGGGGAGAAGGGGGACCCTCTTTTTTGTAATGCAGAAGTGACTGCCCCTCTTCTCTTCAAATGGTCTAGCTTCCGAGTAGCTTGCTCAATCTGCTCGCTGAGTTCATTTATATCTGCCATCCTAGGGAGCTCGCCTAGTCTCGCCTCGGGCTGCCTCGTTCGGGGCGCTTGGTAACTAGCCACCTCCTCCGCATCTCCTTGCTCTCTATCTGCTGCCAACACTGTTGGTTCCTTGTCTTAGGTACCCCCTGGGAGAAACCATGGGAGCCTTGCCTTTTCTTTCCCTATCGTTTAGCATTCTTTCCAACATTTTCTCAAAGTCGCTGGTTCGCATATTGATCATGGGATCCTCCGCTTCCCTTTGATGTTGCTCTTGAATTAACAACGAAGGGGATCCTCCTCGAGGTGTTGTTTCCTTCGCTCTTATTGGTGTCTCCTCCATGTTTAGTCCACAAGGTGGTATCCCTTTTGCTTTCACTGGGGTCTCTTCCATATTCACTTTTGCGGTTTCCCACAGACGGCGCCAACTGATTTGGGCGTAAACAAATCAGATGTACTTCGGGTCGGGTCGTCTCGAGCCTAGGTACTTTTGGTTCGGGTCCTGTAAGACAGATAAACGTTAGGCTAGCCGGGAGGGTTCCCAGCTAAGACCCTCCGATGCTTAAGTCAGTACAGGTCTTAGATCGCTAGTGAATGTAAAGCGAGGTGAATAGCAATAAATGTCATACCTGTAGCAATGGAACAGTGGCGTATTTATAGGCACTATTTCTCCCGCGGCACGGGTTCGTACGGATCCGTACGAGGTGTACGGATCCGTACAACCTCACTCCACGTGCCGGCCTCATATTGGTCCACCTGGCTAGACCCATCTATCGTATATGGGTCGGGTCGCTTGGGCGACCCGCACGACCACCTCGGATCAGGTCGTGACCTCGCTTTTTACGTAGTGTATCGGCTAGCTCGAACTCCTTTTATTAGGCTGGATCGGGTACACGACCCGATCCATGACCTCGCCCGGTCGTGACCTCGCTTCTTTCATAGTGTATCGGCTAGCTCGAACTCCTTCTATTAGGTGGATCGGGTACACGACCCGATCCATGATCTCGCCGGTCGTGACCTCGCTTCCTTCATAGTGTATCGGCTAGCCTCGAACTCATTCTATTATCCTGGGTCGGGTAGACCACCCGATCCATGACCTCGGTTGGTCATTCCTTCGAATAGGCAAGGGTAGAAAAGTAATTTTAGACAGGCACATATCAATACCGACGGAAAATGCGCATGTATATATTTTATTATTATTATTTATTTATTTTTTAATTTTTACTAACGGAGACCAATTTCATCGTTAACCTTTTTTATATTTTTGTTTACTATTTTTAAAAAAATTACCAATGAAAATTGATGTTGTCGGTAATTACTTAGGAATTTTTCCGTCGGTAAATTATTTTTCGTTATTTTCCTTATTATTATTTTTTACTCTTAGACTTTTTTTATCTGTCGGTAAATTAATTTTATATTTTTATATATTTTTATTTTTACCGATTGAATATTTATCAATCGATAAATTTATTTTATATATTTTTGATATTTTAATTTGTTGTGTCCTTTAATATATAATATAATATGATTTTCAAACTATATACTATACAATATAAAATTTGATATATACGATGTATAATATAATTTAATACATATATTATAAAATATAATATTTATTAAATAAAATATATTATATATACATATAATATATATATATGTGTGTGTATGTGTATATCTAAAACAAAGCAAAAGTTGTAATAAGAATCAACTTAGCTTTGTGGCAAATTCCCACTTCCATACATAACACATGTGACGCCTGGGGCCGAAGAGGCGGGGAGTGATCGCGAATAAGGCATGGACAAGGAGCGGCTCTGGCAGGCTTCTAGGCGGACGGGGACATGAATGAACCGATCCCACACCGAAAAAGAGGAGACCGAGATTGTGTAGGTATGGGACTATACGATTGAGGAGAGCTTAAAAGATTTGATAGGTACTACTCATATCAACAAGATGCATCTTCTTTTTTCGGTGCTCATCATGTAAAAACTCCGAAGTTAAGCGTGCTTGACCGGAGCAATGTCATGATGGGTGACTGAGGAAGTCGCTTCTCTTAGGGTGCGCGTGAGTGAGGACAAAGCGCTGGCTGGAAAGACTTGTGTTGGTTTGTGGGGACGATCGTCGATCCGGAAGGCGGGCGAATTTACGAGATGGTATCGAGCGGGACCTCTCCTAGTAAGGTGTGGTTCGGGGACGAACCAAGCGAAAGTCGGTGGGATTGTGACGCCCGGGGCCGAAGAGGGCGGGAGTGATCGCCGGTGCAAGAAGGCATGGACAAGGAGCGGCTCTGGCGGGCTTACAGGCGGAGGGGGACATGAATGAACCGATCCCACACCAGAAAAAGAGGAGATTGCGAGACCTGTGTAGGTATGGGACTATACGGTTGAGGAGAGCTTAAAAGATTTGATAGGTACTACTCATATCAACAAGATGCATCTTCTTTTCTCGGTGCTCATCATGTAAAAAACTCCGAAGTTAAGCTTGCTTGGCCCGGAGCAATGTCATGATGGGTGACCCCGGGAAGCTGCTCTCGGGTGCGCGTGAGTGAGGACAAAATGACGGAAAGACTTGTGTTGGTTTGTGGGGACGATCGTCGATCGGAAGGCGGGCCATTACAACAGGTCCTGGGTTCGAATCTACTTGGTGGCAAAAAAATAGTATTTCTACGAAGTCTTTACAAAAAAAAAAAGTGTTACATAAGATTCATATGTAACACTTTAGAAATATTGCTTTAAAGTGTTACCAATAGAAAACTTAATGTAACACTTAGAAAAAGTGTTACTAAAAGCTAATAACAATGATACCTTAGACTATAGGTAGCACGGGCAAGTGCGGCGCCATAAAAGTGCTATCCATTGTCTATAGTAACATTTTTTTGACCATTAGGTAACATTTTTGAGTGTTACCTAATGTCATTTATGTTTTAGTGAACCTTGTTTTAAAGTGACACTTTTTATTTAAAAGTATTACTTTTACTTTGAAAAGTATACGTTTTCAAAGTAACAAATATTATTCATCTATAAAATTATATGCAACCTTATTAAGAGTATCACATTTTATTAAAAAAGTATCACTTTTACTTTGAAAAGTATACGTTTTCAAAGTAACACATATTATTTTTGTTACAAAGTTATATACAACCTTATTTAAGAGCATCACATTTTTGTTTCAACAACTAAGAAGGGTAGATTGGTCATTTTACAATATAGAATCAGTTATTGAGATTTGATGAGATCTCAATCACGTTCAATTTGTTTTCTCTTTCATGCGACACATGCTTCGGTTTGAGTAACTCATATCCCTCATATTCACGTTTTTTTTTCTCCAGCGTATTTTGTTGTAAACTGCTTATGTAATATAATCATATTGCATGTGTAGTATAACCATATTGCATGTGTAATTTAATCATATCTGTGTTGCATATTGTTCGTAAAAATATTTGGATTTGTTGCAAGTGTACAATGTAGTTTATAGAATAATGGTAAGCAAGGTCGTATTCCCAGGGATTGATATGTGAAACACTTAGACTATAAAAATATCATATTCCAATTTTATTGAGGCGATAGAATATCAAGAGTTATAATAAAAATCGAAAAATAGGAGAAATATAAATAAATTTTCGAACCCCACAAGTATTTTCAACAACTACAGGAGCAACCTTGGGCACATAATCTCAACATGTTTCTTCAATATTAAATCCAATTAAAGTTTCAATAATCAATTCATGCGTTTCTATGGGTTCAATTCTAAA
Source organism: Rehmannia glutinosa (assembly GCA_016081115.2). Lineage (NCBI taxonomy): Eukaryota > Viridiplantae > Streptophyta > Magnoliopsida > Lamiales > Orobanchaceae > Rehmannia > Rehmannia glutinosa. The sequence continues at coordinate 56,050,523 of CM071937.1, read as the reverse complement.
ATAGTTTATTCCCAGTAGGGTGGTGCATAAACAGTGGATTAATAATAGTTGAGGTCTCGATCCATCACAATTATTATTAACTCCCAAAAGATCTTTGAATTGAAATACTCCCCACAAATATAAGTAGTCTCTCGATACATTACCCTGTTTATGTCCGCATTCGATTTTCTTCTCGTTAGAACTCACCTCCCGAATTATGGACTAACAAGTATGCCATGCAAATTATTGATCGGATAATCGATAATAATAAATAAGCACTCGAATTCATAAAATAGTACACATGAATCAATTAAGAAAGCAATTAATCAAGATTTAACATGAATCCACAATTTTGATTATGCCCTAAGATCCGAAAGATTAGCCAAACATTGATAATAAATTCATAGACAAATTTGAAATCAACATTATGACATCGTTTAAGCAGAGACAAAGAGATCTAGACATAGAAAGAAAACCCCTTCTTGTCGAATGGATTCCTCCTAAGCCTTCAAGCTCTTGTGCTCCAGTAGATGCGAAAGAACTTGTGGTGTTCTTCGCGACCTAGCCCCTCTCTCTCGGAAGACCTTGGATATTGTGTTCTGCGAAATTTGGTATGTTGTATGGTGTATGAAGTGATGTATGTAGGTCCCAAGGGGTGTAAGTGTAAGGTTTAGAAGGGGGGTTGAATAAACCTTACCAAATTTTCGATTTAGTCCTTTTAAATATTCGAGTTGATACTACATTTGTGTCCTTGATGGATGATCAATTTAGTCACTCACAGAGTTAATCTCTCAAAAGACTCAATCGAGTTTGTTGATGGAATAACTCATTTGTTGGCTATAAGTTAACTCATTGTGGTTTTGTTTTTTGGAAGACTTAACACCCTTAAGTTTGATTAAGCAAGAATTTAGTGCTTGGTTTAGTACTTATAAGTTATCAAGTGGATAGCAAATTTATCGTGAGATATAAGCAATTAAGAATGCGGGAATTAAAATCTTTGAAATGTAAATGACACAATGAAATTTTATAGAGGTTCGAAGATGGGGTAATTCTTCTACTCCTCTCTTCTCCAACTCTGGAGGAATCCACTAGGTAATGATCGGTTTACAAAGTGGTAGCATCCGGATACAAGTCTTGATCACACGGTGACTTGATCCTTTGGGACTCGATCTGGAGACACCTTGATCACTCGGTGGCTTCTCGTGCGACTCGGCTTCTTCACAGGGCATTGCCTTTGCTACTACTGACTCACTTGCTCAAGCTCTTTGGATTTGATCACGAAGCCCTCCAAAAGCTTAAGACTTGGTTCGACCTTGAACCTTCCTACAATCCTTCGTGGAATGTAGACCCCTTTTCTTCAAAAAGTTTCCTCTTCAAGCGATTGAAGTTCTCTTTCCTTCACAGGTGAGTGTTGGATTGATGTACTTCGTAATGCGGGGCTTGAGGATTAGTCTTGAATGATTGGAGAGTATTTACGGTTACAATTTAATCGATTTCTTGAATGTTCGTGGTTGAGGTAACCTTCTCTCGAGTCATTCCTCGGCCTTTTATAGTGATCTTTCAAAAATTTGCCCGTTGAAGAGATAGGCTTATTTTTGAAAGTCACTTTGCGATCGTTGGCTTGTCTTGTTGCGAGTTCTTGGAATTGCCATTTCCTCGTATGAATTGTTCTTTCACCTTTTGAGTTCGACACGGTGTAGTGCTTCCCATTGGTTCATTCCTTTTGCACGCACGGGGTGAGCACTCGAGAAAGGTGGTATGGAGATATTACTTGTTTAAGTAAATCTCTTGATTTACGTGCAACGGATCTTTTCTGATTATCTCGACTTTTGCATTTCCTGCTTTCCTCGGGTGACTTAGAGTCGACTTCCAATCATTGGATGACTCTTCTATCACTTCAACTTGAGACTTGGCTTTTCTTGAGTTGACTTGGTGATACTTCACTCTTTGCATCTGTTTGCTTCTTGATAGAGTTCCGTCTACTCTTCTTTGCCATACTCAATTTGTCTCACGTGCAGAGTCTTCCTTCCGATCTTGAGTTGTCTTCTTGCATGTTAGGGGCGTGGCGACTTAACTCGGCTTGGCCACTCTAATTGTTACAATGCATTTTACAACAAGAATTGGGGTGCCAACTTTCTATTCTAAGTTTTACATGGCATTCATCAAAATCTAAACAATAAAATTCCTAACAATTTCCCCCTTTTTGATGATGCCAAAACTTAAACCATTCAAAAATGCAAACAAAGCAAAGATACATACGAGATAGTGTATTGACATAGAATATATCGCGAGAATCAATTCTTTTATTGATCATATCATTCTTGTTCTTTTACAACAATTGTTTACAAAGGTGTATCGAGCACATATTTGTCTCACACGAGAAAATAAAGAATTTAGCTTTATTACGGAAGACTTACATTGTATGTATTTACATAATAAAATACACGAAGGGTTGACAATGACAACACTTCATCTCATTATTTGTCTCCTTCTTTCATCTTGTTCACATCTTCTTCTCTTCTTTCTCTTTTTTCGTCGTCATTTTGCCTTCTTTTTCTTTTCATATGCCTTCCTGGCGGACTTCATCTCTTCTTATTCTTTCTGTCTCTCCTCCCATAGCATTTGAGTTTGTCTCTTGTTTTCTTCTTCTAGTCTTTTTACATACTCGGCGTTAGTTTTAGCCACTTGCAAATTTGCTACTTGGTCAAGCCCACCCATAGATCCCTCCTTTCTTTCCTGGATCCACGTATTCAATGTTTTTGGCGAGAGGCCTAGTGCGAAGCTTCTTTCCATCAGCCGCTTCTTCCTCTACCTGCGGGCGTATCTTGTCTTTGGGGTCTTCTTCTTTCCGGTGAGTGACCGGCGGAGTGACCAGCAGAGTGATTGCTTAGGTAGTTTCTTTGCTGTCAAACTTCTTCACATAACGTGAGACCCTTTTCCCGATACAAGTCCCAAGCTTGAGCCATAGACATATTTGCAAAGTATCCCTCAGTTCGAGCGTCTTAAATTCATCAAGCGATCGTTGCTCTGTCCCGAGCATACGAGATGGCATAAGTGTCTCTGTCTCTTTGGAATGCCTCCGTGTTCTTTCAAGATGTTCATAATTCGGGCATCCATTCTTCCTTCTACTTCCTTCATCCCTGCTTCAATTGTTTTCTCTTATCGACCATGGATATAGCGAGTGTTGGAGTGGCGAGTCACGGGGAGTTTCTTTGCTTATAATGTCGGTTTGTGACAGGACCTTGTTGGGGGTTTGTGCAATCATCAAGGTCACATCTTTGTCTTCCCCCCGTGATTTACCTCTCAACAAGTTTTCCTTTTTTTTGTTTCAAAACTTCCTCGGTGATTTTCCTTCTCGATTTTGCTCCTTTCTTCTCGACTTGATTTTAGCGCTTTAAGGTATTCCTCTTCCCCCTTTTTGGCATCATCAAAGGATAGAGGAACCCCGGGGAACATCTTTGGCAAGCGGAAGTCGAAATCTGCGATAGTCGGGTTACGCTTCAAGTCTGCTGCGTTGTAAGCAACACGAATTCGGATCGAGTAGCGTTGGACTTTGAAATCGCTTCATCTCCACCATGAGAAGGCTGAATTTTCTAGTCATGTGTTCTTCCAAATTGTAGATCATTCGTATTTTGCTCACGCACGCGCTTTATCTCGGCGTGTGAGCTTCATGCATGTGCTCAATATGTTCTCTCGGCTTCGTTTTTGCATCGGCATTTTCACTCTCCATACCCGACTTGTTGAACAACGTCTGAAGAATCTAACTTGTTCCACACGCATTGTTTTTCTTTGTTGCCACCATTCCCTTATCCGATTTGTTATGCCTCTTAAATCGGTACATTTGTAAGGTTGGCATCTATGTTGTCGATCGCATGTCCAAAAAGAGGCGATGCCTCTCCATCCGTTCAACCTCACCAAATAGTGCCTTGAACACTTCTCGAACTTGGTGATTCTTCCGTTGCGGTGATGGCCATACAACATCAAAGTCATAAGCAAATTTGGAACAATGGTGCACGATGAGAAAACGGGAGGCTGATGCGTGATAGCGTGCGCTCATTCTCGACTCTTCATGGAGGTCGGGTACCTCCAGGGAAAAAGGAAAAGATTCTATAAAAGATTCATCACCGCCCACCGGGATTTGTTCGATGATGAGCGGTGCGCGTGAAGTTCTTTTAGGAATCGACCCTGCTGACTTGAGGAGCTGCGCGTGGTCTGTCTCTTGTTGGTGGGTCTTGTTGTGAAGTGGACCCGACTTCTTTGAGCCTCGGTTGTCTTAACAACCGTTGGTCTTATTGATTTTTCCATTTCGATGGCGGTCCTCGGCCTTATCGAGCGTCATCGGACGATGATAAGATTTCCATCGGTGGCTCATCATCAAAGTTGAAGGTTTTGAGTAGTCTTGGGATCGGACTTGCTCGTGCTTGGAACATCCGTGAGTCTTTGGGATTTGGCACGGGGGATGACTCGGCTTCTTCTTTCGCCTTGATCCCGAGAAAGGTTACATCGGGATTATCCTGGGAATCATGAAGTGCGTTTATCTCCTTCTCGGATGGGTCGATGATGGCGGGAGGGATGTTCTCTACTTGACTTCTTTACCCAGGAAGTCTCAACCTCCGTGGGCCTTCATTACCTCCGGCGGTCTCTCTGCGGCGAGGCCTTAGTCTCCCTTTCGGCGTGTGTCAGCTGTCTTAGGGTCTTCTACGGTGGCATCCATTGGAGTCTCAACCCCATGGATTGCACTTTTATCGCCAGTGTTAACTCCCAGTACATTCCTTCTGTGCCTCATTTTGCATCGGCGCGTCATTAGCCTTCGAGCGGTTGGCACCTCGGTGAGGCAGTCTCAAGCGCCTATGCGAGCTTCGTTGATGGCAACTTCTTTGTTATTCTTGTGTTTGTAGTTTCTCTCCTTCGCCTCCTTGATTCGTTGTGGAGTCATCTGCAGCATCCTCCGACCTTGCTGCGGTGGAGGAGTTTCCCCCTCGGTGGCGCACCGGTGAGTTACTTGGAATGGGGTCACTCGTCTCCAAACTCCCATTTGTTTCTTTTGAATGTTCAGTTGGGGCGGTGGTAACACACCTTCAATAGGGGTTGGCTCATTGGGGTCCCAACTATCCCGTTTCATCGCGATTCCTTATTGCCTTCTTCCGAGTGGTGGGAAGTGGTGGCGGCAACAACGGTGGCGATTTCTTTGAACCACTCCCATTGGATCAATTTCGGTGTGTTCGGAGGACTCTCCTGGTCCCTCCATCGATCTTTGCTCGTGAAGGATTCTGGATTCATGCAATGCCTGCTTTGCATTTGCAACTCTTTCAGCGGCATTCTCAGGATCCTCATCAGCTTGTCGAGAGAAGACATCGAGGAGAGGATGTGTGTGTTACGTGGTGCGGGAGATAGGGCGGATGTTGGCCTTCTCACGTGCCGGCTTCCTCGGCTTGCTTTTCTCTCTCCTTTTCCTTGAAAATTTGCAGGATGTCTATGCGTTGTCTTCATCAAGTCTTTGGGAGCACGATGTTTAGTCGAGGAAATTTAGCGTTCTCTTCTTCTTCTATAAACTCGGGCCGTTGAGGCTGTTCCCTTGACTTTCTCAACTTCCATTTCCTCCACTCATGCAGACGATTTTGGATGTGCGGGTAAGGTGGAGATAGGATCATTACATCACTATCCGCTCTAGCTGGTTCTTCTTGTGTTTGTTTGTGTGAACTACAGTGTGTCTTGAGTTGCCTCTGTGATCGCCTTGGAGACTTGGCTGTTTCATCAACTACATCGGAGACTCTACTTCTCCGGTAGTCTCCGGTATTTGCTCTAGTGAGTGGTGACTTTGGTTTCTCCGGCTCGGAGCGCTTGATAAGTCGTCTTCGTCTCTAGTTTGTACCGGAGGGATTTACGGTTACGAGACGGTGTCCTCGAGTCTTGGCGGGGGGCGTCTTTGGTGTCTTCTTACGAGGAGCGGGCCGTCGTGGCTTCTCGGTTCTCCTCTTTTGACGATCGGAGAAGGTATTTGTGAGTCCTTCTCGACCGCTCATGAGAGGGGGAGACACATTTCTTTGGGCGGGTGACTCTGCTGCGGCGGGAGCATGTTTGGTTTTCTTTTTTTGCGGGGGGTGATCTTCTTAGCAGGCTGGAGGCGGACTTTCTTCTTGTAGGTGGAGAGAAAGCAGTTTTGTGTCTTGGTGGTGATTCCCCCTCACTTGTGTCGACTCTCTTGGCGTAGGCTCTCTCTTGTGCGCCGAGAGAGGTTTGCTCTCGAACATCCTCTTGTTAACATGGAATGCCTTCCCATGTCTAAGAGGGACTCCTTTCACCTCCATTAGCCGGCCAATCACTAGGCCATATCCTAGGGATCCTCCAAATGTGCCATCTTCCTTGAAGGATTTGTTCCCACGTTCGGGCAGAGTCTGCTTTGTGTAGACAAACTTAGCCGAGTTTATCTTCTTTTCTGCGATGATTGCAGCCATTACAATCGGCTTTGCCTTTGTGAGTTGGTCAAAGCCGCCAAATTTGATGTCGATACATTTGGCAACTATGTCCAACGACTTGTGATAATCCTCCTTGATCTCTTGTTTCTTTGTGTATACTATTTTATTAGCAAAGTCGGGCTTGGCTATTTCTTTCCAAGCATCGGCCAGGTTTACATCAAACCGTTAATCTCGATGCTCCTCTCATTTGGTAGTGAGCAATGTTGACCAAATCCTTGGCGAGAGATAGTCATTGCTTCCGTGAACATATGACTTTATTCCTTCATCGTGAATCTCGGCATTCACGTAGAATTGTGCGACCTCCTCCACATAGGTCATCGGATATTCTAACGTCGAAAGCGGTTTCAGCCAGGACGTTTCCAACTTTTCAGCGATTTTCTTCACAGGGTGTCGTCGGACCCCTGTTTCACCATTCGTCGAAATCCACCGTAGAGCGGTGTGGATTTGCTTTCCTAACTTGGTAAAGTCATAAGTTGGTGCCATTTTTCAGTATTATATCAAGGAAAAACTCGAGAGATTGATTTGAAGATTGATAGGGTTTCGAGAGAAGTTTTTGCCTTTGCTTTTGAGAGAAAAGAAATGAAGCAGTTTTAGAAGTGTGAGAGAGAAAGCGGACGAAAATGGTTTAAATATGGTTTATGAAAGGGCGTGCGGGTGGTTTTGAAATGTGATCGAAATCAACGGCTTAGATTTTGCACGCCTATTTAGCATTTAATGTCGTATTTAATGCGGAGCATTTATATCCAATCATAAGCTTGGTGTGCAACTTTATGTACGTACACATCATCATTATCTTTGACGTATTCCTTAAAACATTCCGCTTAGTCAAAGCATTTGCGTTTTTGTCACTTTGCTCATAAGTGACTCGAACTTATCCTTCTTTGATTTAACTCTACTTCTCACATTTCTCTTAGTGACTTAGCTATCGGTGACTCGGTGTAAATTTGTCTTTCCGATCTGGTGATTCTTGGTGATTTGTGTGTTGACTCTTTTTCACTTTTTGTGTTCCATTTCTTTTCTTTGAGTCTTCTCAAAGTTAACTCAAAGCTTCAATTAACCCTAACTCATGTTTGAGTTCTTCAAATCTTGACTCACATAATGGTTTTGTGAAGATGTCGGCTAGTTGTTTATCGGTTGAGATATATTCCAGGATGATGTCCTTCTTTTCAACATGATCTCTTATGAAGTGATATCGACATCAATATGGTTTGTTCTTGAGTGCAACACGAGGATTTTGAGTGATTGCAATTGCACTTGTGTTATCACACATGATTGGAATTTCTTTTTCCTCAACTTCATAGTCTCTCATTTCTTTGTCTCATCCATAGGACTTGGGCACTTGGTTTGCCATGACTATGTATTGCCTCTGTTTGTAGAGGTGGCTATTGAGTTTGCTTCTTGCTAAACCAGGAAATTTTGTTTCTAGCATTTGACATGTGCACTGAAGTGCTCTTCTGTCCACTCTGCATCAAAGATAGTCGAGAATCGAATAGCCAATTAGCTTGAATCCACCTTCCTTTGGATACCATAGGCCTTCTTGGCTTCCTTTTAAGTATCTCAATATTCTCTTATTTCTTTGTCATATGACTTTCTTTTGGAGCGATTGAAATCTTGCACATACACCTACAACAAAGGTGATGTACGGCACGCTTCTTTGTGAGATAGAGTAGTGATCCAATAAGTGCTCGTATCTTGTTTGATCTGAGGCTTGCCATCTGCATCCATGTCCATTTTGGTGATGTGTTCATTGGTATTTTTCTGAGAAGACTTCTCCTCCATACCAAACTTCTTCATTAAATCTCGGTGTATTTTGTTTGACTTATGAAGGTTCCATCCTTCTTTGTTTCACTTGGAGTCGAGGAAGAATGCGGCTCTCCCATCATGCTCATTTCAAATTTACTTTGCATGAGATTTGAAAACTTTTCACCATGACTCTTTGTTTGTGGATCCAAAAATGATGTCATCCATATATTTGAACAAGCAAGTATACTCTTTTTGTCTTGAATTCGAAAAGTGTTCTATCTACTTTTCCTTTTGTGAATCCATTTTTGGTTAGGAATTGTGACAAAGTGTCATACCATGCTCGGGTGCTGCTTCAATCCATATAGAGCTTTCTTGAGTTTGTATACCTTATCTCCAAGAGTCTTACGCTCAAATCCTGGAGGTTGTTCAACATACACTTCTTCTTCCAATAAGCCATTTAGGAATGCACTTTTTACATCCATCGATATACAATGAAATTCTTGTGAGTGCATAGGCAAGAAACATCCTTATAGCTTCCAATCTTGCTACGAGGGCAAATGTTTCATCAAAATCTATCCCTTCTTCTTGGCAATATCCTTTGGCTACTAATCTTGCTTTGTTTCTTACCACAGAACCTTCCTCGTTCATCTTATTTCGAACACCCATTTGGTGCCAATAACATTTTGATGTATGGGTCTTTGCACTAATTCCCACACTTTATTTCTTTCAAACTGATTGACTCTTCTTGCATAGCTTGAACCCAATGTGTGTCGTCAATGCTTGTGACACGTCTTTGGGCTCTATTTGTGAGATGAAGCATGTGAACATAGCTTCTGTTGAGTTACGGATCTCGTTTTGACACCTTCTCTTATATCTCCAATGACAAGTTACGGTGGATGGTCTCTCGGCCATCTTACATCGAGGTTGGAGTAAGTTATTTGGATTGATCGACTTGCAATCGTGTGTTCTTTGTGGTCGACTCTCTCGAAATCACTTAGCCGCAAATTTTCCATTTGTTTTGAGATTCAACTATCTCATCTTCTTTGAATTGATGATTACGTGCCCGGCTTGACATAGGGACTCTTACTGCGTGGTTGGATGATTGACTTATCGGTGACTCTTCAATGTCTTCTCCATTTACATTTGGCTCATCAAATACTACATGAATGGATTCTTCGTAACCATAGTTCTTTTGTTGAGTATCCTGTAGGCTTTGCTTTGTTGAGTATCTAAGAAGATACCTTCATCGACTTTAGCATCAAAAGCCTTTAGGTTGTCTTTGCCATTGTTGTGGATGAAGCATTTACATCCAAATATTCGAAATATGCAACATTTAGTTTTCTTCCATCCGGATCTCATAGGGAGTCTTTGTTTTGTCTATTTATCATACATCTGTTTTGGGTGTAGCAAATTTTGTGTTGATTGCTTGACCCCAAAATCGTTTTGGTAACCTGCTTGACTAACATGGTCCTTCTTTGCTTCTTTGAGGGTTCATTCCTTCTTTCGTAACTCCATTCTCACTTTGTGGAGTTCTTGCTGTGATAGTTCATGACCAATACCATTTTCAATACAATCTTGAGTTATTATTCCATTGACAAATTCGGTTCCTCATCTCGATCTTATTTTGATAATGGTTTGACTCTTCTCGTTTTGAATCCTCTTCATCATTTTGTGGTAGTTTTTGTAGAGTTTCTTTCTTCTTACACATGAAAATTGTCCATGTATATCTTGAGTAGTCATCTACTACCACCAAGGTGTATTTCTTTCCACTTATCTTTGTTTGGTTCCCTTTGGGCCAAATAGATCCATATCAGCGGATGCAATATTCTTGTTGAGGATGGGCATGTCTTTTCTTTGAATGACGACTTGATTTGTTTTCCTTCGACATGCGTCACATATACTCTCCTTCTTGTATCTTGAGTCAGGAAGTCCTTCCACAAGATTACTTCTTGCGGTTTGTTAATTGTTTTGAAATTCGGGTGACTCAGATTTTTGTGCCACACCAACTTGATTCATTTGTGCTCTTTGCTAGTAGGCAGTCTTTGGGTGTTGCGGTTGACCAATCCACTACATACATATTTTTTTGTCTACATCCTTGGCAAAGACAACTTCATTTGATTCAATATCTTTGATTTGGCATATACCCATGTTGAATCCAACATTGTAGCCCTTGTCCAGAGTTGACTGATGCTTAGTAAGTTGAAGTTGAGTCCTTCAACATATGCAAGATCTGTGATTTCTAATCCATTCCTCTTGATGGATCCAATGCCTCTTATTTCACCAGGAGCTTCATTTCCTCCAAATATGACTTTTGCTCCTTTAACTTCCTTGAATTTTGTGATTTTTCTTATTTCTGTCATATGTCCGGAACAACCACTATCCATGTACCAGGTTCCTTGGCATTTTCATTTGTTCCTTGAACTGCAATCAAGGAAATTAAGTTTTAGGTACCCATACTTATGCAGGTCTGAGGGGTTAGAATTGTAAGATGATCCAACCAACCTATAGCCAAATGATTTGACTCTAAGGGGTTGCCATCTATCGAGTGCCATAATTATAATTAATCCTGGCAAATTGCTTGGGGATTCTAGGTTCATACAATGCTATCTCTTTTGTCTGTATACTGCATATGTGTTTTAGCAATTGCATTCCTTGGGTAATTGTGGTGTCTTTGAGTGTAGTGTGCAGGTGCATATGTGTCTTGATGAAAGCTCTTATGCTTTTGGAATGGCCTTTCTTGAGTTCTAGGCCTTTGCCATTTGGGCTTATATTCCATAAGTCTATCTTTGATAGTTCACATTATTCCAATCGGCTTGGCTTGGATATTTTCTACCATTCCCATCATATGTATTTCTTTTATGGATTTTACGGGGTTTTGGTAGCTCTGCTTCCTCTTTCTGAGTATTTTTGTTTGGAGTTTCTTTGAGGACTCGGTTGAATCTCTTCTTAGTCATTCCTTCAAAGACACTCAAGTATTTGTTTTCCTTTTCCTTTATAACCAAGGCAGTTTGCTTGTTATTGTGCTTTGGAGTGAATGTGTGTGCAACATTTAGAGTTTTGGATTTTTCGGACTCTTCATGGCTTGAAGATCCTTTTTCAAAATTACTTTTGAGGTTTGACATAGCACAGAGGAATTAAATCCTAAGCTTTGTCTTGTCTCCACATTCTCTTTGACTCATAATAAGATCATCCAATGATTTAGATGCCTTAGTGAATGAGGCAATAACATTCTTGAGGTCATTCTCCTCTTTTCTATAGCGGCAATTTACGCTATTAATTTAGCATTTTCAGCCTTTAAACTTTCATTCTCATCGGCTATTTGACTTAGAGTACTCGGCTCCTTAGTCGACTTTGAGTTTTGACTTTTGAGTAGTTTTTTTCCTCATTCAATAGTGTGTGTGAGGATTTAATGTGTTCAAAATCTTTCATCATTTTGCCTAATGAATCATAAAGATCAGTGGGTGTTGAAGTGTGTGTGTCACGATTACTATCACTAGTGTCGAGTTTAATGAGTTAGAGTGTACCTCATCTTCTTGGTCGGGTTGATCTTGTTCCTTAGCCATCAAGCGGATCAGGGCTTCTTCTTTGAGTCACTTGAGTAGTCGGCTTCTTGCTCTGAATCAGCTGTCTCTCTTGACTTGGTTGTTTTTGATCTCTGCAGCCATCATTGCCTTTTTCTTTTCTTGTCTTCTTTCTCTGAAGACCTTTCTTTCTTCTTCATCCCTGTATTTGTTGACTATAGGATATTGTGATCAATGGCATAGTGACCTGGTTGTCTCTGAGTTCACATCGATATTCAACCTTTTGATCACTCTTTCCATTCTTGGGTTGTCGGCCCTTTGATACTCAACTTTTTGATGATCTGTTCTCTTGGTTGGCCTTTCTTCCCTTGATTTGGAGGGAGTGAGTGTCTTCGGAAGATTCACCCTTTCCTCTCTTGTTGTCCTTATTAAAGAACTTGTTGAATCTTTTAACCATCGAGCTATTTCTTACGGGTCAATGACTTCTTTGACCTCAGCTCTCTTTCCATCTTTAACAATTAAGCATTTGTTTTGGGTACATTTGTCTCTTCCTGGTCTTTTTTCTTCTCGGCTCAAACTCGTAGGCTTTGAGGTCCGAGAATAATTCATGGTTGGATGTCTTTGATAGGTCCATGGAATGTCTCGGTGCCATGACCTTCATTTCCCATTCAGTGGAAGACTTTTTAGGATCTTCATACACATTTCCTTGTGTATATTCCTTTCTAAGTGCGGACAACTCATTTGTGATTTACGTGAACCGAGCATCCAGTTGATCCAGGTTTTCTCCCGAGATCATTTTGAAGTTCTCAAATTTCGTACGACCCATTTGATAATTTGTTTTCTTTGATTTGCTCACGAGCCTTCACAAATCAATGTCGGCTTGTCCCGATTTCTTTAGCCGTTTTGCATGATTTGACTTTATTGAACATGGCTTTGTCAAGGTTTTGTAAAGGATGTCCTTGGCTACATTGTCCAGGTTGTATCTTTTTTGTCATCATTTGTCCACTCGGTTCTTGGTTTTTCAACCATGGTGTGCCGGGAGCAACATCTTCTTCTCCTTCAGTTGCTGACTCTTGACTCTTAAATGCAATTTGTGTTCACCTTTAAGATTTGCAGAGGCCCATCTTCTATCACTATCCACATCTCATCATGTAATCTTTGATAGATGAGCTGCATACGAATTTTCCAATCATCAAATTCTTCAATAGTGAACATAGGGATGCGTGTCAAATTTGCTTCCATGATAATAACTTTTAATGATAAAAAGAGTTTTGAAAGTTTAAGTACTAAAGCGAGACTTTGAAAAGTTTGGAGATCTAGTTCAAGTAACCGGTGCGGAGGGTTCAATGAACCAACTCGCTCGATACCACTTGTAGGTCCCAAGGGGTGTAAGTGTAAGGTTTAGAAGGGGGTTGAATAAACCTTACCAAATTTTCGATTTAGTCCTTTTAAATATTGAGTTGATACTACACAGTGTGTGTCTTGATGGAAAGTCAATTTAGTCACTCGTGAGTTAATCTCTCAAAAGACTCAACCATTTTGTTGATGGAATAACTCATTTGTTGGCTATAAATTAACTCGTTGTGGTTTTGTTTTTTGGAAGACTTAACACCCTTAAGTTTGATTAAGCAAGAATTTAGTGCTTGGTTTAGTACTTATAAGTTATCAAGTGGATAGCAAATTTATCGTGAGATATAAGCAATTAAGAATGCAGGAATTAAAATCTTTGAAATGTAAATGACACAATGAAATTTTATAGAGGTTCGAAGATGGGGTAATTCTTCTACTCCTCTCTTCTCCAACTCTGGAGGAATCCACTAGGTAATGATCGGTTTACAAAGTGGTATGATGGTCCCGGATACAAGTCTTGATCACACACAGTGACTTGATCCTTTGGGACTCGATCTGGAGACACCTTGATCATCACTGGTGGCTTCTCGTGACGACTCAACTTCTTCACAGGTAATTTGCCTTGCTACTCTGACTCACTTGCTCAAGCTCTTTGGATTTGATCACGAAGCCCTCCAAAAGCTTAAGACTTGGTTCGACCTTGAACCTTCCTACAATCCTTCGTGGAATGTAGACCCCTTTTCTTCAAAAAGTTTCCTCTTCAGGCGATTGAAGTTCTCTTTCCTTCACGGTGAGTGTTGGATTGATGTACTTCGTAATGTAGGCTTGAGGATTAGTCTTGAATGATTGGAGAGTATTTCGGTTACAATTTAATCGATTTCTTGAATGTTCGTGGTTCGGGTAACCTTCTCTCGAGTCATTCCTCGGCCTTTTATAGTGATCTTTCAAAAATTTGCCCGTTGAAGAGATAGGCTTATTTTTGAAAGTCACTTGCAGTCGTTGGCTTGTCTTGTTGCGAGTTCTTGGAATTGCCATTTCCTCGTATGAATTGTTCTTTCACCTTTTCGAGTTCGACACGGTGTAGTGCTTCCCATTGGTTCATTCCTTTTGCACGCAGGACCGAGCACTCAGAAAGGTGGTATGGAGATATTACTTGTTTAAGTAAATCTCTTGATTTACGGTACAACGGATCTTTTTCTGATTATCTCGACTTGATTGCATTTCCTTGCTTTCCTCGGGTGACTTATAGTCGACTTCCAATCGTGGATGACTCTTGTCACTTCAACTTGAGACTTGGCTTTTCTTGAGTTGACTTGACCGATACTTCACTCAGTGAATCTCACCGCTTCTTGATAGAGTTCCCGTCTACTCTTCTTTGCCATACTCACTGTCTCACGGCAGAGTCTTCCTTCCATCTTGATTGTCTTCTTGCATGTTAGGGCGGGTGACTTAACTCGGCTTGGCCACTCTAATTGTTACAATGCATTTTACAACAAGAATTGGGGTGCCAACTTTCTATTCTAAGTTTTACATGGCATTCATCAAAATCTAAACAATAAAATTCCTAACAATGTATTTTCGTACAAGCCTTGAATACCTTTTATATATGCATGGAGAGATCACTTGTAGAGGTAGAACGGAAAAGAACTCCAAAAACGCATTTGGCGGAGTCCCACACTTTGTGTGGTGTGATGCATTGCCCTTTCCCAAACGGTTGTGTGGGTTCTCACGGCTAGCCGTGCGGGCCTAGTTCAGTCCCCTGTTTTCCCTACTTCACATGGTTGTGTCATTCCACACCGGCATTTTCACGGCCATGTGACACCACACGATACGGCCGTGTGACACTACACGATACGACCGTGTGAAGTATTTTTGTCCATTTTCTTCGTCGTTTTGATCTTCTCTTCCCATTCGTTAATCTTAGCCGGGCATTCCAACTGATATTTCTTCGTTTTAAGCTCTGTTTCTGTAAAAATTACAAGAATACGCAATATCATGCCCTTCTAAGGAAATCAAGTAAAAACATATCAAATATGCGTGCAAATGCATCAAATATATATAATTTTAAGCCCCAAAATGCACGTACATTTTACACACATCAAAATCGCAAACTTAAAGCATTGCTCGTCCTTGAGCAATTTAAGAAAAATAATATCAAGGGGTAAAAACTTGCACCCAAAAACACTATGG
Organism: Rehmannia glutinosa; assembly: GCA_016081115.2. Taxonomy (NCBI): domain Eukaryota; kingdom Viridiplantae; phylum Streptophyta; class Magnoliopsida; order Lamiales; family Orobanchaceae; genus Rehmannia; species Rehmannia glutinosa. The sequence continues at coordinate 56,035,264 of CM071937.1, read as the reverse complement.
ACATTAAATAGCATTTGACTTCATACTTAAGAAAACTATGTAATTCATAATCAAGAAGTCATCATTCATAAACTCGGCATAGTCAATACTCTCTTGGGTACTCGACATCGCGACTCACAAGTAGATAGTGTATCACTCGACTCTTAAAAGTGTATGAATAGTATTTACGCTCAAATTCAATTCTGTGAATGTAGAACTACCATAGGCTTGCAAATCGTCTTAACATCTTGGCCACTTTTGTGTGCACAATTTAAGAATAAAAAAAGACTTTCATTAGGTTGTAACGTAGGCTTTTTGGTAAGGGTAGAGAAAATTTGGATTAAGTGACTTGACTTGAGCAAATATAATTTACGCATACAGACTTGTAATTCACCAACCCAATTTCAGCATAAAACTAATTTTCTTTTTTCAACTCAATTCCCCTCTTATTTCTCCTTTTTCATTCTTAGGCCTTTTTGCCTTCTTTTCTTTTTTTTTTTTTTTTTAGCCTCAATATCTCATTTTTTCAGAATTTTCAGAATTTTTCTTTTGCTTTTGCTCGATTTTCTCTATATATTTTTCAGAGATTTTCTTTTTTTTCGAGCTTCATTCTTGTTCATTTACCTAAATACTGCTCATCCCTTTTTATTTTGCCAACTTTTCTCTTTTTTCATTAAATTTTCACCACATCTCCCCCAAACTTGTTCATTTTCTATAAGCTCAAGAACTTTCAGGACAAAATCATGTTAAAGATTAATGTTGCTAAGAATAAAAATTTTGGCTCAAAATTAGCTAACTAGGGAATCATGTGTTCATAGGTAGGCTTTTTTAGGCTAAGTAGGCTAAACAAAGATAGCCTTAAATCATTTTCAAAAATTGCACACACACATGGCTTCAATGAAGATACGAGCAAGTTCTAGAGTTCTATCAATCATGAATGACACACTCAAGAAAAAAATAAGTTGCATAAGATAAAGCGGTTTAAAGCACAAAAGCTCATTGACTTATTTTTCGCAACATGCTCAAATACCCAATTTTCTTAACTAATGCCAAACAAATAAATGACCTCTTCCCAATAATTCATCACATTATTCCCAAGTATGTTATCTCATTCCATAAGATGCTCATTGTAAAATCAAGCGGAAGTTGGGCATATTGAAAAATCTTGATTAAAATCACACACAAAAGCAATGAAACGTGCTAAAGCGATAAACGTGCTAAAAATATAAAAATCGAAAAAAAAAAAACCGATTTTTTTCCATATGCAAATTTTTATGCTCTACATGCAATTCTAAATACAATGCAAAATGCAAGAAAATACTAAATTACGCATTCTTGACAACCCTCCCACACTTAAAATATGCTTTGTCCAGAATATATGAGGAAATTATCAAAAGAAAGAGAATTCATAATAAGTACTTACATGGATCATCGTAGCGGTGGAGGTGGAGGGTAGTGGCCCTGTGAGATATGCCATTGGTCTATACGAGACATCATCTCGTACATATGCTGCTGCTGCTGGGTGATGGCATCGAATTGCTGGGAGTACTCCTGGTGGTACTCATTAGCCGTAGCCGTCAACTGATATGTGTCATCTATCAATCTACCCACATTAGCTTCCACCCTTTCGAGCCTCTCACTCATAGTCATTGGCCAGTTACCCCCTTATCTAGAGGATTCCGGCTCATCTTGCTCTTCTTGAGCAGCACCCCCTGTTTCTCTCTAAGCAACCATTACCCCTATTTCTAATGGATGTTGCTTCGGGGTTAGGAAGCCTAACCTTTGTTCTATCTGCTTGATTGAGCCAGTAATCACGCCTATCAAATTTTATCATTTGCATAGCGAGTTAGAAACGATTAGATCAATCAATTTAGGCCCCATGACCTCCTCATACCCCTCCAAGTTAATATTTAAATATTCAGCAATAGGGGTAATCATCCCCCCAATGCAAATTCTACCCCTCTCAGATTTTCTTATTCTATCAAATTGTCGGGCTTTCATAGCTTCAGCGTTTGGCATAATTTCAGTCCCCGATGCCATACACCATATGATGAATAATTCGTCTACTCTCAACGATCCTCTACTTTCCTCCCTCGCAAAAGTTGTCTCAGCTAAGACTCGCTGAACATAACGGAATACTGGGTTTCGAATACTAGACGCTTTTGAGGTACCTGGCGTGTAGATTCGTTTCCTAGTTATCTTTCTCCAAAATCTATCCTTATTAAAGTCCTCGTGCTCCTCAACCCCATAAGCCGGAGTTTTGTAAATTTCATTTATATCATCGATACTTAGTTCTCTCGGCTCATTCCCCAGTCGAAACCTAATTCCCACCAAGTTTCTTTTTTGAACCACCAATTCAAAACTACTCAAAAATTCAAGTGTGATAATCAAATAAGTGGCCCAATGCCCATTTAAAATTTCATGCCAATCAATTCTACCACACATAGCTCTAAAATCCTCCAACAAACCTAAATTAGTAAGAGTAGATTCATCGGAATACCTTGTATCAAACCATGGACGAAAGTAGAGTATCGCCTATCTAGCCGGTGTGTTTTATTTGGCAAGAATATATTTGAAGCTTCGGGATCCTCGGGGTCGAATATTGGTTGAGGTTCGAGGTTCGGGCTCAGAGTCGGCTCCCTTCTTCTTCTTGTATTTCTCCTTGTTCCTCTCTCATCTCTAGAGGCCATGAATTTCAAGATTTTGAGGTGAAAAATCTGAAATTTGGAGTTTTGGAGTCCCCCAAATTTGGTGTAGAAGTTGGAGAAGTTGGAAATTTGAAGGCTTTTGGTGGTGGGTTTCGTGAGGGGATGAAGGATTTGTATTTTTAGGTTGAGATTTATGGTGAATTTGGAGAGATTTGGAGAAAAGTTTGACAGTTTTGGGAGAGAATTTTCATATGTTAGGGTTTGTGTAGGAGAAAGTGGGAGAAAACGTGAGATTTTAGGGTAAAAATAGGGGGTAGGCTGGTGTCCGCCCATTTACGCTCATTTGGGCCACACGGTCGTGTGGTGCCACGCGGGTTGGCCGTGTGGCCCGGGCGTGTCGGCTGAACGCCCTTCGTCGGCCTCGCGTCCACACGGCTGGCCATGTGGTGCCGGGCGATGCATCCTCTCGCACGGCCTAGTCATGTGGTCTCACACGCTCGTGTGGGATTTTTCCGTATTTGGAAAACCGGGAGTTTGCCGTGATGCCTCCTACACAACAACTCAAGAAAACTAAACAAAACTAAAAATTATGTTAATAAAAAAAATAAATAAAAAAATAAATAAAATTGCAATTAAAATTGAAGGCGATAAAAAAAAAGAATGGAAATAGGAAATAAATTGGGTTGCCTCCCATAAAGCGCTAAGTTTTACGTCTTGACCAGGACTTGATTTCTAATCACTTTTTCTTTGAGCCGTGTCATTTGAAATCTGTGAACCCTCAATGCCATCCATCAGACGAATGACATTGCATTGTTCTCGCGGATTCAACTCAGTATCGCTTGGGAATTTGCCTTTTTGATGTTGGCCTCCCACATCGATTGCGTCTGTGCTACTTGTGTTTCTAGAGATTTCAGTTTTGCATTTACATTTGTGTTGACTAAGTGACATGTTCTTCTATCTGTCTATCTTTGCTTCATCTTTGTTAAGTCTCGCCCTTGTCTCTCCGATAAACGAGGATATCATCTCTTCAACAGATGATTTTTTTCACTTGACTCCACTCTTGCCTTGATTACCCATATTGTATCCGGAGGTAGCCGCAAAACATTTTTATTGCTAGCATAAGAAAAATTTTCATGGTTTCGCAACCCCGGATGATAGTAGTTGGGTGTCTGATTATTTATATAATTGTTGTTGACGTTCCTTTGTTGGCCCACAAAGTTTGCTTCTTCTTCAACAACAACAGGATCTCTTGAGTCACTTGTCGATCGCATCTAGTTTCATATTCAAGACGAATACTTGTTCTATGAGCATGGCGACCTTCTCATCCTCGAACTTCTGCCACACGTCGGACAAGAGACCTCTCGGATGGCCATTGGTAATGTTGTTCGCCATCTTTTTAACAATTCTAGTGCCCCCGGGATATTTCCCTAATAGTGCACCCCAGGATGCAACATCTATAATTGTTCTTGTGTTGCTACTCAAACCATTATAGAAATATGGACCTATTGTTAGTTGGGATATTCGTATTTAGGCACTTCCTTAGTAATTCGAAATTTATCCCATGCTTCATATAGTGGCTCAAAGATCTAATTGCCTAAATCGGACGATCTCGATTTTAGTTGTAGCGTTTCTTGGGGAAAATATTTGGCTAGAAACCGCTAACTTAGTTTCGCTCAATTTCTTGATGGTGGTGTTAGAGAGCATAACCATCCCTTAGCCTTATCGCGAGAGAGAACGCGAAAAAGGCGGTATTAAATGGTATCCTAAGAGACACCATTTATTTTAATAGTATCGCAAATTTCTAAAAAGTACGCCATATGCGCGCTTGGATCCTCAACGCTCGCTCCCCAATCGATTTTGTGACACCATCTCGGATCAATGATGGTTTTAGTTCAAAGTTGTTTGCATTGATCGCGCAGACAAAGCCACACCCCCATAAATTTGACTTACCTCTAGGGAAGTAGTCCCTAATCGCCTTCTTCGCGGGCTTCTCCACAATTTCTCTGGACATCCGCCCCAAGTGGGCGCTCCTCATTGTTCTGTTGTCCACCTGCGTTTGGATTAGTCCCATCCATCATTGCTTTGGCTCTTTTCCTTAGTTGCTTCGCTGTCTTTATGATTTCCAAATCAATGGGTATTCGGGTAGATCCGGGAACGTGTGATCATGCACTATTTGCACTTAACAAAAATAATGTTAAAATGAATAATGAAAAATAAGAAATAATTTCAAAACAAAATTTCGAAAATTTAAAAAAATAAAAATATGATTCAATTAAGATTGAACTACTTATTACTATATCTAAGTAGAATCTAATCAATCCCCGGCAACGGCGCCAAAAACTTGTTCGCCAAAATTATTTGGATCATACAACTGCAAGTGTACAATGTAGTTTATAGAATAATGACAAGCAAGGTCGTATTCCTCAGGGATTGATATGTGAAACACTTAGGCTATAATAACATCGTATTCCATTTTATTGAAGCGACCGAATATCAAGAGTTATAATAAAAATTGAAAAATAAGAGATAAATAAATAAATTTTTGAACCCCACAAGTATTTTCAACAACTACAGAAGCAATCTTGGACACATAATCTCAACACGTTTCTTTAATATTAAATCCAATTAAAGTTTCAATAACCAATTCATGTATTTCTATGGGTTCAATTCCTAAAATAGTTTATTCTTCCTCCCGAGTAGGGCATAAACGAGAGACTAATAATAATTGAGGTCTCCCAATCTATCACAACTATTATTAATTCCCAAAAGATCTTTAAATCGAAATACTCCCCACAAAGCAGTAGTCTCCGATGCATTACCCCATTTATGTCCGATTCGATTTTCATCTCGTTAGAACTCACCTCCGGATTATGGACTAACATGTATGACATGCAAATTATTGATTAGATAATCGACAATTATAAATAAGCACTCGAATTCATAAAAATAGAACACATGAATCAATTAAGAAAGCAATTAATCAAGATTTAACATGAATCCACAGTTTTGATTATGCCCTAAGATCCGAAAGATTGGCCAAACATTGATAACAAATTTATAGACAAACTTGAAATCAACATTATGACACCGTTTAAGCACATACAAGAGATCTAGACATAGAAAGAAAACCTCTTCTTGTCCTGGATAGATTTCCCTCCTAAACCTTCGAAGTTCTTGTGCTCCCGTAGATGCGAAAGGCCTTGTGTTGTTCTTCGTGACCTAGCTCTCTTCTCTCGAGAAGACCTTGGATCTTGTGTTCCTACGAAATTTGGTGTGTTGTATGGTGTATGAAGTGATGTATTTTCGTGCAAGCCTTGGGTTCCTTTTATAGATGCATGGAGAGATCACTTGTAGAGTTAGAACGGGAAAATAACTCGAAAAATGCATTTGGCGAGTCCCACACGGTGCCTGGCCGTGTGGCACCATACGACCGTGTGGTGTGATGCGTTGCCCTTTCCCACGGTTGTGAGGGTTCACGGTTTGGCCATGCGGGCCTGGTTTCGTCTCTTTTTCCACACTTCACACGGTTGTGTCATTCCACACCGGCATTATCATACCGTCGTGTGACACCACACGGTCCGGCCGTGTGAAGTGTTTTTGTCCATTTTCTTTGTCATTTTGATCTTCTCTTCGCATTCGTCAATCTTAGCCGAGCATTCCAACTGATATTTCTTCGTTTTAAGCTCCGTTTCCTATAAAAATTACAAGAATACACAATATCATGCCCTTATAAGGAAAGCAAGTAAAAACATATCAAATATGCGTGCAAATGCATCAAATATATATCATTTTAAGCCCGAAATGCACATATATTTTACACACATCACATATGTAGTGTATATTTGTTGCTTATGTAGTATAAGGTTGTTGCTTATTACTTGCTTATTGTTAGATAAATGTTTTTATCAAGATTTTGATGATTATTCTTAAATGAGTTTTTATACCAAAACAATGTTAATAAATGTTGTCCAAATACTCTAAATGATTTAAAATATTTTTGCTAATTTTTGGAGTATTTCTTAGAATTTATTTTTCGATAAAAATGGACAACACTTTTGATGGTTTTGTTTAAATTGGTTTTACACCAAAACTATGTTTATAAATGTTGTCAAAATACTCCCAAGTGATTTAAAATGTTTTTACTAATTTTTGGAGTATTTCTTGAAGTTTTTTTGATAAAAATCGGACAACATTTAAAATTGGAGGTCGGCCGTGTCGCCCAAAGTGTCGGCCGGTACACCGGAAGCGAAAAGAATATTGAAACGAGAACATTTTGAACTCATAAAAACGAAGAGGGGGACCGGTCAGCCAGGGCCGAGCCGGCCGCGCACTGTCGACCTGGGTCGACCCCACCCCCTTCGACCCGCACGGATCGCACTATTTTTTCAAAATGTTCGAAATCTTATTACAGGGCAACGGTCGCCTATGGTATTTTTGACAAAAATTCCAACCGTTGCAATCCTTATCGCAAGATTTACTTTTCATTTTTTGTACAATATTTCTACATCTTGTGATCCTCTTTTTGTAGACAAAAGTGAAGAGGAAGGAGCCTATGTTGGGAGCCTATGTTGGTGAAGACTTCCCTATAAATAGAGGATGAATTGAAGACACAAGACACAATACATACAAGCAAAATATACAACAAGAAATCGCAAAGTGTTCAAGCTTTCATTTTTACATTCTTGTTGTAATAGCCAAAAGTACTTTCACTTGCACATCTTTGAGGTCTAGGCTTTTTGATTCTTTATTACACTTGCACTCAATCTTTGAATTGGTTTCATAGAGTTGTAATCTTGAATTTTGTCCATCATTCAACACAAGACATCCTTGTGAGTATTCTTGTGGTAAGAATACACTTGGGTGATCTATGTGATAGGTGTTTGGAGAGTGTGGTACTCTTCAAAGGTGGTGAAGGAAGATTGTGGCAATCTTCTTGAAGGTGTTGTAAGAGGATTGTGGTAATCCTCAAGGTGTTGTATTAATTTTGGAAATTAATAAAATCTTTTTTTCTTTTTGAAATCCATCCCGGAGATACTGGGGTGGTAGAGGATTAGGCCCTAGGTGGGTTGAACCTCTTTAAATCAACGAGTGTTGTTTAATTTCCGCATTTACATTCTTGTCATTTACTTGTTCATTCGAAAAAGAGGGCGATTTGCAAAAATCAGTATAATCTATTCACCCCTCTAGATTATCATAGCCACTTGGACTAACAAGTGGTATTAGAGCCAAACTCTTTGGCTAGCTCGTTCCAAGTAAAGAGGAAAGATCCATGGCTACGAATGAAGCTTATCTCACCACCGACGCCTCCACCAACAAGCCACCACTATTCGACGCCAATAACTACGCATTTTGGAAAGACCGCATGAAGTGCTTTCTACAAGGGTGCGGATTTGATATTTGGAATGTGGTCATTGAAGGAGTTGCTCAACCAACAACAAAATTGGAGGATGGTACCACGACTCCCAAGCCGTTCAAGGAATACAATGAAAATGACAAGAAGGCTTTCTCTTTAAACGGTAAGGCCTTAAACATTTTACATTGCTCTCTTACCGCCACCGAATATAATCGCATAAGAGGCATACGGTCGACACATGAAGTTTGGGAAAAATTAGAAACCATCTATGAGAGCACAAAGTGAAGCAAGCAAGAAAAACAATGCTTGTGAAAGACTTTGAAAACTTCAATATGCATGATGGTGAAAGCATATAAAAAATGGTGGAAAGGCTTGACAACATTGTCAATCCTCTTGTGGCTCTTGGAAAGGTCATCTCCAGAAGAAGATAAGGTGACCAAAGTCTTAAATGCCCTTCCTGGCTCATGGTCCAGAAAAGGTGACGACAATCACGGAAGCTCAAAATCTTGAGACACTCAAGTTTGATGAGCTCATTGGGAACCTCCTTATTTATGAAGTATATCTTAAGGAGAGAAAAATTCTCAACCATCCACCTCTAAACCGGCACGCAAAATATTATTAAAGGCTTAGCATCTTCTTCTACTAATGTTTATTATGCTAGTGATGAGGATGATGAAGAAACGGCGACTCTTGTTAGAAAATTTGCAAAATTTGTAAACAAAAATAAAGCAAGAAAGCTAAGAGATAATTCTTGTTTCAAATGCGGAAAATCCGGTACTACATAGCCGATTGCCCAAAATTAGCGAAAGAGGAACAAAAGAAGAAAAAGCCTTTTTCGAAAAAAGAAGGCGTTAAATGCGGACGTCAAAACTTGGGATGAATTACTTGAAAAAACCGACGAGGAAGGAGAATCCGAACATGGTCTTATGGCCATAGACGATGAAAATACCGAGGCGCTCTAATGCTTCATCTTCTTCCCTATTTGATGAATTACAATGTGATTTTGATGAATTGCAAAATGAGTTTCAAAATTTGATTGTTAAATACAAGAATTTGAAAAAGGAGCATAAAGAGCTTAAACTAGAAAAAGATAAATTATTTACTTCCTATGATTCTCTTGATAAGGCTCATGCTATTACTCTTACTATGGTCCGTACTCTTGAAACCGAAAAACAAACGCTCACAAATGATATTGAAAATTTGAAAAAGGATGTGCATTGATTCAATTTAAGTACGGATAAAGTCACAAAAATTTTAGATGCACAAAGAGGTGAGCATTCTAAGTTAGGACTTGGTTACAAACCTTTTCAAAATGCTTTTAAGAAAAAGACCAAGGTCCAACCTTTTGTACGTGCTAGTAGTCCTCGTATTATTACTTGTTTTTATTGTAGTAAAAATGGACACTATGCTAGCAATTGTAAATTGAAGAATAATTTTAGCTATTATTGGAGACCTAAAGGTCTCAAGGCTAACCCCATGGACCCCAAAATTATAGGGTACCTAAAAATAATTCCTTTGTAGGTTATAGGGGCTATAACAACAATGGAAGATTCAAAATGGCTCATGGACAGCGGATGTTCACGCCATATGACCAGGAAAGAGAGAACTTTTTACCAACATCAAGCTCCAAGAAGAGGGTATGGTCATGTTCGGAATGGCAAAGGAAGAATTCTTGGAAATGGAGAAATTGGTAACTCTTCTTTCTCTCTTAGTAATGTTCTTTTAGTAGAAGGGCTTAAGTTCAATTTGATAAGTGTTAGCCAACTTTGTAATTCAAATTATAATGTTGTTTTTAATAAAGAAAAATGCCTTATTTCCGAAAATGATAAAATTATTTGTGAAGCAATTAGAAAAGGCAATCTTCACAAAATTTGTACAAGTGACTTGGTTAGTCAAAATGTTTCTTGTCTTGTCGCCAATAATGATTTAACTAGTTTATGGCATAGGCGACTTGGGCATGTTGGATACAAAAATTTGCAAACTATTTACAAAAACCAACATGTAAAAGGACTACCCAAATTGAATTTTGAAAATCTTGGCTTATGTGACACTTGTCAAAAGAACAAATTAGTTAAGAGTAGTTTTAAGCCCAAAAATGAAATTTCCACTACCAAACCCCTACAAATGCTTCATCTTGATTTGTATGGGGATATTGGTACGGCAAGTCTAAGTGGAAAACATTACACTTTTGTTATAGTTGATGATTTTTCTAGATATACTTGGGCTCTATTTCTTACAAATAAAAGCGATGCCGTTAATGAGTTTGTTAAGTTGTGTAGACTTATTGAAAATGAAAAGGAAGATACTATTAAGTCTATTCGAAGTGATCGAGGTGGAGAATTTGACGGCGAATTTAGAGTCTTTTGTGAAACCAAGGGATATAGTCATAATTTTTCGGCTCCAAGGACACCTCAACAAAATGGAGTAGCCGAAAGGAAGAATCGGACACTTTAAGAAATGAGTCGGTCCATGCTCAATGAATTTTCACTTCCAAAATATTTTTGGGCCGAAGCGTAAGTACCGCTTGCTATGTCATTAATCGAGTTTATATTCGTCTAAAATGAATAAAACTCCATATGAGCTTTGGAAAGGAAGAACCCCAAATATTAGTTATTTCAAAATATTTGGATGTAAATATTTTATTTTCAATACTATGGATCAATTAGACAAACTTGATCCTAAGGCCGATGAAGGAATATTTATGAGATATTCAACCAAGAGCAAAGCATATCGGGTTTATAATAAGACTAGTGGGGTTGTTGAAGAATCCATCCATGTCAAATTCAATGAAGCCGGGTGTTGAAAGGATACCCAATGATGAAAGTGATGAAGAGGATATTGTTGAACCCATTGTTCAAGATGAAACTCAAAATGATCAACCTTCAAGCTCAAATGTTCCTCAAGACCAAAAACTTGTTCGCCTTATTTTTAGCTTCACCGCAAGTGTACGGTGTAGTTTATAGAATAGGGTAAGCAAGGTCGTATCCACGGAGACTAATAAATTTATGTGCTAAGTATTGAACTAAGATAGTCTTATTTTTATTTAGACGATTGAAATTTGATACTTGTAGTAGAAGTGAAGACAAGATTAACCATAAAAACACAAGATGAAAATAATAATGGAATTATCAAGGGAATGAAATGGATTCTGGGTTATGGTTTCAATTAATATTCCTCTTGTTGTCCAATTTAATCAAATCCAAAGTTATCATCAATACACCTATAAGACGATCACAACGGTATTTTATCCTCTCTCTCGAGATGTATATAAAGTGTAGATTGAAATATCTATACTAGCATCTCTACTCAACATAAGATACACAACTCTCAAATGCACAAAAGATTATATATCCTCACAAATATTCACAAACCTCTCGATTATACAAATATTCATGTCAAGTACTCAAGATCTAATATTGAAACTCATCTCTCGAATTATGAATCAATATATCAAACATGCTAAATCATTGGCCAAATGATAAAACAAGAATAAGAACAAAGTACTCAAATAGGCTTCAAGACAATAACTTCAATTAAGATTAAAACATTCAACAAGAGTTCAATTAATCTACTTCCAAAACCCGGAAATCACAAGAAGTTTAGCTATTCATTACAAATAAACAACTCATAGACAAATTGTTCATATTCATGACAAGCTAAAATGAAAGATTAAAGCACAAAGAATGAGAAAACTTAGGGAAAATAGATAATCTCTCGATTAATCTTCAATCCTCGAGCTCCGATTTGACCCGATTCTTCCCTTGATTCTTCCTTGATGAAGTTGAGCTATTTCTTGTGTTCTTGGGTCTTTTCCAGACCTTTCCTCTATGCCCTAGTTCAAGCCTCCCATGTATCTATTTATAGTACCCCTGTTTTTAGATCTGAAAATCGGACTTTTATTGTTTTATCCGCCCACGGGCGCTGCAGCGGTAGCACATAACACACCCGACACCGGCAGCTGCCAGCTTCATCCAAAATTTGGCCCTTTGCCCAGATTTTTGCCTCCGCTGCGGCAAAATGACTCGTTTTGGTCTGCAGCGCCATCCAAACGTCCGAATTCGGTTTTGAATCCTTCATCAAAGTTGTATCCCTATCTCTTAGCTTTCTCTAGCCACTTCAATCACCTCAATATCAATTTTGTAGAGAGAGTTATGGCCAAAATACTAAACCGCCGTGTGACGGAAATTTCAAACGCATTTGGGCGTTTCTTCAAATCGAGTCTCTCGTTGTTTGATCGTTCATACTTCTTTTGATACATGATTCATTAATATGACAATAAACTCAATATAATTGGCTCTCAACATGGCTTGGCTACTCAAATGACTCAAAATACTCAAAACAACACAAAACTCAAGTCTAGGAAGCCCAAATCATTGGTATAAAACCAAGTGAACAGTATTCAACCAAGAGCAAAGCATATCGGGTTTACAATAAGACTAGTGGGGTTGTTGAAGAATCCATCCATGTCAAATTCAATGAAGCTTGGGTGTTGAAAGGATACCCAATGATGAAAGTGATGAAGAGGATATTGTTGAACCCGTTGTTCAAGATGAAACTCAAAATGATCAACCTTCAAGCTCAAATGTTCCTCAAGAAGATAAAGGTGATATTTGAATCTTCCCGTAGCATTGAAATTTAAGGAGATCACCCAAAAGATCTTATTATTGGTGATCCCCTTGATAAAGTAATGACTCGAGGAAAATTTGCCGAGAAAGCTCTTATATCTCAAAAAGAGCCTAAAAATGCTAAGGAAGCCATTGAAGATGAGGATTGGTTTTTAGAAATGCAAGAGGAGTTGAATCAATTTGAAAGGAATGATGTATGGGAATTAGTACCTTGTCCTCCATCTCAAACAATTATTGGCACAAAATGGGTATTAGGAACAAGCTTGATGACCAAGGCAATATTGTTGAAATAAAGCAAGGTTAGTAGCTCAAGGTTATTGTCAAGAAGAAGGTATTGATTATGATGAAACATTTGCACCGTGTAGCACGTTTAGAAGCTATTCGTATTTTAGTTGCCTATTCTTGTTTTAAAAATTTCAAACATTACCAAATGGATGTAAAATCCGCATTTTTAAATGGTATTATTCAAGAAGAAGTCTATGTAAAACAACCTCCGGGGTTTGAAAATTTTTCTAGGCCTAATGATGTTTATAAACTTAAAAAGGCTTTATATGGTTTAAAACAAGCACCCCGTGCATGGTATGATAGACTTAGCTCTTTTCTTTTGCAAAATGGTTTTACAAGAGGTAAAGTTGATACTACTCTCTTTGTTTTTGAAAAAGGGCAAGATTGCTTATTAGTGCAAATTTATGTTGATGATATTATTTTTGGTGCTACTAATGAATCCTTGTGCAAGAAATTTTCTAAGTTAATGCAAGGTGAATTTGAAATGAGTATGATGGGGGAGCTCAACTTCTTCCTTGGACTTCAAATTAAGCAATGCCAAGAAGGAATTTATATTTCTTAATCAAAATATACAAAGGAGCTTTTGAAGAAATTTGGCATTGAAGAAGAAAGAACCGTCTCTACCCCAATGGCAACAAGCGTCAAGATTGACAAAGATGAAAAAGGCAAGTCGGTTGATGAATCCAGTATCGAGGTATGATTGGTAGTTTACTTTATTTAACCACAAGTAGACCGGATATTCTTCATGCCGTATGCCTATGTGCTCATTTTCAAAGCAATCCCAAAGAATCTCATATGAGTGCGTTAAAAGGATTTTTCGATATTTGAAAGGCACTATTCAATATGGTTTATTCTATCAAAGAATGAAAATTTTTCTCTTCAAGGTTATAGTGATTCGGATTATGCGGGAAATATTGATGATCGGAAAAGTACTTCCGGATCATGTCAATTTCTAGGTGATTGCCTAGTTTCTTGGTTTTCAAAGAAACAAAATTGTGTTTCACTTTCAATGGCGAAGCGAATATATTTTCGCGGCATTTTGTTGTACACAACTTCTTTGGATGAAACAAACTTTAGCGGATTATAAATGTTGTTTTGAAAGTGTTCTATCTTTTGTGATAATATATCCACTATAAATATTGCTCAAAACCCGGTTCATCATAACCGTACTAAACATATTGAGATCCGACATCATTTTCTAAGGGATTGTGTTTCAAAAGCGAAAAATTGAGATATCTTTTGTACCATCTCAAGATCAATTAGCGGATATTTTTACAAAACCGTTATCTTCCGAGACTTTTGCGTCGATCACGAGCTCGGTTAGACATAATGCATATTGAATGAGGTCTACGTTTGCATTTTGCATGTTTTTAAAACTTAGGGGCAAAAAATCGGATTTGTGGTTGAAAATTTGGATTTTGGAAAACAGAAAGAACCACTAGGCTGTTTGGGAGAAAGGCCGACCGGTCGCCCATGATGTCGCCGGTCGCCGCCACCTCAATAGGTTGACCACAACAAAATTTTGGATAAAAACGTTTGTTCTCGGTTTCATCATTTTTGGTCTTTTGTGTTCATTTTTCGTCCCCTACGCACTTTTCACACAAATTTCACTTCAAATTTGTTTTATTGCATACATTTTATATTCGGACTTCATGAGGCTCGATTATCATCATCATTGTTCATCTTTACCGATTATATGGTAAGAATTTCTCCTTTTAATCTCAATTGGGTTGAACCCTTTAGAATGTGCTTGTATCTTGATATCTTGTTGAAATTTTGTATTAATATGTTGTTTATGATGATTGATGATGAATGAATATTGTTGTATTGAAATTGGTGATGAAATTTTTTGGCTTAAACGAATCACAAAGGCGTTATATTTCTCTTGTTTTATTCAATGCACGCCAAGTGTTCGACAAAATGTTTCAATGAAAAACTCATCACCTACATGATTCTCTTGATTTGAAAAGTCTTATAAGTTTATAGAGATCATGTTTTATCAATCAAATGAGCTTTTACAAATCAAATGAGCAATTTTTCCCTTTTATTCGGTATTTAAGCTTAAATGCTCAATATGCTCGATAAATCTATAAAATTGCGCACTTTGATATAATTGTATGATGTTTTTATCGTGCTAACATTATTTTTGATGATTCCAAAGGGGGAGAAACAAGAAAAACGCTCATAAACTCAAAGAAGCGTAAATAAGCTCGCAAGAAAAGCTATAAGCTAAAGCTCTTAAAAGCCAAAAGCTATGGATTATACTTGGTCCATGTGATGTATTATGGACTTTTATACTTGACTAATGATGCTTTTGTGACATGGGGAGCTCATAAGCTCATGATATTCAAGCTTAAGTTGTAAAAGCTAAGCTTTAAGCTTTTAGTTGTTGCTTGTATACTTGTTCTTGATATGCATATTGATAGGGGAGCTTGTGCAAAAATAATTTTGAAAAATCTTTGCTCCTATCCTTGTGTGTTTGTACTTATGATGAATCTTGAATATAATGGATTGATGATTTAGACCGGAAAATTTGTTTTGTTTTAAAATCAACTTTCTAAAATTGTTTTGGTTTGTCAAAAGGGGAGTTTGTTAGATAAATGTTTTTATCAATATTTTGATGATTATGCTTAAATGAGTTTTTATACCAAAACAATGTTAATAAATGTTGTCCAAATACTCTAAATGATTTAAAATATTTTTGCTAATTTTTGGAGTATTTCTTAGAATATATTTTTCGATAAAAATGGACAACACTTTTGATGGTTTTGTTTAAATTGGTTTTTACACCAAAACTATGTTTATAAATGTTGTCAAAATACTCCCAAGTGATTTAAAATGTTTTTACTAATTTTTTGGAGTATTTCTTGAAGTTTTTTTTTTTTGATAAAAATCGGACAACATTTAAAATTGGAAGTCGGACCTGGTCGCCCAAAGCGTCGGCCCGTACACGAAGCAAAGAATATTGAAACAGAACATTCGAACTCATAAAAACAAAGAGGGGACGGTTAAGCGGGAGGCCGATCGGTCGCACCCTAAGCGCGCCGTCGCACTCCTGTCGGCGGTCGACCCCCCTTCGACCGTGCACTGGATCGCACTATTTTTTCAAAACGTTCGAAATCTTATTACAGGGCAACCGGTCGCCCTATGGTATTTTTGACAAAAATTCCAACCGTTGCAATCTTATCGCCAAGATTTACTTTTCATTTTTTTGTACAATATTTCCACATCTTGTGATCCTCTTTTGTAGACAAAAGTGAAGAGGAAGGAGCCTATGTTGGGAGCCTATGTTGGTGAAGACTTCCTATAAATAGAGGATGAATTGAAGACACAAGACACAATACATACAAGCAAAATATACAACAAGAAATGCTGCAAAGTGTTCAAGCTTTCATTTTTACATTCTTGTTGTAATAGCTAAGTACTTTCACTTGCACATCTTTGAGGTCTAGGCTTTTTGATTCTTGATTACACTTGCACTCAATCTTTGTATTGGTTTCATAACGTTGTAATCTCGAATTTTGTCCATCATTCAACACAAGACATCCTTGTGAGTATTCTTGTGGTAAGAATACACTTGGGTGATCTAGGTGATAGGTGTTTGGAGAGTGTGGTACTCTTCAAAGGTGGTGAAGGAAGATTGTGGTAATCTTCTTGAAGGTGTTGTAAGAGGATTGTGGTAATCCTCAAGGTGTTGTATTAATTTTGGAAATTAATAAAATCTTTTTTTCTTTTGAAATCCATCCCAGGAATCTTTGGGGTGGTAGAGGATTAGGCCCTAGGTGGGTTGAACCTCTTTAAATCAACGAGTGTTGTTTAATTTCCGCATTTAGATTCTTGTCATTTACTTGTTCATTCGAAAAAGAGGGCGATTTGCAAAAATCGGTATAATCTATTCACCCTACAGATTATCGTACCCACTTGGACTAACACTTATGTAGTTAATGTATTTGTATTGCATATGTAGTGTATATTCGATTTGCTTATGTAGTATGAGTTTGTTGTTTATGACTTGTTTATGTAGTTAATGTATCGTGGTGCATACGTAGTGTATATTTGTTTCTTATGTAGTATAGGCTTGTTGCTTATGTAGTATGAGTTTGTTGCTTATGATTTGTAGGGATGGAAATTTCCTTCGAACCCAATGGAGGATCCGATACCCGACCCTAATTATAGATGTCAATAAAGGTCGACCACTAGCCCGACCCTAAAATTCGAAGGGCTAGGCCTATATTTCATAGGTCCTTATAACATGAGGGCCTTTTAGCCCGACCCTAATTGGCCCTCAGCCGTATGCAGGGCTAGGGTAGGGTTGGCCTTAGGGCCTTTTTCCCGATAAGTTTTTGTATTTTATATATTTATATTCAAAATTTATGCTTGTAATACTATTAATCTATTATTTGATCTCATTTATCAATTACCATTTCTTAATAAATTATAAAAATTGATCTTTGATCTCATTTATAATTTAGTCTTACTAATTAACTTAGTAAGTACAAAAGTAAAGTTAGTATGTGATTGGTAATGATTATTTAGTAAGTTAATAATTATATAAAACTAAAATATATTTGGTATAAACTATGTGAATTACTAAAATAAGAAAGACAAATTTTGAATATTTTAATCCAAACGAAATCTAAGAATTACATGACATTATTTTTATAAAGTAATAAATTCGCAAGTTAATTTTGTCATCATAATGCAAAGTTTTAATTTAGACGGAATAACTTCATAAAAAATGTAAAAAAAGTCGTAGCGGCCTTGGCCGACCACAGCCCTATAGGGCTAAGGCGAGCTTAGATTTTCAAGCCCTTATGAATTTGAGCTTTTTACCCCTAGCCTTTAAGGGTTGGGACCTTTTAGGAGCTAGGGCTAGGGCCGACCCTTATTGACATCTCCCACTAATGGAGGAGGGTATGGAGGGTATTTTTGTACTGAATAAATAAATGGGTACATGGGTATGAGTATTTTTGGACACACACACACACACACATATATATATATATATATACATATAAGATATGGATCAAATAAGTCCTCCTACTTGGGGTGAGTCCATGGGGACACATCCTAACCATCAATCAACAATTTTGGGTGGTCAGATTTTTAAGGCTTTTTGTGTTTATTTTTTTGTTTGACCATTAAAAAGGGTAGGGTGGTAATTTGGAACTTTAGAATCGAGTTACTAAGATTTTATTCTCTCCCTCATGTCTATTCTCCCCACTCTTCACAATACGTTCCCTCTCTCCGAGAATGAAACAAAAGGCTAATTCGATTCGATTTTATGTCATAACAAGTATGAAACTTCACTTTTTAAATTTTCTTGACTAGGATTAGAATCTATTACGAGACAAAAACGAAGAAACAAAAGGCGAATAGAATTAAATTCATAAATCATACAAAGTGCATCAATTTTGTTCTAATTATACAAGAAAACAAATTTTGTTGTTGTTGTTGTTGTACACAAGAAAAACATTTTTTTTTTTGAGCAACATTCTTCCGACTTTTAAAAGACGGTCGAATCAAAATACGAACACAAATAAAAAATACTATTGCACCGTCAATTTCCAACTTTATGAGCCCGATTTTCTTTAGTACCAATCAATCATTCAAAATCATTGTATCTAAGTAAGTTCTCAGTAGCTTTAAGGATTAGACATTATCGATGTGAAAAGCATGAGCAGTCTCTCCGTCGGAGGTGGAAGTAGGAGAATAGGTGAGTGCGATTGCGGCCATATGTGGTGCGAACTGCTGCGATAGAAGAGTAGGGGATGAAAGAGGAATAGAAGACGGTGAAATCATGTTAGAGTTTAAAGAAGAGAAAAAAGGTTTTGTTTGGTCTAGAAGAAGCGGTATATTTAATCCATGTGCCCAAGGAAAAAGAAAAAAAGACGGGTTGAATACGGGTTTGAGTTGGGGCTCCGTCTCATGTATTTAGATCCGTGAGATGGTGTCACAAGAGACTCACTTAAAATTATATATTATATAGAGGCTACATATGAATTTCAATCAAAATTCTCAAACATTATATGGGCTCTTAGTCAATTTCCACGAAAACTCTCCAATGCTCGGATAAGAACTTGAGAACAAGTAAAAAAAGTAGATAGTCAATATAAATCACGTCTTACGAAATGAAGAGATGCATGGTATTTATAGTTACTTGAAAAAGGGTAAGTGTGGATGTACTATCGAGCCTTACTACAAGAAAACAATCAAATTCCAATAAAATAATTCCAACGAAATAGAAAACTATTGGAATTTTTAAAATCCCAATGGAAAATCCAATCTTTGCATTATACCATTGGAAATTCCAATGAAAATTCCAACGATAAACAAAACTGTTGGTATAAAATATTGGAATTCCTATTGGAATTTAAAATTTCAACGAAAATTCCAACACCACAATAAACCGTTAGAAAATTCCAACAAGTAATAATAAACCATTAGAAATACTATTGCAATTTTAAAAATTCCAACATAAATTCCACCGCTAAAATATACCATTGGAAAATTCCAACAAAAATTCCAACGATAAACCGATGTTGGAATTAATCGTTGGAATTTCATTGGAGTTTTTAAATTTCCAACGTGTTACGACATAATTTTTACGCCTAAATAATTTCTTAAAATAAAGGATTGTGTTTTGATTTGTTTTGCCTTTCTAGACTTATTGTAAGATTGAGTTGTAAATAGAATAGGAAAGATTTCAAATTGATATGATATAGATATATTAGGACTCTTTGATATTTATATTGTTTTCCTAACATAAGTGATATACTTGTCATATATTTGTACATATCTTCTTTCCATGTTTATTAGGACTCTTTGGAAGGTCTTGGACGCCTATAAAAGAGAGATGGACGTGCTCATTCAATACATAAGAGATATACAAGAGACACAAGAGAGTTGAAAGAGTTTAGAGTCATTCAAGCACAAGGAGCTTCATTGTCTTTGAATGCGATCTCGGATGTGACTATCCTGTGATAACATTCAGTCTGCCGCTGTGTTTGTAAGCTTATTTTCATCCATAGTTTTTAGTATTGTGATAAACGAAGTCCATACACATTTATTGTTGGATGCGTTGTATTACAAAGATCAGATCTACTCTAGATACGGGTTTTTCATTGATTTTCTACTAGTTGATTTTAGTATTCTTTGTACACCGATTCTAACGGTTTTACTAGTGGAAAGTTTCGCCATATTGGCACATCCACAAGCTAGTTTGCTTGTAAATAAAATTTTACATCTTGTGTCTTGCTCCTTTTTATTTTATTCATTTTGCATGTGATTGCAAATGTGATCACATCTGCAATCACATCTATACTCTGCGAAACTTTTGAAATATTTACATGCTACAATTCATTTACATTGGCAACTAGAGCCGACAATAGATGACACTAAGTGTTGATCCTATGTGTTTGTTAGCATGAATATTCCTAGTGTACCTACTTTTCGTCCTCGAGTTGAAAATCGAGAAAAAATTGATAAAAAAACTCTTGATTCTGTTAGATGTAGGGCTTGTTTTCGGATATGGTCATTATGTTGAAAAATGTGCAAATATTTTTTTGAAAAATGGAATGAGTTTAAGTGTCACCTTAAGTGGCAATGAATCGATGATGAGAACTCTGTCCGAGAAAAGAAGATCACAAGGTTCGACAACCTTTGTGAAAGATAGGAAATCTCTCCAAATAAATCCTTTTGGTGTTGCACGAGGTGTGCCCGAAGATGTGATCACACCTTCCTTGATCACATCGAAACACATGATATGTTAAGCGCTCTCGACCTTTTTGTTTCAATTCTACCAATATTTCGATGATGTTGAGCAGGGATGACGATTCGAGATGGTGAAAGCTTGGAAGAGACGTACACAAAATTGTATAAGGATTGGATCAAGATGATTCAATGAATAAACTCCTCGGGACGAAGGAGAATGATCGACTCACGAAGGAAAATGATGAACAAAAAGAAGTAATTATCAAGTTAGAGGTGCCCTCCAAGCATCTCACATCACATCTCTTTGTAACATCCATACACTTTGCATGTCTTTTCTCTCCTCTATTTCTATTTTTTGTTTTTGTAGTCATCCCCTGCATATTAAGCTCATCATGCATTTCGCAAAAAGTGAGTTGATGGTTCGAACTAGTCACATATATTTTCTCACTTGAAAAATTGGTGTGAGTTGATCTCTCCAAATTACAAAAATAAAAATAAAACATGATACCCAATAGCTAGGGATGGCGGCGGGTGCGGGGACGGATTTGGCCAAATCCAGGACCCGTCCCGCTAAGGAAAAAATGGACACGGGACCCGACGGGTTGAACCCGCCGGACCTGCTTGTTGGAATTTAGTACTGAGCTGCCAGCGTTTTTTTAAATTAAATGAAATGTTGAATTGAACAGTCATGGGACTACTTCACGAATTTTGTTTCTTTAAAAATAAATTCTCTCTTTTTTTTTGTAATCTCTATTTGACGACACAGACCAGCAGATCGCGAGTGAGAGTGACGGACAGACGGAGTGAGGCACTCACTGGAAAATGAGAATTGAGATTTGAGAACCCTAAGTGCAGCGGAGAAAAATTTATTAATACAGAAGTGCATTATTTGTGGGCTCAAGTCACATGTTGACTAAATAATATTAAAATATGACTTATTTAATTGTATATATGGGGCGGGTCCGGGACTGGTCCATACAGACCCGTTACCCGCCTCGGACCCGACGGGTTTCTTTGACCGAACTGCGACCCGCCCACGGGACCCGTTTGACCAGGTTTGAACCCGCCCCGAATGGGGCGGGTTTAATGCGGATACGGGTTTTGATCCGCCCCATTGCCATCCCTACCAGTAGCTCAGTTATAAAAAAAGTCTTGATCATGCTTGGAGGCCTTAAAGGAAAAAACTACAAACCCATTGTGTGCAGTTGTTCCTTGTAACTAATTTCTTCAAGCTTATGGCTGTCTAAAACGGAATGATCATGTGGAAAAGAGCTACCTATGGCACTTGAGTGAAAGCTCCCTTCTAGTTAACTCCCTCATGAGACTTGGAAAAATTGGAGAAAACTCGAAAAGTCTAAATAAACTGGGATTTCAGATTACAATTCATTGAATCAGTTAGTACAGGTGTGACTCAAAATGTGACAACATTTGAACCTATACCCTTTGCTGCAGCACTTACCACTTTTTGTGTGCGATTTTTGTTTTGTGTTTAGGCATATATTAAGTTTTGCATAATTCTTTCACAACGGAAATTCCAATAGTACAACATGTTGGAAAACCCCATTTCAAATTCCAATACTATTGGAAAATTTCAATAGGGATTAAAAGATTTAATAGTATTATCCATATCAATAAAATATATATTCTTTTCTAGAGTCAATCATATTGAAACTACAAAGTTAAATTTGCTTGGCTTGGGACAAATTGATGATGGGTGACCTACTAGAAAGTTAAAGATATTAGATAATCTATCTCTATCATAAAAAGAGCCAATGTTTCTGCTAAAAATCAATTGGACTAAATTATCCCTTGACTTTCTAAATTTTAAGGGCAATTGGATAATTTACCTAAACAAGAGTTATTATAGATTAATGATCTTCAGAGTTTCCAGCAGTTACAACTTTTCAATTTGGGGAAAATACTAAAAGATCCCTACAGTTTCTCAACGAATACTACTCTTTAATTTAAGAGATTTTATTTTGGTTGAATGATCATAGCCTTTTACAATAGACACAACTCTTTAGCTTTAACTTGGGCAAGATACCCAATTATTATGGTTTAATGATTTTACGGTTCCTTTCAATTTTTTTTATAGTTTTGTAACTGATAGAAACGGACTGTTTGAAGAAACCTATTTGAAATAAGATTCAGAGCTACGGAGGTTGAGGTAAATGTTTCGTCGTTGCCAATTTTAGTTTTTTTTTAAAAAATAATTCGGCCTGATATTACAAGTACTCAAACCGGGGCTTCTACATTAAGAGTAATACCCGTAGCCAATGTTGCATAGTTTGTTTTATTTTAGATGATCCATAACTGTGGTTTATGTTAGAATCAGTGAACATAAATATATGTGCTAGCCTGATGTAATACACATTCCTAGCTTTATATCTACTCTAATAAAAGAGAATGTTTCTATAAAAAAATTGGATTGATAGAACATCCCTATAGTCTACATATTTTAATGGTAAAATTGGAATTATATATGACGAATCGATTTTGCGACTATTCGGTGCTCTCTCTCGCTTCTCTCTACTACAATTTTTAATCGATTAGAGAAACAGACCCTTTGAAGAAACCTGTTTAAAATAAGATTGAGCTACGAGTGGGTGAGGTAAATGTTTGTCGATGTCAAGTTTAATTTTTGTTAAAAAAGAAATTGACCTTGTATTACAAGTACTCGAACTTGGGCCTCTACATTGCGAGTAATACCGTGGCCAATGTTGCATAGTTTGTTTTATTTTAGATGATCCATAACTGTGGTTTATGTTATAATCGGTGAACATAAATATATGTGCTAGATTTGATTTAACACACATTCCTACTTCATATCTACTCTAATAAAAGATAATATTTCTATAAAAAAATTGGATTGATAGAACATCCATGATCCGATGCATATCTTAATGGTAAAATTTGAATTATATATAACATAAATGATTTTGCGACTATTCGATGCTCTCTCTCGCTTCTCTATACTACGAGTTTTGTAATCGATTAGAGAAACGTACCCTTTGAAGAAACCTATTTGAAATAAGATTGAGAGAAGGTTGAGTTAAGTGTTTCGTCATTGTCAATTTTAATTTTTGTTAAAAAAGTGGGCCTTGTATTACGAGTTACTCGAAGCGGGGCCTCTACAATGC
Organism: Rehmannia glutinosa; assembly: GCA_016081115.2. Lineage (NCBI taxonomy): Eukaryota > Viridiplantae > Streptophyta > Magnoliopsida > Lamiales > Orobanchaceae > Rehmannia > Rehmannia glutinosa. The sequence continues at coordinate 56,011,521 of CM071937.1, read as the reverse complement.
GAGTAATACTGTGGCCAATGTTGCATAGTTTGTTTATTTTAGATGATGAATAAGCGTGGTTTATGTAATAATCGGTGAACATAGATATATGCTTGCTGATGTAACACACATTCCTAGCTTCATATCTACTCTAATAAAAGAAAATGTTTCTATAAAAGAAATTGGATTGATAGAACATCCTATAGTCTACATATTTTAATGATAAAATTGGAATTATATATAACGTAACAAATTTTGCGACTATTCGATGCTCCCTCTCGCTTGTCTATACTACAATTTTGTAAGCGATTAGAGAAACAAACCCTTTGAAGAAACCAATTTGAAATAAGATTGAGCTACGGAGGTTGAGGTAAATGTTTATTTGTTGTCAATTTTAATTTTTTTTAAAAACAAATTCAACCTTGTATTACAAGTACTCGAAGGCAGGGCCTCTACATTGCGAGTAATACCGTGGCCAATGTTGCATAGTTTGATTTATTTTAGATGATCCATAAGCGTAGTTTATGTTATAATCAGTGAACATAGATATATGTGCTAGCACGATGTAACACACATTCCTAGCTTCATATCTACTCTAATAAAATAGAATGTTTCTACAAAAAAATTGGATTGATAGAACATCCATGCGATCTACATATTTTAATGGTAAAATTTGAATTATATATAATGTAAGCGATTTTGCGACTATTCGGTGCTCTCTCTCGCTTCTCTATACTACGGTTTTGTAAGCTGATTAGAGAAATGGACCCTTTGAAGAAACCTATTTGAATTAAGATTGAGCTACGGAGGTTGAGGTAAATATTTTGTCGTTGTCAAATTTAATTTTTTATAAAAAAATTGACCTTGTATTATAGGTACTAACCGGGGCCTCTACATTCCGTGTAATACCCATGGCCAATATTGCATAGTTTATTTTATTTTAGATGATCCATAATCGTGGTTTATGTTATAATCAATGAACAAAGATATATGTGCTAGCCTGGTGTAACACACATTCCTAGCTTCATATCTACTCTAATAAAAGATAATGTTTCTATAAAAATATTAGATTGATAGAATATCCTACGATCTACATATTTTAATGGTAAAATTGGAATTATATATAACGTAATTGATTTTGCTCTATTCGGTGCTCTCTCTCGCTTCTCCATACTACAGTTTTGTAAGCGATTAGAGAAACAAACCCTTTGAAAAACCTATTTGAAATAAGATTGAGCTACGGAGGTTGAGTTAAATGTTTCGTCGTTGTCAATTTTAATTTTATTTTTTTTAAAAATTCGGCCTTGTATTACAGTACTCGAACCAGGGCCTTTACATTGCGAGTAATACTGTGGCTAATGTTGCATAGTTTGTTTTATTTTAGATGATCCATAATGTGGTTTATGTTATAATCAGTGGACATATATATATATATATATATGCTAGCCTGATGTAACACACATTCCTAGCTTCATATCTACTCTAATAAAAGAGAATGTTCTATAAAAAAATTGGATTAATAGAACATCCCTACAGTTTACATATTTTAATGGTAAAATTGGAATTATATATAATATAACTGATTTTGCGACTATTCGGTGCTCTCTCGCTTCTCTATACTATAGAAAACGGAACATCAATGGTCCAACAGGCGAAATAGAAATCTACGAATATTCAAAAGGCCTGAAGAAATTTCAAGTTTTATTGACTCGAAAGGCATAAAAGAATTCAGAAGGAGACTCAAAGCAGAAGAAACTAATATAAAAGCGAAAGACATTTGGATGAAGGAAACTCAAAGACGGTATTTAATTCATGTATTAGTGTTCAAGACAAGCTCACATGTGAAGGAGGTTCTTTCGAAGCCCATACATTTTTAATTTTCATCTAAATGTGATGTGTTGTTGTCCTGCATAATTTTTATGGGTCATGGGGTGAGCACTCAATGTTTTGATGGTTTAGTTCAAGATTTGTAGGCCTTTTGGAAAGGAAGTAGAGTGTTATTAACAGAAAGATAAAGCTTCTTCCCAATTTTTGTTTCACTTTTTCTTTGATTCCCATTTTTGGTGGGGAAGTGTGGAGGAGAAGAGTTGGGTTACTTTGAAGAGAAATTAAATCATTTTTACTTTTTTGAGTTCTGCATTCTTCAGATGGAACAACCGAAATCATTTTCAATATAACAATTAGAGGAACATGTGAGTATGTGCTATATTTTGACAATTTTAATCATCAATATCCTTATTTATCTAGAGCCGTACAATTGGTAATTTATTTGTGTGATTTTCAATCATATGTTAGGGATTTTCTAGGATTTGAGGAAATCATACTCATCAGTTCTTTTTGTGGAAATTATCAATTATTTTTATACACACATATGCATTTATAGCATGATTATTTGAGGTAATGTTAAAGTTTTAGATTTCATTCTTCTGATCTATTATTTTTTTTTAATAATTGTTTTTTCGGCATTTTAACTTGAATTAAATACATACTTGTAAAAAAGCTATAAACTTTTATTGTGACATAGGTCATATGTGCTGTGTGAAGTAGTATTTATGTTAGAGCATAATTTGCCGATAATTCGAACTCTAGAATTTTTATAACATGCATTTTTATTGAAGATCGTACATCTCAAACTTATCGTAGGTAAAAGGTTAATCCATTTTTTATTTTTTATTGTTTAAAGTTTTATTCCTCAAGTAACTGCATGATTTCAGAATTATTGTCTTTTATTTTGATTATAAATCTAATTGGGATCTTTTTCAGTTCATATAAGGAAAATAATCCATCAATTATCAGAATTTTAATTTAGTTATAAGTTCAATTATTATTTTTCTCTTTCAATTTGAATCAAACATGACCTTAAATATTACTATACAATGTGGTTTATTATTATAATAAATGATAATTTTGAATGCCTTAATTAACTAACGTACATAAAGCAAGAGGTCAATTTTTAAATTTGCCAAGAATATTAGTAAACACATGCTACCTACCAAAATCACAAAATTATTTAACCAATTTGGAACCATTAACTCATTGCAATATACAATGTATTATTCTAAATCTATAGGGAATAACTAAGTCTTCGACCAGGCCACATAAATCCATGAAAAACACATCATGTTATTTGTATTCTACAGCTGTGTCAACCTCAATGGAGTGCTATCTTATTATTTATTTCAATCCAATCAAGAAAACTAATAAATTAACTCGAATTTATATCAAATTTCAAGATCTAGGTTTTTGTTTCAGTTACTTAATACTCCCTTAATCAACCACCATATGATTTCTTAGTCAGATGACCATTTTAACTTTGAGATAGGCAAATCATTTTTTTCCTGAAAAGAAAAACAGATTCATTTTATTAATAACAATAACAATGAGTGAGATAGACAAATCATGGATCTTGTAAATATGCTTCTATTTTTACCTATCTTAGTTTTTTGGTTATAGTACTCATAAGTATTTTAACCTCATTGGATTTAATTCTATTATATAATTTTATTTAAGTTCTTGCCATGTGTGTTTTTATTTAAAATATCTTATTTACACTTATTGAGTTATAATTTTTAATATAGGTTTTGTTTTAATCTTGCAAATTATATTTTAAAATCAAATATATTTTATAATATAAACGACATTTATAATAAACATATATAATTTTATCCAATACTAATTTAAATTAATTAATTAATTAAATTAAAATTAAATAATAAACATATTGCACGTGCACCTTACTAGTGAGATAAAATGACCGGATATTCCAAAGAGATATATACCATTGGAATTACCATTGGACTAAGTTCCAATAGTATAATTCTGTTGGAATAACCGTTGGAGTTTTTCCAATGATTATATATATTCCAATGGTATAACTCAGTTAGAATTAGTATTGGAAAAAATATTGGAGTTTTTCCAATGGTTATATATTCCAATGGATAAATAACGTCGGAAATACCGTTGGAATATTTTTCCATTGGAATTTCCATTGGATTTTGCCATTCCAATGACCATTTTACCAACGATGCATTTTATGTTGGAATCGATAAATCCAATGGTAATTGGCCAAATTCCAACAGATTTTTTCCGTTGGAATTTTCTTGTTTTCTTGTAGTGTCTCTTAAACCCGACCAATGTATATTAAAGTATCTGTGCTTTCCAATCTATTTTTCTTTATGGATCCAATGCCTCTTATCTCCCCTGGAGCTTCATTTCCTCCAAATATAACTTTTGCTCCTCTTGACTTCTTATTCCCAGTCATGTGACTGGAACATCCACTATCCATGTACCAGGTTCCTCGGCACTCAGTTGTTCCATGAACCTGTAATCAAGGAAATCAAGTTTTCGATACCCAAACCTGTCTGGGTCCTGAGGGGTTAGCACTATAAGGTGATCCAACCAATCTATAGCCAAATGATCTGACTCTAAGAGGTTGCCACCTATTGGTTCCATAATCATAATGAATCTTGGCAAATTGCTTAGGATCTTTAGGCACATACAACTATCTCTTTTGTCTGTATGCCTGCGAGTGTGCTGGTGCATTTGCTCTTTTTGGATATTATGGAAACTTTTGTATATAATGAGCATTGTGCTTGGGTGCATATTTGTCGTTGATATTGGTTCTTTTACCTAGGGAGTGACCTATTTTGAGTCTGAGGTCTTTGCCACTTGGGCTTGTATCCCTTAGAACTTGGTTGATATCTCATTTGATTATTCCAATCAGCCTGACTAGGATAATTTCTAACCATTCCCTTCATATGGTTTTCTCTTCTGAAACCTCTGGAGCTTTTGGTAGTTCTGCTTTGCCTTCACAGAATATTTCCAGTTTGGAGTCTGCGTTGATGGACTCTTCTGAATTTTGTTTCCGCTGTCCTTTCAGAATACCCAACTGGCTTTTTGCCATTGCTTTTTTATAGTGAGGCCAAGATATGTGTGCTTGTGATTGAAAGTGTGTGCAACATATGGCGCTTTTGCCTTTTAGACTCCTTTATTACTTGAGGATCCTTTCTCCAGAATCACTCTTGGAGTTTGAGCATTGACAAAGAAATTAAATCCTAAGTCTGCCTTATCTTCTATTTCCTTTCGAATCATCATTAATTCATCCAATGTTTTGGATGATTTACTGAGTGATGCAATCACATTTTCAACTCTTTCCCCTCTTTTCCTTTTTGGCTAAGTCTGCCTTGACCTTAGCTATCTCAGCCTTCAAGAGTACTCAACTCTTCAGTTAGCTGTGAGTTTTGGCTTTTGAGCTGGCTGTTTTCCTCATTTAAGAATGTGTGAGGATTTTATGTGCTCAAAGTCTTTCATCATTTTGCCTAATGAATCATAAAGATCTGTGGGTGATGAAGTGTGTGTGTCACTGTCACTATCATGAGAATGTGAGCTAGATGAGTTAGAATCTACCTCATCTTCTTGTTCTTTGGCCATGAGACATATCAAAGTCTCTTCTTCTGTGTCTGAGGAATAGTATGCCTCATCATTGCTTTATCATGCAGCTCAGCCGTCTCCTTCCACTTGGTTGTGTCAGTTTCAACATCCATCATGGGTTTCTTCTTTTCTTGTCTTTTTTTTTCTCCGAAGACCTTTCTTTCTTCCTCATTTTTGTATTTATTGAGTGGTTGATAGGAACAGTCAACAACAAAGTATCTGGCTATCGCAATTCAAAGACGGGTTCTCTTTACGGTAATAAGCTCTCTAATATTTAGTGTAGGTCCCAAGGGGTGTAAGTGTAAGGTTTAGAAGGGGGGTTGAATAAACCTTACCAAATTTTCGATTTAGGCCTTTTAAATCTCTGAGTTCTACAGTTGTGTCCTTGATGGACAATCGAATTAGTCACTCAAATAGAGTTAATCTCTCAATGATTTTCGAGGAAATTTGTTAATAGAGTAACTCATTGTTGGCTATAAATTGACTCAACTGTGGTTTTGTTTTCAATGGAAGACTTAACACCCTTAAGTTTGATTAAGCAAGTTTTTCTGACTTGATTTAGTACTTATAGATTATCAAATGGATAGCAAATTTATCGTGAGATATAAGCAATTAAAAGTGCGAGAAATTTAAATCTTTGAAATGTAAATGACACACAAAAGTTTTTATAGAGGTTCGAAGATGGGGTAATTCTTCTACTCCTCTCTTCTCCAACTCCGGAGGAATCCACTAAGTAATGATCGAGTTTACAAAGTGGTAGCAGATCCGGATACAAGTCTTGATCACAACAAACCCGACTTGATCCTTTGGGACTCGATGAGACGCTTGATCACTCGGTGGCTTCTCGTGCGACTCGGCTTCTTCACAGGCATTTGCCTTGCACTCTGACTCACTTGCTTAAGCACTTTGGATTTGATCACGAAGCCCTCCAAGAGCTTAAGACTTGGTTGACCTTGAACCTTTCTACAATCCTTCCGGAATGTAGACCCCTTGTTTTTTAAAGGTTTCCTCTTCAATTGGTTGAAGTCCTCTTTCCTTCACGAGGTAAGTGTTGGATTGATGTTCTTGAAGTGTAGGCTTGAGGATTGAGAATGTTTCGAGTTTTTGATAAGCTTGTATATCTTCACGTATGTGTCATTCATCATTCTTCTCAAACAAGTTCCTCGGCCTTTTATAGTGAACTTTCAAAAATTTGCCCGTTGAAGAGATAGGCTCATTTTTGAAAGTCACTTTGCGATCGTTGGCTTGCGTTCTTGGAATTGCCATTTCCTCGTATGAATTGTTTTATCACCTTTTGAGTTCTAACACGGTGTAGTGCTTCCCATTGGTTCATTCCTTTTGCACGCTTCGGGGTGAGCACTCCAAGAAAGGTGGTATGGAGATATTACTTGTTTAAGTAAGTCTCTTGATTTACGTAACGGTTCTTTTCTGATTATCTCGACTGATTTGCATTTCCTTGCTTTCCCCAGGTGACTTAGAGTCGACTTCCAATCATGGATGACTCTTTGTCACTTGACTTGAGACTTGGCTTCTCTTGAGTTGACTTGGTGATGTTCCACTTTGCATCTGTTGCTTCTTGATCGAGTTCTGTCTGCTCTTCTTTCTTTGTACTCTGTTGTCAGTGAGTTTTCCTTCAAGCCTTGAGGTTGTCTTCTTGCAAGTTGGAGCGTAGTGACTTAACTCGGCTTGGCGGCTCTAATTGTTACAATACATTTTCTGACAAGAATTGGGGAGCCAACTTTCTATTCTAAGTTTTACATGGCATTCATCAAAATCTAAACAATAAAATTCCTAACAATTTCCCCCTTTTTGATGATGCCAAAACTTAAATCATACAAAGATGCGATAACAAAGATACATACGGATAGTGTATTGACATAGAATGTATGCGCATAATCAATCTTTTTATTGATCATATCATTCTTGTACTTAACACAATTTGTTTACAAGGTGTATCGAGTATGTAATTGTCTTCACAAAAAATAGAAAATTTATAGCTATATTACGGAAGACTTACATTGTATGTATTTACATATAAAATACACGAAGGGTTGGACAAAGACAACACTTCATCTCCTTATTGTCTCATTCTTTCATCTTGATCAAGCATCTTCTTCTCTTCTTCTCTTCTTCTCGTCATCATTTGCCTTCTTTTTCTTCTCATATGCCTTCTGGCAGCTTCATCTTTCCTTATTCTTTCTGTCTCTCCGCCATAGCTGAGTTTGTCTCTTGTTTTCTTCTTCTATCCTTTTTGCATACTCGGCGTTGGTTTTAGCCACTTGCAAGTTCGCCACATGGTCAAGCCCAACCCAAAGTAGATCCCTCCTTTCTTTCCCGGATCTACGTATTCAATATTCTTGGGCGAGGCCTAGGTGCGAAGCTTCTTCCTCCATCGCCGCTTCTTCCTCTACCTGCGGGCGTATCTTGTCTTTGGGGCTTCTTCTTTCGGTGAGTGCCGCGGAGTGAGTGACAGAGTGATCGCGATTAGGTTGTCTCTGTCTGTCCTTCTTCACATAATGTGAGACCCTTTTCCCGATACGAGTCCCAAGCTTGAGCCGGGGACATATTTGCAAAATATCCTTGATTCGAGCGTTTTGAATTCGTCAACCGATCTTGGCTCTGTCCCGAGCATACGAAATGGCATACGTGTCTCTGTCATTTGGAATGCCTCCGTGTTCTTTCAAGATGTTCATCACCCTGGCATCCATTCTTCCTTCCACCTCCTTCATCCCCTGCTTCAATTGCCTTTCTCTTCTCGGCCATAGATACAAAGCAGAGTGTTGGAGTGGCGAGTCACGGGGAGTTTTTCGCTTATAATGTCGGTGTGTGAGGACCTGTTGGGGGTTTGTGCAATCATCAAGGTCATATCTTTTGATCCTTCCCCTCGCAGATTTTCCTTTCTTGATTTCAAAATTTCCTCGGTGATTTTCCCTTGTCATTTTGTTCCCTTGTCATTTGCTCTTTCTTTCTTTTCGACAGATTTTCTTTGCTTTAAGGTATTCCTCTTCCCCCTTTTTGGCATCATCAAAGGATAGAGGAACCCCAGGGAACATCTTTGGCAAGCATGAAGTCGAGTCTTCGATAGTTGAATTTTGCTTCAAGTCTGCGTTTGCGTTGTATCGCACCGCGAATTGAACCGAGTAGCGTTGGATTCTGGCGATATCGGCTTCATCTCGGCCATGAGAAGGCTGAATTTTCTTGTCATGTGTTCTTCCAAACGCTGTATATCATTTGCATTACGCTCCGCTCACGCGAGCTTGATCTCGGCGGTGTGAGCTTCGTGCATATGTTCAATGTGTTCCCTTGCCTTCGTTTCGCATCAACATTTTCGACTCTCCACACCGCCGACTTGTTGAATAAGGTTCAAGTATCTCACCTGTTCCACACGCATTGATTCTTCTTTTGCCACCATTCCCTTACCCTCGATTGTGATGCCTCTCAAGTCGGTTTGTAAGGTTGGCATCTCTGTTGTCCAATCGCATGTCCAAAGAGGCGATGCCTCTCCATCTTTTCAACTTCAACAAAGAGTGCCTTGAACACTTCTCGCACTTGGTGATTCATTGCGGTGATGGCCATACTGACGTCGAAATCAAAATCAAAATCGGGTGTGATAGCGTGCTTGCTCATTTCGACTCTTCGTGGAGTTCTCGTATCTCCGGTGAGAAAGGGAAAGATTCCACAAAGGATTCATCACCGCCAACCGGGATTTGTTCGATGATAAGCGGTGGGCGTGAAGTTCTTTTGGGAATCGATCCAGTGCATCTTGAGAAGCGGGAGCGGTGGTCTCTGGTTGGTTGGGTTTGGTTGTGAAGTAGATCCGGCTTCGAGCCTCAGTGTCTTAACGACCGTTGGTCTCACTGATTTTTCCATATTAGTAGACTTGTCCTCGGCCTTATCGGCGCGTCATCGGACGATGATGAGATTTCTAGTGGTGGCTCATCATCAAAGTTAAACGTTTGACGAGTAGTCTTGGGATCGACTTGCTCGTGCATGGAACATCCGCGGTGAGTCTTTTGGATTTGTCATGGGGTTGACTCGGCTTCTTCGCGCCCGATCCCGAGGAAAAGTGACATCGGGGTTGTCCTGGGAATCATGAAGTGCGCGATCTCCTTCTCGGATGGGTCGATGATTGCGGGAGGATGTTCTCTACTTGACCTCTTTACCCCGGGGAAGTCTCAACCTCCCGTGGGCCTTCATTTCCTCCAGTCTCTCTGCTGCGAGGCCTTGGTCCTCCCTTTCGACGAGTGTCATTTGTCTTAGGGTCTTTACGATGGCATCCATTGGAGTCTCAACCCCATGGATTGCACTTTCATCGCCAGTGTTAACTCCCGGTACATTCCTTCTTGCCTCGACGCATCGGCGGCGTCATTAGCCTTCGGAGCGGTTGGCACCTCGGTGAGAGACAGTCTCAATCGCCCGAGCTTCGTTGATGGCAACTTCTTTTGTTCTTCTAGTGATTGTAATTTCTCTTCTTCGCCTACTTGCTTCTTTGTCGAGTCATCTGCAGCATCCTCCGTCCTTGCTGCGGTGGAGGAGTTCCCCCCTCGGCGCACTGGTGAGTGACTTGGAGTGGGGTCACTCGTCTCGGACTTCCGGCTGTTGCAATTGATGGTTCAGCCGTTGGGGGGTGGTAGCACACCTTCAATAGGGGTTGGCTCGATTGGGGTCCCCATTGTCCCGGTTTCATCGCCATTTCCCTTATTGCCTTCCTCCGAGTGAGCTGGGAAGTGGTAGAAGAACATCGGTGGCTATTTGTCTTTGAACCACTCCCATTGGATCGATTTCAGTGTGTTTTGGAGGACTCTCTGGTCCCTCCATCGAGTCTTTGCTCGTGAAGGATTCTTGATTCATGCAATGCTTGTTGCATCGCATTTTTTCGTGGCGCGCAGACATTCTGCAGTTCCTCATCACTTTCAGAGAAGACATCAAGGAGAGGATGGAAGTGTTCTAGGGTGCGGAGATAGGGCGATACTTGCCTTCTCACGTGCTTCGGCTTCTTGACTTGCTTTGATCTCTCCCTGTCCTTGTAGATTTGCGGGATGTCTAAGCGGTTGTCCTCATCAAGTCTTTGGGAGCACAGTGGTCGCCCTGAGGAAATTTAGCGAGTTCCTCTTCTTCTTCTATGAATTCGAGCCGTTGGAACTGTTCCCTTGACTTGCTCAACTTCCATTTTCTCCACTCACGCAGACGATTTTGGATGTCCGGGTAAGGTGGGGATAGGATCATTACATCACTATCCGCTTGGGCTGGTTCTTCTTGAGTTTAATTTGTGTGAGCTACGGTTTGTGTCTTCGAGTTGCCTCTGCGATCACCTTCAAGAGACTTGGCTGTTTCATCAACTACATCCGGAGACTCTACTTCTCCGAGTCTCAGTATTTGTGCTAGCCGAGTAGCCGACTCATTTGGTTTCTCTGTTCGGACCGCTTGACGAGTCTTCTTCGTCTCTGGTTTGTACCGGGGAATTTCAGTTCGGGCGGCGTCCTTCGAGTCTTGGGCGGCGGGGCGGTGCTTGTGTTTGTTTACGAGGAGCTGGCCGTCTAGGCTTGTCGGTTCTCCTCCTTTTGACGATCGGAGAAGGTATTTGGGAGTCCTTCTCGATCGCCGCTGCAGGGCAGAGTGACATGGGCTGGGGCGGTGACTCTGCTGCGGCGGGAGCATGTTTGGTTTTCTTTTCTTTGGGGGCGGAGATTTCTTGGCAAACAAGTGCAGGGCGGCTTTCTTCTTAGTTGGAGAGGAGAGGTTTGTGTCTTCGGGTGGTGATTCCCCCTCACCAGTGTCGCTCTCTTGGCGTAAGCTCGTTTCGAGCACCGGAGAGGTTAGCTCAACATCCTCTTGTTAACATGGAATGCTTTCCCATGTCCGAGAGGGACTCCTTTCACCTCCAATAGTCGGCCAATCACTAGGCCATATCCCGGGATCCTCCAAATGACCCATCTTCTTTGAAGGACTTGTTTCCCACGTTAAGCAGGTCTATTTTGTAGATAAACTCAGCCCGGTTTATCTTCTTTTGCTCGAGTATTGCGGCCATCACGGTCGGCTTTGCCTTTGATAGTTGGTCAAAGTGCGCCAAATTTGATGTCGATACATTTGGCAACTATGTCCAACAATTTGTGATAATCCTCCTTCAGATCTTTTGTTTGTTTTGTGTATATAATTTTATCGGCAAGGTCGGACTTGGCTATTTCCTTCCATGCGTCGCCCAAGTTTACATCAGCTTCCTTAATCTCGGTTGCTCCTTCACTGGGTAGTGAGCAATATTCAGCCAAATCCTTGGCGGTGATAGTGTTGCTTCCCGTGAACAGATGACTTTATTCCTTCGTCGTGAATTTCAAAGCATTCACGTAGAATTGTGCGACCTCTTCCACATAGGTCATAGGATATTCAGCGTTAGAAACGGTTTGATCTGGCGTTTCTAACTTCTCCGTGATTTTCTTCACCAGGGTGTCGTCGGACCCCTGCTTCACCATTCGTCGAAATCCGCGGTCGAACCGGTGTGGATTTGTTTTCCCAACTTGGTAAAGTCATACGTTGGTGCCATTTCTAGAATAATTTCAAGGAAAAGTTCAGAAATTTGATTTGAAGGTTGATAGGGTTTCGAGAGTATTTGCCTTTGCCTTTTGAGAGAAAGAGATTGAACAGTTTTTAGAAGTGTGAGAGAGAAACAGGCGAAAATGGTTTAAATATGGTTTATGAAAGGGCGTGCGGAGCGGTTTTTGAATCGTGATCGAAATCAACGGCTTGGATTTCGCACGCATATTGAGCAGATTCATGTCTCGTATTTAATGCGGCAAAGCATTTATATCCAATCATAGGCTTGATGTGCGGCTTTTTATGTCCGTACACATCATCATTATCTTTGACGTGTCTCTTAAAACATTCCCGCTTAAGTCAAAACGATTGCGTTTTTGTCACTTTGCTCATAAGTTATTCAACTTATCTCTTAGCCGATTAAACTCTGCTTCTCACATTTCTCTTAGTGATTGACTATATCGGTGACTTGGTATAGTGACTTTCCGATCTGGTGATTCTTGGTGATTTTTGTTTTCGACTCTTTTTCACCTTCTTTCTGTTCCATTTCTTTTCTTTGATTCTTTCGTGTCTCGGCTTAGCTCAATTAGCCCCAACTCATGTTTGAGTTCTTCAAATCTTGACTCATATAATGGTTTTGTGAAGATGTCGGCTAGTTGTTTGTCGGTTGAGATATATTCCAAGATAATGTCCTTCTTTTCAACATGATCTCTTATGAAATGATATCGACATCAATATGTTTTGTTCTTGAGTGCAACACAGATTTTGAGTGATTGCAATGGCACTTGTGTTATCACACATGATTGGAATTTCTTTTTCTTCAACTTCATAGTCTCTGTTCTTTGTCTCATCCATAGGACTTGGGCACAACATTTTGCCGCAGCCTATGTATTCTCGCCTCATTTGTAGAGGTGGCTATTGAGTTTTGCTTCTTGCTAAACCAGGAAATTAGTCATTTCTAGCATTTGACATGTGCCGAAGTACTTTTTCTGTCCACTCGCATCCAAAGGCATAGTCAGTCCGAATAGCCAATTAGCTTGAATCCACCTTCCTTTGGATACCATAGGCCTACTTCTTGGCTTCCTTTTAAGTATCTCAATATTCTCTTAGTCATAAGTCATATGGCTCTCTTTTGGAGCAGATTGAAATCTTGCACATACACCTACAAAGAAAGGTGATGTCCGGCTCGCTAGCCGTGAGATAGAGCAATGATCCAATAAGTGCTCAGTATCTTGTTTGATCTGAGGCTTGCCATCCGCATCCATGTCCATTTTGGTGATGTGTTCATTGGTATTTTTACGAAGACTTCTCCTCCATACCAAACTTCTTCATTAAATCTCTGGTGTATTTCGTTTGACTTATGAAAGTTCCATCCTTCATTTTGTTTTACTTGAAGTCCAAGGAAGAATGTCGGCTCTCCCATCATGCTCATTTCAAATTTACTTTGCATGAGGTTTGAGAATTTTTCACACTGACTCTTTGTTAGTGGATCCAAAAATGATGTCATCCACATATATTTGAATAAGCAATAGATACTCTTCTTGTCTTGAATTCGAAAAGTGTTCTATCTACTTTTCCTTTTGTGAATCCATTTTTGTCGGGGAATTGTGACAGGGTATCATACCATGCTCTGGGTGCCTGTTTCAATCCGTATAGGGCTTTCTTGAGTTTGTATACCTTGTCTCCAAGAGTCTTCTTCTCATATCCTGGAGGTTGTTCAACATACACTTCTTCTTCCAATAAACCATTAAGGAATGCACTCTTTACATCCATCGATATACAATAAAATTCTTGTGAGTGCATAGGCAAGAAACATCCTTATAGCTTCCAATCTTGCTACAGGGGCAAATGTTTCATCAAAATCTATCCCTTCTTCTTGGCAATATCCTTTGGCTACCAGTCTTGCTTTGTTTCTTACCCACAGAGCCTTCCTCGTTCATCTTATTTCGAATACCCATTTGGTTCCAATAACATTTTGATGTATGGGTCTTTGTACTAATTCCCATACTTTATTTCTCTCAAACTGATTCAACTCTTCTTGCATAGCTTGAATCCAATGTGTGTCGTTCAATGCTTGTGACACATCTTTGGGCTCTATTTTTGCGAGATGAAACATGTGAACATTGCTTCTTGTTGGGTTGGATCTTGTCTTGACACCTTCTCTTATATTTCCAATGACAAGTTCGTGGATGGTCTCAGCCATCTTATGTCGAGTTGAAATAAGTTAGCTGGATTGATCGACTTGCGATTGTGTTCTTTGTGGTCGCTCTCTCGTGATCACTCATTGCAGATTTTCCATTTGCTTTTGAGATTCAGCTATCTCATCCTCTTCGAATTGATAATCCTCGCCTACCTTTCAAAGATAGGGACTCTTCTGTAAGGTTGGATGATTCAAACTTATCGCCTAACTCTTCAATGTCTTCCCCATTTACATTTGGCTCATCGAATACTACATGAATGGATTCTTCGTAACCATAGTTCTTTTGTTGAGTATTCGTAGGCTTTGCTTTGTTGAGTATCTAAGAAGATACCCTCATCGATTTAGCATCAAAAGCCTTTAGGTTGTCTTTGCCATTGTTGTGGATGAAGCATTTACATCCAAATATCCTGAAATATGCAACATTTGGTTTTCTTCCGATCCAGGATCTCATAGGGAGTCTTTGTCATTTGTCTATTTATCATACATCTGTTTGGGTGTAACAATTTGTGTTGATTGCTTTCCACCCAAAATCTTTTTGGTAACCCTGCTTGACTAACATGGTCCTTCTTGCCGCTTCTTTGAGGGTTTGTTCTTCTTCTCGCAACTCCATTCTCTTTGTGGAGTCCTTGCGGTGATAGTTCATGACCAATACCATTCTCAATACAAAAGATCGAGTTATTATTCCATTGACAAACTCGGTTCCTCTATCCGATCTTATTTTGATAATGGTTTGACTCTTCTCATTTTGTATCCTCTTCATCAATTTGTGGTAGCTTTTGTAGAGTTTCTTTCTTCTTGCACATGAATATTGTCCATGTATATCTTGAGTAGTCATCTACTACCACCAAGGTGTATTTCTTTCCACTTATGCTTCTTTGGTTCCACTGGGCCAAATAGATCCATATGAAGCGGATGCAATATTCTTGTTGAGGATGAGCATGTCTTTTCTTTGAACGACGACTTGATTTGTTTTCCCTTCGACATGCGTCACATATACTCTCCTTCTTGTATAATCGAGTCCGGAAGTCCTTCCACAAGATGACTTCTTGCTAGCTTGTTAATTGTTTTGAAATTCGGGTGACTCGGCTTTTTGTTGTACATGCCAACTTGATTCAATTTGTGCTCTTTGCTAGTAAACAGTCTTTGGGTGTTGCGGTTGACCAATCCACTACATACATATTTTTTGTCTACATCCTTGCAAAGACAACTTCATTTGATTCAATATTTTTGATTTGGCATATTCCCATGTTGAATCCAACATTGTAGCCTTTGTCACGAGTTGATGATGCTTAGTAAATTGAAGTTTAGTCCTTCAACATATGCAACATCCGTGATTTCTAAACCATTCCTTTTGATGGATCCAATGCCTCTTATTTCACCAGGAGCTTCATTTCCTCCAAATATGACTTTTGCTCCTTTGACTTCCTTGAATTTTGATGATTTCTCTTATTTCTGTCATATGTCCGGAATGACCACTATCCATGTACCAGGTTCCTTGGCACTGTTTGTTCCTTGAACCCGCAATCAAGGAAATTAAGTTTTAGGTACCCATTCTTGTCATCTGGGTCCGAGGGGTTAGAATTATAAGATGATCCAACCAACCTATAGCCAAATGATTTGACTCTAAGAGGTTGCCATCTATCGAGGTGCCATAATCATAATTAATCCTGGCAAATTGCTTGGGGAGTCTCCAGGTTCATACGGTGTCTCTTTTGTCTCGTATGCTGCATATGTGTTTTAGCAATTGCCTTTCTTGGGTAATTGTGGTGTCTTTGAGTGTAGTGCCTAGGTGCATATGTGTCTTTGATGAAAGCTCTTATGCTTTTGGAATGGCCTTTGTTGAGTTCTAGGCCTTTGCCATTTGGGCTTGTATTCCATAAGTCTCAGCCGATAGTTCACATTATTCCAATCGACTTGGCTTGGATATTTTCTACCATTCCCATCATATGTATTTCTTTTATGAGTTTTTCGGGATTTTTGGTAGCTCGCTTCTTCTTTCTGAGTATTTTTGTTTGGAGTCTCATTTGAGGACTCATTTGAATTTCTTCTCGTTGTCCTTTCAAAGACTCTCAATCGGCCGTTTTTTCCTTTTCCTTAGTAACCAAGGCCAGTTTTTTCTTAGTATTGTGCTTTGGATTGAAAGTGTGTGCAACATTTAGAGTTTTGGATTTTTTGATTCTTCATGACTTAAAGATCCTTTTTCCAAAATTACTCTTGAGGTTTGACATGGCACAGGAGGAATTAAATCCTAAGCCTGTCTTGTCTCCACATTCTCTTTGACTCATAATAAGATCATCCAATGATTTAGATGCCTTAGTGAATGAGGCAATAACATTTTTGAGGTCATTCTCCTCTTTTCTATAGCAGCAATTTTCGCTATTAATTTACCATTTTCACTTTTTAAACTTTTATTCTCATCGCCTATTTGACTTAGAGTACTCGGCTCCTTAGTCGACTTTGAGTTTTGACTTTTGAGTAGGCTGTTTTCCTCATTCAATAGTGTGTGTGAGGTTTTAATGTGCTCAAAATCTTTCATCATTTTGCCTAATGAATCATAAAGAGAGTGGGTGATGAAGTGTGTGTGTCACGATCACTATCACTAGTGTCCGAGCTTGTTGAGTTAGATTGTACCTCATCTTCTTGATCTTGTTCTTTGGCCATTAAGCGGATCAAGGCTTCTTCTTCGAGTCACTTGAGTAGTCACTTCTTTGCTCTCGAGTGTTGTCTCTCTTGACTTATTTGTCTCGTGATCTCTGCGACCATCATTGCTTTTTCTTCTCTTGTCTTCTTTCTCTCAAGACCTTTCTTTCTTCTTCGTTTTTCGTACTTGTTGACTACAGGATATGAGCGATCAATGGCATAGTGACCTGGTTGTCTACAATTCCAACATAGGTATTGACCTTTTGATCGACTCTTTCTATTCTTGAGTTGTCACCTTTGATACTCGACTTGTTGATGATCGTTTCTCTTGGTTGGCCTATCATCCCTTGATTTGGAGGGAGCCGAGTGTCTTCTCGGAGGATTCACCCTTTCCTCTCTTGTAGTTCTTGTTAAAGAACTTGTTAAATCTTTTAACCATCGGGCTATTTCTTCCGGGTCAATTGATTACTCTTTGACCTCGACTCTCCTTCCATCTTTGACAACTAGAGCGTTTGTTTTGGGTACGCTTGTCTCTTCCTGGTCTTTCCTTCTCACTCAAACTCGTAGGCCGAGAATAACTCATGATTGGATGTCTTTGATAGGTCCATGGAGTGTCTCAATGCCATGGCCTTCATTTCCCATTCAATTTGGAAGACTTTTAGGATCTTCATACACATTTTTCTCGTGTATATTCCTTTCCAAGTGTAGACTGACTCATTTGTGATTTACGTAAACCGAGCATCCAGTTGATCCAGGTTTTCTCCCGAGGTCATTTTAAAGTTCTCAAATTTTTGTATGACCACGATAGTTTGTTTTCTTTGATTTGCTCCGAGCCTTCGCAAATCAATGTCGGTTTGTCCTGCATTTCCTTAGCCGTTTTGCAAGATTTCACTTTATTGAACATGGCTTTGTCAAGGTTTTGTAAAGAATGTCCTTGGCTACATTGTCCAGGTTGTATCTTTTTGTCATCATTTGTCCACTCGGTTCTTGGTTTTCAACCATGACCGGTCCAGTTCTTTGCATCTTCTTCCCCTTCAAATTGCAACTCTTCGTCATGTTGTGTTCACCTTTAATATTTGCAGAGGCCCATCTTCTATCACTATCCACATCTCATCATGTAATCTTTGATAGATGAGCGCATACGAATTTTCCAATCATCAAATTCTTCAATAGTGAACATAGGAACGCGTGTTAGATTTGCTTCCATGATAATAACTTTTAATGATAGAAAAGAGTTTTGAAAGTTTAAGTATCTTGAAGCAGACTTTTGAAAAATTTGGAGATCTAGTTCAAGAACTAACCAGTGCGGAGGGTTCAATGAACCAACCGCTCCGATACCACTTGTAGGTCCCAAGGGGTGTAAGTGTAAGGTTTAGAAGGGGGGTTGAATAAACCTTACCAAATTTTCGATTTAGGCCTTTTAAATCTCTGAGTTCTACACAGTTGTGTCCTTGATGGACAAATCGAATTAGTCACTCAAGTAGAGTTAATCTCTCAGACTCACTCAATTTTACATTAATAGAGTAACTCGTTGTTGGCTATAAATTGACTCAATTGTGGTTTTGTTTTCAGGAAGACTTAACACCCTTAAGTTTGATTAAGCAAGTTTTACGAGCTTGATTTAGTACTTATAGATTATCAAATGGATAGCAAATTTATCGTGCAGATATAAGCAATTAAAAGTGCAGAAATTTAAATCTTTGAAATGTAAATGACACAATAAAGTTTTTATAGAGGTTCAAGATGGGGTAATTCTTCTACTCCTCTCTTCTCCAACTCCCGGAGGAATCCACTAAGTAATGATCAGTTTACAAAGTGGTAAAGCAGTCCAGATACAAGTCTTGATCACAACAACCGACTTGATCCTTTGGGACTCGATCTGGAGACGCCTTGATCACTCGGTGGCTTCTCGTGCACGACTCGGCTTCTTCACAGGGCGTTTGCCTTGCTACTACTGACTCACTTGCTTAAGCACTTTGGATTTGATCACGAAGCCCTCCAAGAGCTTAAGACTTGGTTGACCTTGAACCTTTCTACAATCCTTCCGGAATGTAGACCCCTTGTTTTTTAAAGTTTCCTCTTCAATGGTTGAAGTCCTCTCCTTCCTTCACGGGTAAGTGTTGGATTGATGTTCTTGAAGTGTAGGCTTGAGGATTGAGAATGTTTCAGTTTTTGATAAGCTTGTATATCTTCACGTGTGTGTCATTCATCATTCTTCTCAAACAAGTTCCTCAGCCTTTTATAGTGAACTTTCAAAAATTTGCCCGTTGAAGAGATAGGCTCATTTTTGAAAGTCACTTTGCAGTCGTTGGCTTGCAGTTCTTGGAATTGCCATTTCCTCGTATGAATTGTTTTATCACCTTTTCAGAGTTCTAACACGGTGTAGTGCTTCCCATTGGTTCATTCCTTTTGCACGCTTCTGGGACTGAGCACTCCAAGAAAGGTGGTATGGAGATATTACTTGTTTAAGTAAGTCTCTTGATTTACTCACAACGGTTCTTTTCGATTATCTCGACTTGACCGCATTTCCTTGCTTTCCCAGGTGACTTAGAGTCGCCTTCCAATCATTGGATGACTCTTGTCACTTGACTTGAGACTTGGCTTCTCTTGAGTTGACTTGACTGATGTTCCACTCACCGTTTGCATCTCACCGCTTCTTCGAGTTCTGTCTGCTTCTTCTTTTTGCCAGACTGTTGTCTCTCGTGAGTTTTCCTTCAAGCCTTGATTGTCTTCTTGCAAGTTGGAGCGTAGCGACTTAACTCGGCCTTGGCCGGCTCTAATTGTTACAATACATTTTCAAACAAGAATTGGGGAGCCAACTTTCTATTCTAAGTTTTACATGGCATTCATCAAAATCTAAACAATAAAATTCCTAACATTTAGCTCTCTCGTGGTCACTCTCTTTGGTGGTCTATCTTCCTTGGTCTTAGAAGGAGTTGAGTGTCTTTCGGAGGTTCCACCCTTGTTTCTTTTATAGTTCTTGTTAAAAACTTGTTGAATCTTTTAACCATTAGGGCAATCTCATCTTGGTCAATGATGTCCTTGGATTTAGCTTTCTTGGATTCTTGACCATTAGAGCAAATTGTCTTGGATAAATCTATCTCTTCTTGATCTTTCCTTCTTAGCTCAAATTCATATGCATTTAAGTCTCGAGAATAGTATATGGTTGGAGGTTCTTGTCAAGTCCATGGAATGCCTCAAGGCCACCACTTTCATTTCCCACTCGATTGAGAGTGCCCTAAGGATTTTTAATTCATACACATCTCCTTATGTGTGTATTCCTTACCCAGTTGAAAGCTCATTTGTAATCTCTGTAATCCATCTTGATCCATAGTTTCACCTGTAAGCATTTTAAATTTTTGAATTTTTGTATAGCAACAATTAGTTTATTTTATTTAATTTGCTCTGATCCTTCGCAAATTAAAGTTAACTTCTCCCATATCTCACGAGCAGTTCTGCATGATTTCACTTTGTTAAACATTGCTTTATCAAGAGTTTTGTAAAGAATGTTCTTGGCAACATTGTCCAAGTTATATCTTTTTCTCTCTTTGTTGGTCCATTCACATCTAGGCTTTTCAACCACAGCAGGCCTTGGTGCCGCAGGTTCTGCAACAACCTCTCCTTCAGCAGCGGGGGCAGTAGCTCTCATAGCTGCATTCACTTTCATGATTTGTATGGGTCCATCTTCAGTAATCAGTGCGGAAGGTTCTTTGAACCAACCACTCTGATACCACTTGAAGGTCCCAAGGGGTGTTTGTGTTAAGTCTAGAAGGGGGGTTGAATAGACTTAACCAATTTTCGATTATTGATTCTTAAATCGAGTTTTAACACAAGTCGCCTAAGTCCTTGAGGGACAGCTTAGTTAAACCTCAACAGTAGAGTTAACCACTCAACAGACTCGATTGAGCTATTTATAGAGTAACTCAGCTGAGTGAAGTGAACGCTTTTAAAATACAGCTAACTTGGTTTTACAACGGAAGTCTTACACCCTTAAGTTGAAATATATTTTACAACACTTGTTTTAGTTAAGTTATTATCGTTGACTTAGCAAATTTAACAATCAAGCAAAATAGTAATAACTAAGAAGTAAATCGAAAGCAAATAAACACAGAGCAATTTTATAGTGGTTCGAGGATGGGGTAATTTGTCTACTCCACTATTCTTCAACCCCTGGAGGTAATCTACTAATGCAACAATGAGTTACAAAAAGGATAAACGGTCCGACCAAGCCTTGATCACACAACCGGATTTATTCATGGGACTCGACTCTTCACAAGATAATTGTCCTACTACTTGACTCCTTTGACTTCCGGGATTTGATCACGAAGCCTTCTAACGGATCCAAAGCCTGGTTCTAGCTTGAACATCGTTGCACTTCCTTCCATACTTGAATGTGCAAACCTATTTGTCTTTAAACAAGTTTCCCTTCAACATCTAGAAACTTTTCTTCCCTTCACTTTGAAAGTGTTGGTTAGATAGTCTTCAAATTTTAGGCTTGAGTGTATTGCTTGAGCGTATTTTGCTTTTGCTTTCTTTGCTCAGTTGCTTGAATGTTGCAGGTATTGTGTCTTGCAAAAGTATCCTCTTTCATAAACTCCTCAGCCATTTATAGTGACAGTTCAAAAATGTACCCGTTGAAGAGATAGATGCATTTTCAAACTCCACTTCATGGTCGTTGGCTTGTCTTATTGTGCGTGAGATGATGTTGACCCAACTTGGTTTAATGCTCGCAAGTTTGCCACGAACCATTGTAGGTGTGCGGGAACATCCATTGGTTCCCAACCTTTTGTACTCTTTTAGCAAAACAATTTTTAAGGTTGCGATCTGCATCTTCTTTCCTCTTTCAAGTAATATTTTAACTTTGCTTATAAACGAAAATCTTTAACTTTCGGAGTCATTTTTTCTTGAACCCCTTTGTGAGTCTTCTCCAAACATCCGGGAGTAACTTAGTGTAAGTCCAAGAGGCTACGATAATCTAGAGGGGGAAATTTGAATAGATTATCTCCATCTTTTCGATTTTACCCTCTTTTTCGAACCGAATGCTCGGAGACAATAATAAAGGTGCGAAATGTAAACAACACACGTCGATTTATAGAGGTTCAACCCACCTAGGGCCTAATCCTCTACCACCCCAAGATATCCGTGATGGATTTCAAAAAGAAAAAGAATTTTATTAATTACCAAAATTAATACAAACTTAACTTACAACACCTTGAAGAGCACCACAATCTTCTTCAACACCACCGTTGGAGATTACCACAATCTCCCTTTAAAGATTACCACAATCTTCCTTCAACGGCACCTTGTGAAGATTACCACAATCTTCAACCTTGAAGAATACCAAATTCTTCAACAACTCTCAACAAGAAGATTACCACAATCTTCTCACACCTAGCACCTAGATCACCCAAGTGTATTCTTACCACAAGAATATTCACAAGGATGTCTTGTGTTGAATGATGACCAAAAATCAAGATTACAACTCAATAATGAATATTACAATATGAGTGCAAAGTGTAATCAAGAATAGCCTAGACCTCAAGAATGTGAAAGTGATAAGCTAGGCAAAATTACAATAAGAGTAATAACTATGAAGAACAAATATTTGCTTGAAGTGTATCTTGTTGTATTGTATCTCAATTGTTGTATTTGTTGCTCCAAAACTTCCTCTATTTATAGGAGATGATTGATCAAGCATAGGCTCTTCTCGGGGATTGAAAATCTACAGAAAAATACAATTAAAATCAAGAATATAGCTGTTAGAAATCAATCCCACATTCTTTGTCAAACGGTCGAATTTTTTCTTTGTCAAAAGATAGAGCGACGGTCGCACAAATATAGATGTTTGAAGAACACAAAGAAAAATAACATCTGGGCGACCGGTCGGGGGACTTCGATCGACCTTGACCCGACCGGTCCCCCCTCATTGGTTTTTAGAGATTGCAAGTTCTGTTTCAATATAAACGTTCGGTATCGGTCGACAGGGGTGCGACCGACGACGACGCCGTCGTCGGCCGGTCGACTGTCCATTTTCACTGGCTGTCTCAATTTTTATTCCAAAATTCATCTTCGTGTACGGGTTGCCGTAGGGCCTAATCCTCTACCGCACTTTTGATACCACTTGTAAGTCCAAGCAGCTACGATAATCTAGAGGGGGTGAATAGATTATCTCCATCTTTTCGATTTTAGCCTCTTTTTCGAACCGAATGCTCAAAGACAATAATAAAGGTCCGGAATGTAAACAACACACGTCGATTTATAGAGGTTCAACCCACCTAGGGCCTAATCCTCAACCACCCCAAGATATCCGGATGGATTTCAAAAAGAAAAAGAATTTTATTAATTACCAAAATTAATACAAACTCAACTTACAACACCTTGAAGAGCACCACACTCTTCTTCAACGCCACCTTTGGAGATTAACACAATCTCCTTTGAAGATTACCACAATCTTCCTTCAATGGCACCTTGTGAAGATTGCCACAATCTTCAACCTTGAAGAATACCAAATTCTTCAACACCTCAACAAGAAGATTACCACAATCTTCTCACACCTAAGCACCTAGATCACCCAAGTGTATTCTTACCCCAAGAATACTCACAAGGATGTCTTGTGTTGAATGATGACCAAAAATCAAGATTACAACTCAATAATGAATATTACAATATGAGTGCAAAGTGTAATCAAGAATAGCCTAGACCTCAAGGATGTGAAAGTGATAAGTTAGGCAAAATTACAACAAGAGTAATAACTATGAAGAACAAATATTTGCTTGAAGTGTATCTTGTTGTATTGTATCTCAATTGTTGTATTGGTTGCTCCAAAACTTCCTCTATTTATAGGAGATGATTGATCAAACATAGGCTCCTATTGGGGATTGAAAATCTACAGAAAAATACAATAAAAATCAAGAATATAGCTGTTAGAAATCAATCCCACATTTTAAGGAAAGTTTGTCTCTTTGTCAAACGGTCGAAATTTGTCAAAAAAGATAGAGCGACGGCCGCACAAAAATAGACGTTTGACGAACACAAAGAAAAATAACATTTGTGCGACGGCCGTGGGGACTTGACCGGTCGACCTTGACCGACCGGTCCCCCTCATTGGTTTTTAGAGATTGCAAGTTCTTTTTCAATATAAACGTTCGTACGGCCGTCGGCGGTGCGGCGTCGACTTGCCGACGCTCAATGTCGACCGGCCGACTGTCCATTTTCACTGTCTCAATTTTTAATCCAAAATTCATCTTCGTGCACGGGTTGCCGTAGGGCCTAATCCTCTACCGCACCTTTGATACCACTTGTAAGTCCCAGCGGCTACGATAATCTAGAGGGGGTGAATAGATTATCTCCATCTTTTTTATTTTAGCTTTTTTTTTCGAACCGAATGCTCAAAGACAATAATAAAGGTGCGGAATGTAAACAACACACATCGATTTATAGAGGTTCAACCCACCTAGGGCCTAATCCTCTACCACCCCAAAGATATCAGGGATGGATTTCAAAAAGAAAAAGAATTTTATTAATTACCAAAA
This sequence comes from Rehmannia glutinosa, assembly GCA_016081115.2. Classification (NCBI taxonomy): domain Eukaryota; kingdom Viridiplantae; phylum Streptophyta; class Magnoliopsida; order Lamiales; family Orobanchaceae; genus Rehmannia; species Rehmannia glutinosa. The sequence goes on along the minus strand of CM071937.1, from coordinate 55,987,212 downwards.
GTAATACAAACTTAACTTACAACACCTTGAAGAGCACCACACTCTTCTTCAACACCACCTTTGGAGATTAACACAATCTCCTTTGAAGATTACCACAATCTTCCTTCAACGGCACCTTGTGAAGATTGCCACAATCTTCAACCTTGAAGAATACCAAATTCTTCAACACCTCAACAAGAAGATTACCACAATCTTCTCACACCTTGCACCTAGATCACCCAAGTGTATTCTTACCACAAGAATACTCACAAGGATGTCTTGTGTTGAATGATGACCAAAAATCAAGATTACATCTCAATAATGAATATTACAATATGAGTGCAAAGTGTAATCAAGAATAGCCTAGACCTCACGGATGTGAAAGTGATAAGCTAGGCAAAATTACAACAAGAGTAATAACTATGAAGAACAAATATTTGCTTGAAGTGTATCTTGTTGTATTATATCTCCATTGTTGTATTGGTTGCTCCAAAACTTCCTCTATTTATAGGAGATGATTGATCAAGCATAGGCTCCTCTTGGGGATTGAAAATCTACAGAAAAATACAACCTCCCATATTTTAAGGAAAGTTTGTCTTTGTCAAACGGTCGAATTTTTTGTCCAAAGATAGAGCGACAGGTGGCCGCACAAAAATAGACGTTTGAAGAACACAAAGAAAAATAACACATGTGCGACCGGTCGTGGGGACTTGAATTCTGGTCGACCTTGACCGATCGGTCCCCTCATTGGTTTTTAGAGATTGCAAGTTCTATTTCAATATAAACGTTCGGTACCGGCCGACAGGGGTGCGACCGGTCGACGCCACGGTCGATGCCCTGGTCAACCTGTCCATTTCACACTGTCTCAATTTTTGTTCCAAAATTCATCTTCGTGTACAAAGGTTGCCCTACACGGCGACCGGTTGACCTCGAGACAAAAATTTTGTCCAATTTTTGTCAAAAATAAAACTCAAGAAATACTCAGAAAATTTAGTAAAAATATTTTAAACCAATCGGGAGTATTTAGACAACATTTAGGAACCTTGTTTTGAAGTAAAAACTTATAAACATAAAATCATAAAAAGTGTTGTCCAATTTTATCCGAAATAAAACTTGAAGAAATACTCCGGAAAATATTAAAACCATTTTAAATCATTTAGGAGTATTTGGACAACAATTAAAAACATTGTTTTGGTGTAAGAATAAAATCATCAAAATTAAGATAAAAAACATGTATCAAACACTTAGTGTAACAATAGGGGCTATCCTTGGGCTATCCCGTGAGCTATCCCGTGAGCTTTCCATCCGCGTTGCACTCATGGACTTCCCACCCCTAGGTGGGTTTCATGCCTTATCCCACATTCGAACCGGGGAAGAATGTGAGTACCACTAGAACAGGAAGTGGGTTTCATGCATTTCCCCACTCGAACCCAGGACCTCCGACTAAATCCTAAAAAAAACACTTTATTCTCGTCTTGGTGAATCATTTGGCTTTTTTTTTTTTAAAAAAGTTCTTTGTCTTGTTTGTAGATGTGCAATTAAAACCTTTAGAAATTAACTTGTAGTTGTTATCCAATTTTAGGTTCAAAGTTTATTTGATTTTTTAGTGCAAAGTTCAAAATTGAAAATTTTCCAGTTTGCAAATTTCGTGTTTGAAATTCATTTGATTTCTTAATTTCAAATTTGGAAGTTCTAATTGAAAACTTTTGAGTTTGGAATTTACCTTGAAAATCAGTAATTTGTTTCTGAAAAAAACTTGTAATTTAACTTGTACTTTTTGTAATTTGTTAATCAATTTTAGGTTGGAAGTTTATTCGATTTTTCAGTCTATTACAAAAAGCTACATCTGGCAGCAAAAAGGCAAAAAGGTTTCACTCTCTTCAGCGAAAACCCATCTCTCGGCATTGAAAAGGCAAACAATCTTTCACTCTTTTTTTCTCTCTGTTTCTCTCGTCAGCGAAAAGACATATCTCCACAAGGGCACCCGGGTTTACATATCTCCGCAAGGGCACCCCGGTTTATCAGTTCTGATTTCAGTCATGTCCAGTTTCAAATTTCAATCAGTTTCACTGTATTGGTACTCAATAATTAACAATATGCATTGCCCATGGGTTATTTCATATTACCCCACAGACAATTCTAATTACCCATCGGTTTTTCAACTTTTGATTCTGAAACAACAAACTTTAGTTTGAGATTATTACAAATTGGAGTTTTTCACTTCGTAATTAGAATTGGAATTTGATTTTCGTTGGACATCTTGATTTCAATCTTGTGTATTTTATGCTATTAATGCTTTCTGCTTTGTTTGGAAAATAGTTTGTATTTTTTTTAGGAAGAAATTGAATTTCATTGATTAGGAGAAAGCCTCCATATTAATAAGTTCCAAGACATGTTCAGGATAAAAATCAACTATGAAACAGACTTCGTGTAAACTAAAAGCAGAGCGCGCAAGATGATGCGCAACACAATTTCCAGTCCTTCTGATGCATCTAGGTACAATCCTTCAAAAGTCGTCGAGATGGCTCGGATGTCTTCAATAATGTTTGCAAGGTAGGAGTAGTCCAATCTGTGTGTTTTCAAGCGATTGAAGATGTTTGAATTATCTGTTTCAAGTACCACCTTCAATAGGCCCTTCGATTGTGCCAACATAAGAGCCTCTTTACAAGCCAAGGCTTCCGCGATGTCTACTTCATGTTCCACATCTAGCAACTTGACGAAACTCATGATCTGCTACCCTTCATGGTTCCGGAACACAGCTCCCAGCCCTGTACCCACACCTACTACTATAGAGGCATCGGTATTTATTTTAATCCAACTTTCATCCGGTCATTTCCAAGCCTCGTCCCTTCGGTTGTGCGTTGATGTTCCATGAGGCACCTTACAGCTGCATTTAAACACCATACATGCTCCAAATTCTTACCTTGGAATGTCTTCATGTTTCGAGAGTGCCACGCCATCCACAACAGCATGGTAAAAATCGAATGGCTCTTAATGTCACCTTTTTCCCTCACCAAATCGATCCACTCATCAATTCGTCTGCCATCCTGGTCCTGATCAACCGATTCGACAGGATGCCGCCCAGAAGAACCTCATCCATGGACAGTCCCGTAAGGCTTGCTCGACTATTTCTTCATGGAGCCCGCACCTGCTGCATATTGGGTCCAAATCCAACCCCCTACGCCGCAATGCCATTTTTGTCGGGATTATGCCACGAATAATTCTCCATAAAAGAAATTGGACCTTTGGAGGAATTTGAAGATTCCACACCCATTTCCAGAGCTTAGTTCGTGAAACAGAGGAATAAGCCACATTGTCTTCACACTCCATCAAATTCACCGCCGTCTTATAACCCGACTTATCACTATAGATCCCATCTTTCGTGAAATGCCACGTGATCCGATCCGCCGATTATTAGAACTGATAGGAATGGCTTTGATCGTTTAGCGTCGTTGACACCGAATATGTTACAAATCGCTCCTCGTTCCACTGGGAATTATCATGCATCAAGTCGCAGACTAAGGTCATCCGGCCAGATCCTCTTTTGATGATTGAACTCGAAATTTGGGGTTTCGCGAGCCATGGATCATGCCACACTCTCACCGATCCCCGAGCCAACATTCCATCTTATTCCCTTCAAAATAATTTTTCTTCCCGCAACAATGCTTCTCCAAGTGAAAGATGGATTATAGCCTATTGTTGCGGTCGTAAAATTATTCCTTCGTAAATATTTTGCTTTCAAGGACTTTTCAAGCAGGGATTCCATATCTTGAATCAATCTCCACCCTTGTTTGGCTAGCACAACCTCATTAAAACACTCCAAATCTCTAAGACCAAGCCCGCCATCTTGTTTATGTTTGCATAATGTTTCCCACGAACACCAGTGAATTCGTTTTTCATTGTGCCTTTGACCCCACCAAAAGCTACTAATAATGGAATTTATTTGCTGACATAATTCCTTCGAATACGGAAACAGCTTGACTAATGATGTACGTCGGGATGGCTTGGGCAACAGATTTAATGAGTATCGATTTTCAGGCTATTGACAACATCTTTCCCTTCCAATTTTTTAATTTTTTCCGGACCCTGTCAATAACTGCTTTAAACATCTCCTTTTTCGAGCGCCCTATGATAGTCAGCAGTACAAGGTATACAACATGCTTTGAAACTTGTTGGACTCTAATCCCGCTCGTTCAAGGTCGTCTTTGTCTTTGTCGCTACATTAACTCCACGGCTGAAGCTAATTTTGGATTTGTCCAAGTTAATTCGTTGACCAGACGCCCTTTCGTAGTCCTTGATAATTTTCGCCGTCGCATCAATTTCCTTTTCATTTGCCCTCCCGAATATGATCTTTGTCGTCGGCAAAGAACAAATAAGATAGGTGGGGGGCTCTTTTACATATCTCAGTATACCATGGATATTGCCTCCTATTTCGCTTTGCGCAACATAGATGAGAATGCTTCGCATTTAACAAAAACAGATAAGGTGAGAGGGGTCCCCCTGTCGAGTCCCCGAGACGGACAAAACAAATCACCCGACCGGCCGTTTATAAGAATCGAGAACGAAATGCATTTAAAAACACATTGCATTATAAGATCAACAAAAGAATGACATATGCCTAGTCTTTCCATCACTAATCGTAAGAAGCGCCATTCAACCCGATCATAAGCTTTACTCATGTCCGGTTTGAATGCAAATGAGCCCCTTTTTTTAGCTTGGCTTATGTTTCATCTTATGAAAAATCTCAAATGCAAGAAGTGCATTATCGTGATAAGGCGGACCCGCATGAAAGCAGATCGGGTATGATGTATGAGGGGGGCAAAATAAATTTCAATCATAGCAATGGTTTTGGAGATAATCTTATAAATCACATTGCATAGGCTTATGGGTCGAAACTCGTGAACATTTTCAGCTTTTTTTTTTTTGGAATTAACACAATAAAAGTGTGATTTAGCGGTGGGGGTTCGTATGACCATTAAGAATATCAAGACAGATCAAAGCACACCACTTTGAATAATGGGCCAGAATTTTTGATAAAATATAGCGGGCGTACCATCCGGTCCAGGGCTTTTGTCAGTGCATTTGAGCTAGAGCCGCCACCACATCCTCCTTAGTGAAGGGCCGTAAGTCGTGTCGTTCATTTCATCGATAGTTTTTGCGTCCCACGACATCAATGGATCTATCCATGTCCATGGAGTGTTCTGTGAAAAAGATACTTATAGTATTGTTGGAATGCCCCTTCAATCTGTTTCTCATCCTCCACCCAACAACCATTAGCGTCCTTTATCCGCTCAATTGTGTTTCGTTCCTTCCGACACGAGGCCGTGTGGTGGAAAAAGAAAGAGTGTTTTTGCTCCGTACATTGCCGAAATGAGTGTTTTCCCAACTTTTCAGGTGTATCCCCACACATCCGGATTTTTCTTGAAGTTTTCTAGTGTCGATCAAATCATCCGCCCCATTCCACGCTTGTCGGACCACATTTTGGCATGATTCATCTAATAACCACATTGTTTTGAATCAGTATATCTTTCTTCGCTTTTTATGGTTCCCTCGTCTTCATGTCGTCCCTCTCCCTTTGAAGAAATATCGGGCAATGATCGGATCTGTTCTACCCAAGTGGAAAATTTTGTACCGGGTTTGGGAATACCCATCTGTTTGGTTGCCCAAGAACCGCGTCCAACCGCTCTTGGATATTCTTATCTCCTTGTTGATTGTTTGTCCTTGTGATCGAAAAATACTTCATAGCCAAGGTCCTCCACTCGGGCATCCATCAAAGCCTCGTGAAAGGCTTCTAGTTTCCCTCCATCTTTAGGCCTTCCCACCACTTTTTCAAGTTATAGAGTATCTCGTTAAATCGCCAAAACAAAGCCATGGATTTACATTATTGGCAAGCTCTCTAATTAGCTCCCATATGAATTTTTTGTTGTTTTCCTCCCGCCATCCATATATCCCAGTCATTCTCCATTCCTTCAAACCTCATGGTAAGAACCGTCATGTGGTGTGGTGGGTGCGATTCTACCGTGAATTCCTCTTCAATTTTCCACAATACACATAACCCACCACGGTGCCCACCCGAGCTCATATCACAATCAACCACAAACTTTCCTCAAAACCAAGATTAGATAAAATATGATCGTATTATTCATTTGACTGAGTTTCGTTTTCATAAGAAAAACAAAACGGGATCTTTGATTCGATAATTCTTTTAAGCGCTTTTAACGTCGACGGGTTCCCAAGCCTCGACGGTTCCAACTTAGGCAACTCATTGTGATCGGCGGGGTTGCTTCTTCGCAACCTCCGCCGATAAATGAAAAGTGCAGGACCTCAAAGAGACCAAATTCTTTTAGTTTTTTCACGTTATCACCGCTTCATTCTTCTTCACTAATCGTAATCGAATCCAAGCTTCTTTTTTGCCGAGTTACTTCTTGGGGTTTGAGTAGAGTAGGGTGTTTGTTTTTTTTAATTTAGTTCGGGTTTTTTGGGAGGCTTGGTTGGATTTAGAGGATTTCAAGGCCGGAGTTTATTGGTGGTGTGATCATGGGTTTGTCTTTGTACTTCGTTATTAGTTGTGGCAGGATTTTTTGGGTCATGCGGTTACCATCCGAGTTTTGTGGTTGTGCTATGTGAGGTTCGAATTGGGTACTATTTTTGTTGTGATGGTCGGGCTTTTTGTTGGGGTTGTGTATGGTTGGTTCGTTTGGGGGGGAAGAAGAAGTCTGTGGTAGTTCAAGTTACGGTATTGGTTTCTTTGTTATTTGTGGTTGTTGTTGGTGCGCTTGTTTGGACGGGCTTTGGATTGGTAGGTTTAGCAAGCGGTTAAGGATTAAAAGGAGATACTCAATTTGGTGGTTAGAGGTTGTATGGGGTTGTCGCTGGAGGCCTCAGATTCCTCATCTCCAAGGGTTATTGGTAATGCTTGAGGGTAAGGGGTGGTGGTAACGGGTGGGGTTTTATTTTTCCGAGGTGGGTTCTTATGCATGGGGGTTGGGGCTGGTTTTCGGGTTCTTTGCCAAAAAGATTTCTCACCATTGAAGTATCTTTGACGGAGGATGTGCATCTCGATTCGAGCCACTTCGTTTTAATGGTGAGGCTTTCAACCAGGGTCCATATTTCATGCTAGCGTGTCCGTGTGTTGGGAAATTTATTATTTAGATTTTGATGAATGCCATGTAAAACTTAGACTAGAAAGTTGGCTCCCCATTTTTCTTGTAATTTTACTATAATAGATAAAAATTTGAACAAGTTTGAGTCAAGTCACTATGCTGGAAAAACAAGAAGTCAATCAAGATGTGAAGAGAAGAATCCATTTGAGGAACAATCGAGTATGGCCAAGAAAGAAGATCAAGGACTCGATGAAGGAGTATCACTGTGAGACAGTTTGTGAGAAGAGTTAGTTAAGTCAACTCAAGAAGCCAAGTCAAGTTGAAGTGATGATGAGTCTTTCGGTCATTGGAGCGACTCAAGTCACCTGGGGAAAAGGCATTTTGCAAAGAGGAGTTAATCGAAATGAATCCGTTGCACAAAAGTAAAAAACATTACTTAAATAAGTAATACTTCCATGTGCCATGTCTTAAAGTGCTCATCCCCGAAGCGTGCAAAAGGAATAAACCAATGGGAAGCACCGCACCTCGTGTCGAACACGAAAGTTGGACATTCATTTAATACGAGGAAAGGTCTACATCTCAAGATTGAAGACCAAGAAAAGACAAGCCACCGAACACAAGTGACTTTTGAAAATCAGCCTATCTCTTTAACGGGCAAATTTTTGAAAAGTTCACTATAAAAGGCCGAGGAATCACTTTGAGAAAAGGTTACTCGAACCACGAACAAACAAGCATTATTCATATCGTAGCCTGCAAAATATTCTCAATTTATTCAAGCAAAATCCTCAAGCCTAAATCTCGTAGGAAATCGATCCAACACTAAGTCGTGAAGGAAAGACAACTTCAAATGTTGAAGAGGAAACTTTTGAAGAAGCAAAAGAGGTCTACTTTCCAAGGAGGATTGTAGTAAGGTTTAAGGTCGAACCAATCTCAAGTTATTGGAGGGCTTCCCGATCAAATCCAAGAAGCTTGAGAAACTAAGTCAAGTAGCAAGGCAGCGCCCGCCGTGAAGAAGTTTCGAGTCGGACGAGAAGCCAGTTGTGTGATCAAGGCATCTCCAGACTGAGTCCCAAAGGAGCAAGTCAGCTGTGTGACCAAGACTTGTATCTGGACTGATAACCACTTTGTAAATTGATCATTACTTAGTGGATTCCTCCAGGAGTTGGAGAAGAGAGGAGTAGAAGAATTACCCCATCTTCGAACCTCTATAAAAATTATTATGTCATTTACATTTCAAAGATTTTATTTCTCGCATAACACTTTATATCTCACGATAATTTGCTATCCAACTGATAATTAAAACCAAGTGTTAAAACAAACTTAAATCAAATTCAAGGGTGATAAGTCTTCCGCTGAAAATCTCATCACAACCAAGTTAAGGTTTAGTCTAAACAGCTGAGTTATTCTATCAACAGCTCTTTCGAGTCTGTTGAGTGGCTAACTCTGCTGATTAACTAACTTAGATGTCCATTAAGGACTTAGCTGTGGAATTAACTCGTATTATTTTAAAAGGACTAAAATCGAAAAATTGGTAAGGTTTATTCAACCCCCTTCTAAACCTTACTCTCACCCCTTGGGACCTACAAGTGGTATCAGAGCGGTTGGTTCATTGAGCCTTCCGACTGGTTATGAACTAGATCTCCAATCTTTTAAAAAAATTTAACACTTGCTCTTTCAAAAGCTATTTTATTCAAAGACATTATTATCATGGAAGCAAATTTGATACGCATTCCTATGTTCACTATTGAGGAATTTGATGACCGGAAAATTCGCATGCGACGTGCTCATCTATCGACTTTACATGATGAAATTTGGATAGAGATTGAGGATGGGCAATCGCAAATACCGAAAGTGAACACAGAGTATGGAGAGCGGCCAGATCTCAAGGAGAAGAAGGCGATGTTGAAGAAAGATCAAGCCTGGTTGAGAAACCAAGGACTTGAATGGAGAAACGAGGACAAAAAAGATACAACTTGGACAATGTGGCCAAGGACATACTTTACAAAACCTTGGACAAAGCAATGTTCAACAAAGTCAAATCTTGTCAAAACGCAAAACAAACTGGGGATAAATTAACTTTAATTTGTGAAGGATCGAGCAAATTAAAGAAAATAAATTATCCGTGTACAAAAATTTGAAAATTTTAAAATGCTTGCAGGTGAAACTCGATCAACGGATGCTCGATTTACTAAAATTACTAATGAACTATCAAAGACTTGGGAAAGAATATACAGAAGGAAATGTGTATGAAGATTCTCGAGAAGCCTCCCGGTGAATGGGAAATGAAGGTCATGGCCCCGAGACATTCAATAAACCTCACAACAACATCCAATCATGAGCTATTCTCGACCTCAAAAAAGCCGCACTTATAATCAAGGATGGGAAGAGAGCCGAGGTCAAGGAAGCTATTGACCAGGAGGAAATTGCCTTGATGGTTAAAAGATTCAACAAGTTCTTCAATAAGAACTATAAAAGAAACAGGGGTGAATCCTCCAGAGACATTCACTCCCTCTAAGTCAAGGGAAGATAGGCCACCCAAGAGAGCCGAGCATCAAAAGGTTGAATATCGAGAGCCGATAACCCAAGAATGGAAAGAATCGATCAAAGAGCCGAGAACCTGTGTTGGAATCGTAGACAACCGTGACACTTTGCTATTGATTGTCCATATCCTCGTAGTCAATAAATACTGGAATGAAGAAGAAAGAAGAGTCTTGAGAGAAAGAATACAGAAAAGAAAAAGGCTATGTTGGCAGCAGAGTCCGTTGAGACAAACTAAATCTAAAGAAGCAAAGAGACTGAGAGAGTAGTGAAGCGACTACTCAAGTGATTCTCAAGAAGAAGCAATGATCCGTCTAATGGCTAAAGAACAAGATCAACTCGACCAAGAAGATGAGGTACACTCTAACTCATCTCATTCAAATTCCAATGATAGTGATTGTGACACACACACTTCATCACCCACCGATCTTTATGATTCATTAGGCAAAATGATGAAAGACTTTGAGCACATCAAATCCTCACACACACTATTAAACGAGGAAAACAAATACCAAAAAGCCAAAACTCACGGTGACTAAGGAACCGAGTACTCTAAGTCACATAGCCGATGAGAACAAAGAGTCAAGGATGAGAATGCTAAACTAATAGCAGAGATAGTCGCTATAGAAAAGAGGGAAAATAATCTCAAAAATGTGATTTCATCATTTACAAAGGCATCCAAATCATTGGATGACCTTATTATGAGCCAAAAAGAGTGTGGAGATAAGGCGGGCATAGGATTTAATTCCTTTGTGCATAGTCAAACTCCCAAAGTGATCTTGGAAAAAGTATCTTTAAGTAATGAAGCATCTCAAAAATCCAAGACACCAAATGTTGCACCCACATTCACTCCAAAGCACAATCACAAACAGATCGGCCTTGGATATAAAGGAAAAGGAAAACAACCAGTTGAGTATCTTTGAGAGGACAGTGAGAAGAAATCCAAGCAGAAGTTCCTCAACAAACTCCAAATAGGAAGTACTCTCTGTGAAGAATAAAAGAGCTACCAAAAACCCGTAAGTTTTATCAAAGAAACACATATGACGAGAATGGTAGAAACTACCCAAATCAAGCTGATTGGAATAATGTGAAATATCAGCAAAAACCTATGGAATATAAGCCCAAATGGCAAAGGCCTAGAACTCATCAAAGGCCATTCCAAAGGCAAAAGAGTTATCATCAAAGACACATATGCACCCGTGCACTACACTCGGTAAATATCACAACTACCCAAAGAAGGCAATTGCTAAAACACACACACAGGCATACAGACAAAAGAGACAGCTGTATGAACCTAAAGCCCCCAAGCAATTTGCCAAAGTAAGCTATGATTATGGCACAGATAGATGGCAACCTCTTAGAGTCAGATCATTTGGCTATAGGTTGGTTGGATCATCTTACAAGATTAACCCCTCAGACCTGACAAGCATGGGTACCTAAAAACTAATTTCCTTAATTGCGGGTTCAAGGAACAGTGAGTGCCAAGGAACCTGGTACATGGATAGTGGTCATTCCGGACACACATGACAGAAACAAGAAAATCTATTAAAATTCAAGGAGATTAGAGGCGCAAAAGTCATATTTGGAGGAAATGAAGCTCCAGGGGAAATAAGAGGCACTAGATCTATTAAGAAAAATGGTTTAGAAATCACAGATATTGCATATGTTGAAGGCCTAAACTTCAACTGTTAAGCATCACCAACTCGCGTGACAAGGGCTATAATGTTGGATTCAATATGGGAGTGTGCCAAATTAAAAACATCTGAATCAAATGAAATAGTCTCAGCAAGGATCCGCACAAAAGAACATGTATGTGGTAGATCGGTCGTCGCCACACCAAGCACTTGTCTGTTAGCAAAGAGTACAAACGAATCAAGTTGGTTGTGGCACAAAAACTCGAAGTCATTTGAACTTCAAGACAATTAACAAGCTTAAAAGGAGTCATCTTGTAGAAGGACCGCCAGACTCAAAGATACAAGAAGGAAAGTGTTTGTGATGCATGCCGATGGGAAATCGAGATCAAATCATCATTCAAAGAGAAGTCTAGTCCATCTTCAACAAGGATATTGCATCTGTTGCATATGGATTTATTTGGTCCATTGAGCCAGCCCAAGATAAGTGGAAATAAATACACTTTAGTGGTGGTGGATGATTATTCAAGATATACATGGACACTCTTTAAGTGCAAAAAGAAGGAAACCTTGTAGAAGTTACCTCGGTGATGAGAAGAGTTCAAAATGAGAAGAGTCAAACCATTATAAAGATATGGTTCGATAGAGGAACCGAGTTTGTCAATGGGATAATAACTCAAGATTGTGTTGAAAATGGTATTGCTCATGAATTATCTCGCAGCAAAGAAGGACTCACACAGCAAAATGGAGTAGCAGAAAGAAGAAACTGAACTCTCAAGGAAGCTACAAGGACCATGTTAGCTGAAGCTGGGTTGCCTAAAAGATTTTGGGCTGAAGCCATCAACACTGCATGCCATACTCAAAATACGTGCATGATTAATAGATAGCTAACAAAGACTCCCTATGAAATCTGGACATGGGAGAAAGCCAAATGTTGGGTACTTTAGAATATTTGGATGTAAATGCTTCATCCACAACAATGGCAAAGATAATCTAAAGGCTTTTGATGCTAAAGCTGATGAAGGTATCTTTTTGGGATACTCAGCTAAAAGTAAAGCCTACAGAGTCGTTGAACAATAGGACTATGGTCACATTAGAGTCTATCCATGTGGTTTTTGATGAACCTAATGTAAATGGAGAAGACTTTGAAGAGTTAATGATATTTTGAATCAACCAACTATGCAGTAAGAGTCCTTATGTTGAAGCAAGCCGAGCAATCAATCAAGATGAAGATGAGATCTGAGTCTCAAAGACAATCGAAAATCTGCAATTGAATGATAATAAAAGAGTCGCTCAAGACAACACACGCAAGACGATCAACCCAGTTGATTTACTCCAACCTCGATGTGAGATGGCCGAGAGACCATCCACCGAGCTAGTCATTGGAGATGTAAGAGACGGTGTAAGAACTAGATCCGAGCTCAACAAGAAGCAATGTTCACTTGATTTATTTTCCAAATTCACCAAAAGATGTATCTCAAGCATTGGATGACACACATTGGATTCAAGCCATGCAGAAGAGTCAATCAATTTGAAAGGAACAAAGTATGGGAATTGGTGCAAAGACCAACCCATCAAAATGTTATTGGCACAAAATGGGTTTTCGAAACAAGATGAATGAAGAAGATTCTCGTGGGTAAGAAACAAAGCAAGATTGGTAGCCAAAGGGTATTGCCAAGAAGAGGGAATAGATTTTGATGACACATTTGCTCATGTTGCAAGATTAGAAGCAATAAGGATGTTTCTTGCCTATGTTGCACACAAAAACTTCATTGTATATCAAATGGATGTGAAAAGTGCAATTTTAAATGGATTCTTTGGAAGAAGAAGTCTACGTTGAGCAACCTCCAGGTTTTGAGCAGAAGACCATTGGAGATAAAGTGTACAAGCTCAAGAAAGCTCTATATGGATTGAAACAAGCACCAAGAGCTTGGTATGATACATTATCTCAATTTTCGACAGATAATGGATTCACCAAAGGCAAAGTGGACGTTAACACTCTTCTTTAATTCAAGATGGGGAGAGTATATCGCTTGTTCAAATGTATGTGGATGATATCATTTTTGGATCCACAAACAAAGAGCTGTGTGATAAGTTCTCAAATCTCATGCAAGGCAAATTTGAAATGAGCATGATGGGAGAGCTGACATTCTTCTTAAGACTCCAAGTTAAACAACTAAAGGATGGAACCTCCACAAGTCAAACAAAGTATACCAGAGATTTAATTAAGAAATTTGGTATGGAAGAGAAGTCTTTTGTGAAAATACCAATGAACACATCACCAAGATGGACATGGATGCAAATGGTAAAGTTGTAGATCAAACAAGATATGAGTACTTATTGGATCATTGCTCTATTTAACCAAGCGGGCCGATATCACCTTTGCAAAGAGGTGTATGTGCAAGATTCCAACCGCTCCAAAAGAAAGCCATATGATGCAGCCTAAGAGAATCCTAAGATATTTGAAGGGATGCCAAGAAGATGGCTTATGGTATCCAAAAGAAGGTGGATCCAAGCTTATTGGTTACTCGGACTCGACTATCTTTGGATGTAGAGTTTACAGGAAGAGTACTTCAGAACTTGTCAAATGCTTGGAAACAGATTGGTTTCTTGGTTTAGCAAGAAGCAAAACTCAATAGCCACATCCACAAACCAAACAGAGTACATAGTCATGGGCGCTTGTTGTGCCCAAGTCTTATGGATGAGACAACATCCGAGAGATTATGAAATTGAAGAAAAAGAGATTCCAATTATGTGTGATAACACAAGTGCTATTGCAATCACTCGTAATCCGTGTTGCATTCAAGAACAAAGCACATTGATGTCGATATCATTTTATAAGAGATCATGTTGAAAAGAAAGACATCACATTGAATACATCTCAACCGATAAAAACAAAATTAGTGACATATTCACCAAACCTTTATGTGAATCAAGATTTGAAGAGCTTAAGCATGAGCTAGGGTTAATTGAGCTGAGTTGACACTCGAAGACTCAATGAGAAGAGATGGAATGTGAAAAGATGAAAACAGATCAAATCTCACAAATCACCAAGTGAATCACCGTGTCGAAAGTTAGTCAGATCGAAAGTTAATGACAAAGTGAGTCACTATACAAAAGGAGAGAAGTAGAGTTGATTCATCCGTAGTGAGTCGAGTCATCTATGAGCTAAGTGACAAAACGCAATGCGTTTTTAATAAGCGGGAATATTTTTAATGACGGGTACAGTCAAAACCGCACAAGATAAGCATATGATTGGATATAAATGTTGCCGCATTAAATGCGAGCAATTAAATGCAATGTGACGTGCTAACTGAGTAGTTGATTTCGATCAAAATTCAAAACCAAAAACACGCCCTTTGATAACCCTTATATATCCATTTTCTCCAGATCTTTTCTCTCTCACACTTAAAAACCTGTTTCATCTTCAAGCATACGAAAGCCGGTTTTCTCTCTCGAAAACCCTACCTGTTCTCAAAGCAAGTTCATCAATATTTAATCGGCAAAATCTTCCGAGAAATGGCACCAAAGACTGATTTTGTCAAGTTATCATAGCAAATCCACTCGGGTTCTTCAAGTGGATTTCGAATGCCTGACAAGGGGTTCGGATGCAACCCTTGTGAAGGAAATCGCAGATATGTTGGAAAAATCTGGGCTTAAAGCCTTTTTGATGATAGAATACTCGCACACTTACCTGGAAGAGGTGGCGCAGTTCTATGTGAACGCCGAAGTGCAGGACGAAGGGATTAAGTCCTCCGTCCACCGCAAGGACATATTAATCATGCTAAGGACCTTTGCGAGCATCCATTGTTTCTGCCGTGGAAGGCATACCAAAGATATATGAAGCCGATGTCAACTTGGTTGTTGCATGGAAAGAAGTAGCCAAACCCGAGTATGCTGCGAAAGTAATCTACAAAGTGAGAAAAAGTTCTTTCGGGGACGACTATCACAAGCTAATGGATGTCGTCTCAAAATGCGTGGACATGAAGTTTGGCAGTTTCAATCAACTGTCAAAGACTAAGCTGATCGTCATGGTTGCGATCATGCAAGGGAAGAAGGTTAATTGGGCTGAGTTCGTATACAACAGCTCTGCCAGAACATTGCGAACAAGTCTTTCAAGGAAGATGGATCCTTTGGAGGATCACTCGGCTATGGCCTAGTTATTGGCCACTTGATGGAAGTGAAGGGCATTCCCTTCAAAGATGGAAAGCCTTCCATGTAAACAAAAAGATGTTTAGGGCTAACCTTTCAGAGGAGAAGAGAGCCCATGCGAAGAGGGCGGACACCGGTGAGGGGGAATTAGTGGCCCGAGGAAACATTTGTTGCCTCCTCCAAAGAAAAAAAGCTTCCCCTACAAAGAAAAACAAAAGATGCACTGCCCCGCAGTCGATGAGTCACTTGCCCGAGCAGCCGTGTCTCCTACCCACGCAGCCGAGGTGGAGAAAGAAACTCAAATACCTTCTCCGACCATCAAAAGAAGAGGATCGCCAAGCCAAGAAAGGCAGCTTCTCGGTCAAAGAAAGATGCATCGGCCCCCGCCGCCAAGGAATCGAGGAAGAAGTCTCAGAACAGAACTTCCTCGGTAAGGACAAAAAGAAAAATAAGAATCACCAAGCTCGGAGCTTGGGAAGACATTTGAGTCCGCCACTCAACTAGAGAAAATCTGAGGCTGAAGAAGTGCAATCTCCAGAAGTTGTTGATGAAGCGACCAAGTCGCAAAGGACGATCAGCAGAGGAAAAAAGAAGACCCAATCGTGGATAGAACATCGATGAAGAAGAGGCGCAGAGATAGCGAGAATCTCTCGATGAAAGGGTTGTGTCTCCACCTCCCCGTGATGTTGTTGAAGGTGAAGAACAACAGAGTTTGCTACCATCCATTCCTGAAACAGAAAGACAGGAAGAGGATGAAGATGATGATGTGATTGTTGTTTCTCCTGTGTACCCGGACATTCGGCGTCGTTTGCGTGAATGGCGAGCATAGAAAGCTTTGAGTCGCCGAGGATACAATTTGAACGCCTGAATTCATTGAGGAAGAGGAAGAGTTGCTTTGAAATTTCTAGGATTGACCACCGTGCTTGGCAAGACTTGATGAAGATAATCGCCTGGATATCTTGCATATCTTCAAGGAGAAAGAAAAGGAGAGGTTAGCAGAGAAAGTCAAGCTCGTGAGAAAGCCAAAGATTTGTCCTCTCATGGAACCAATGACCATACTCATCCTCATATTGACATGCTTTCGGAAGTGATGAGGACATGGATCCGATTCTTTCGCAAAGGAGAAATTGGACATGCAAAGAAGCCATGCCGAATCCAAATTGATGCATGAGTAGCGGTGAGAAGGAGGACTGGAGAGTCTTCTAAATCTCGATTGGAGATTGACCGTTGGGAGTGGTACAACAGATTGCACCTTGATTATTGCTGCGACCACTTCCCCATTTCACTCGGAGGACGGATCTAAGGCACTTGGCGATGACACCGGGAACTTGGGCACCCAAGTTGAGCCAACCCCGTTGAAGGTGTCTTACCACCCGCCCCCACTGAACACTCAATGGAAATGGGATCGGGAGTTTGGAGCAGAGTGACCCCACCATCATCACTCGGTGGTGTGCCACCGAGGGGAAACTCACTCCACTACTGGCTAGGTCGGAGGATCTGCAGATGACTCCACAATGAAGGAAGGAGGCGAAGCGGAGAGAAAGAGAAAGAAAAAGAACAACAACAAGTTTCCATCGACGAAGCTCGGATAGGTTGAGTGCCATCCCGGTGAAGTGCCAATGACTTTGCAGCTAAGGACACCGCTGATGCGGTTGAGGAACATGATGGAAATGCCGGGAGTTAACACTGCAGGCAATCGAAAGTGCAATCCTAGGGGTTGAGACTCCTTCGGATGCCATGGTTCAAGACCTTAAGACAAGCGTGTCACCAAGGAAATGTAGAAGGCCTTTCTGCAGCGGTTGAGTCGCTAAAGATATTGAAGGCCCGAGGAGGTTGAGACTTCCCGGGTAAAGAAAAAGAAATACAGAACATCCCTCCTGTTCACATTGAAGAATCCGAGAAGGTGATTAGTGCACTTCATGATTCCCAAGACAACCCTATTATATCATTTCGGGATCGAAGATGAAGTCGATTCCACTCTTGTTGCACATCACAAGGACCCGGTGAGGATGTTCTTTCTCAGACGAGTCGAGTCAAGTTTCAAAGTTGCTCGTCAAACATTCAACTTTGATGATGAACCAAGCCCCTAGGTTCCATCATCACCCGATGACGCTGTTATACTGACCGAGGACCGATCTACTCAAATGGAAAAACCCTCGAGACCGCAGAGCCGTTAAGACAGGTTGAGGCTCGTCACCGGGCAAAAACATTCAACTACCCGGTACCTGCCACAACTTCAATCGCGAGGCTACGAGTCGCAGTAGAGACCACCTCGCGCACAATATCTCAAGTGCGAGACGATGCATATGAAGAAGTATTTCCTTTTTCTCGCGAGCTGCCCGTGCTCGAAGAAGAGACTGCAAGAGAACAAAAGCTCTACACCATCCAAGAAGACCCCGTAATTCCTACTTGATTCGATTATGCCAGTTGATTTCAACTTCGATGCAGAGTGGCGGCGGTGACTCAAGTCGAGGCAAGTGAGATGCGTGAAATCTTCAAGAAGATCGTGAAGAGATTGAGACGATTTAACGGCACCAAGCCTCTCTCGACATGCGCCTGGACAATAGAGATGCCACTCTCACAAAGCAGACTTGGAGAGGAGTGGTGGTCGGGGATAAGGAAATGGTCTCAACAAAGCAGAGTGCCATGCGTCTCGAGCAAGTTCGCTACTTCAAAGCACTATACAATAGAATGCGATCCGGGAGGCCGACAATCCGACATGAAGGCGAGGATGCGGACCTATATGGAGAGATTGCATGCCTCCCATACAATCGAGATGGAGTTGCTTTGCATAAATTTCATCGAAATGAACTTATGCGCGTTGAGAAGAATATGAATGCCAAATTCAGCCTTCTTATGGCTGAATCGAAACAGTGGTGGCGAGTCCAAAGCCACCCGCTCAGAATTTCAAACAAAGCATACTCGCAATGACTATAAGCGAAATTCGACTATCACCGACTGGACTTCATGCTTCTTTGGGATGTTTCAGGGTTCCTCTCTCCTTTGATGATGCCAAAAAGGGGGAAGAGGAATACCAAAAGATGTTGAGGGAGACGATTGTCGATAAGAAAAAGGAGACAACTGTTGTAGAGAAGAAAGAGACAGATGTTGAAAAGAGGAAGGAAAAGGGAAAAGTTGTTGATGGGGAAAGGTCAAAAGATGTGACCTTAATGATTCGAAACCCTCGGCAAAGGTCATGTCACAACATTAATAATCAGCAAACTTCCCGTGACTGCCGCTCCATCACTCTGCTATGCCTATGTCTCATAAGAAAAAGATTGTAGAAACTAAGATGGAAGAGTTCAATAAGAGAACGGATGCCTGTGTTGAAGAAATGTTGAAACAATTCGGAGGCATTCCGGTAGGTAAAGATACGGATGCCATTCCGGATGACGAACAAGAGCCAAGATCTTTGAAGAATTCAAAACGCTCGAGTTCGAAGGACATTTTAAAAACATGTCCATAGCTCAAGCCAGGACTTGTACCTTGGGAGAAAAGATGAAGTTGTGCAAAGAAACCGACAGGTAAGTCTACTAAGCGATCACTCACCGGTAAGAAGAAGACTCCGGTACAATATACGCCCGAGAAAAGAAGGAAGAAGTGGTGGAGGTGGAGGTTTTAAACCACAGACCTCTACCCAAAAATATTGAATATGTAGATCCGGACAAAGAAATGAAGGATCTCCGAAAGCCGGATATGATGCTATAGCCAATGCGGAAGTGGAGAGGAAAAATGTTGAGTATGTCAAAAGAATCGAAGAAGAAAATAAGAGGCAAACTCGGTTGTGGCAAGAAAGACGGGAAAGAAAAAGAAAAGATGAAGTCGAAGAGAGCTTACGAAAAGAAGAAAGCGGTGAAGATGAAAAGAAAAGAAAGAGAGAGTGACGAAGATAGAGTCAAGAAGAAGAAGAAAGAAGGAGGCATCGAATGCGATGAAGTGTTCTTTGCTAACCCCTTCATGTATTTTACTTTTGTAAATACATATGTGTGTAAGTCTTCGTACATTTAATGATAAACTGTAATTTACGTAGATATAAGTATGCTCGATTGCTCGATACACATTGTAAAAGTGAGTGTAAAGAACAAGAATGATATGATCAATAAAACGATCTATTCAACAAATACATTCTTTGTTTCGCATTGTCCGTATGTATCCATCTTGTTTACATTTTACTTAATCTTGTGATGTTTGGCATCATCAAAAAGGGGGAAATTGTTGGGAAATTTATTGTTTAGATTTTGATGAATGCCATGTAAAACTTAGACTAGAAAAGTGGCACCCCATTTTTCTTGTAATTCTTATTGTAATAGATAGAATTTGAACAAAATTTGAGTCAAGTCGGCTATGCCTTGAAAAAAAAACAAGACAATCAAGATGTGAAGAGAAGACTCGGCCGAGGAACAATCGAGTATGGCCAAGAAAGAAGACCAAGGACTGGACTGAAGGAGTATCGGCTGTGAGACAGCTGTGAGAAGAGTCAGTTAAGTCAATCCAAGAAGCCAAGTCAAGTTGAAGTGATAGATGAGTCTTTCAATAATTGGAGCAGACTCAAGTCACCTGGGGAAAAGGCAGCTGCAAAGAGGAGTTAACTGAAAAGAATCTGTTGCACAAAAGTCAAGAACATTACTTAAATAAGTAATACTTCCATGCTTGCCATGTCTTAAAGTGCTCGATCCTAGAAGCGTGCAAAAGGAATAAACTAATGGGAAGCACCGCACCTCGTGTCGAACACGAAAAGCTGGACATTCATTTAATACGAGGAAAGGTCTACATCTCAAGATTGAAGACCAAGAAGAGACAAGCCAACGAACACAAGTGACTTTTGAAAATCGGCCTATCTCTTCGGGCAGATTTTTGAAAACTTCACTATAAAAGGCCGAGGAATCACTTTGAGAAAAGGTTACCTAAACCACGAACAAACAAGCATTATTCATACAGTAACCTGCAAAATATTCTCAAGTTATTCAAGCAAAATCCTCAAGCCTAAATCTCGAAGGAAATCAATCCAACACTAGTTTGTGAAGGAAAGACAACTTCCAATGTTGAAGAGGAAACTTTTGAAGAAGCAAAAGGGGTGTACTTTCCAAGGAGGATTGTAGGAAGGTTCAAGGTCGAACCAATCTCAAGTTATTGGAGGGCTTTGTGCTCAAATCCAAGAAGCTTGAGAAAGTAAGTCAAGTAGCAAGGCAACCGCCCCCGAAGAAGAAGAAGCCTGGAGTCGGACGAATTGTGTGATCAAAGCATCTCGATCGAGTCCCAAAGGAGCAAGTCGGCTATGTGACCAAGACTTGTATACGGACTTATAACCACTTCGTAAATTGATCATTACTTAGTGGATTCCTCCGGGAGTTGGAGAAGAGAGGATTAGAAGAATTACCCCATCTTCGAACCTCTATAAAACTTATTGTGTCATTTACATTTCAAGATTTTATTTCTCGCATATCACTTTATATCTCACGATAATTTGCTATCCAACCGATAATTAAAACCAAGTGTTAAAACAAACTTAAATCAAATTCAAGGGTGATAAGTCATCCATGAAAATCTCATCACGACCAAGTTAAGGTTTAGTCTAAACAATTTGAGTTATTCTATCAATGACTCTTTCGAGTCATTTGAGTGGCTAATCTGGCTGATTAACTTAGTTGTCCATTAAGGACTTAGCTGTGGAATTAACTATGTATTATTATAAAAGGACTAAAATCGAAAAGTTGGTAAGGTTTATTTAACCCCCCTTCTAAACCTTACTCTCATCCTGGGACCTAAACGTGCATTCATTGTGATCATATGAGTCACAATTCTGAAAAAATGACCTATAATGCCACAACAAAAGCAAAAGAGGTTGGCAAAGATTCATATTTGTGGGTAGCGAGGAGATTGTTTCCTTTGATCCGGATGGTTATCGCACGCACGAGAGGCTTTGAAATGTTAATTCGGATTTTGAACCTCAAGAACTTCCCAAAGAGGCCTTATGTGGACTAATCTAGAGTCTCAGCTCTCCTAATTGCTTAGAAATAACCCTGGCCCCTAGCCGAATTAGGGTTCATGCACACGATGGGAACATCATAGGTACGGACCCAAAATTTTGCATGGTGGATTTGCACTATGATGGTTGTTGATTATCCTCTAAGGTTTTTATAGCAAACAACCCTCCTTCAAAATGCCAAGGTTGGTTATCTAGCACCCAATCCATATCTATTTTGTTGCCAAATCGGAAAAGGATTAGGTTGTCGCCCCACCCTCATTGTAATCTCCTCTTTAGTCTTCCAGCCTTTTCTTCATAACCTCAATGAGATAGTATGCTTTCCATGTCTTATCGGTGAGGAGTTTACCAACGTGAGATAAAATGTCCGCGCCGTGATAGAGGTTTGGATTTCATCCGTTAGACCATCGAGGTCGACGATCTCCCCGTCCTTGTGCATTTATATATTCCATACTATAAGGATCTTTTACCGCAGAGACCAGTCTGTCCTAGATCTAGCCACTGAATGCCCTGAAAACAAAAACCAAACAGATTAAAAGATTCGACAAACAAAACAGATGGGCCCAAACGCTCTGGCGAGCGGTGGACCCCTAAAAACAAATAAACCCTAAAAACCCGACTAAGCAGACAGGGGAACAAAGGAGAAAGAGAAAAAATGGGGTCAGAAAAGCGAGAATGGAAAAGGAAGACACAAACAGAAGAAGAAATAGAGGCGATCTCAGGACATAAACTTTTTCTGGTACGGCAAAAGTAACGATCAGGCTAGATCTGAAAACCTAGGATGCAAAAACCCTAAGGGTGACATACTCCTACCGAGAGGAAGACAGAAATAAAGCTTCTTCGATTAGAAAATAGTTTGTATTAATTTTCTTGAATTTTACAAAATTTGTCTTCATTGACTTGGAGGATTCCAAATTTCAGTTACCATGTTTCGTGTTGCATTTGGAAGTTTTCAGAAATATTAATTTGCCAAAATATTATTATTCTGGATGCTCCAAATTCTTTAAATGTTTTAAAGTTTAGAACAATCTTTTGTTTTAAATTGATTTGCGTAGATATTATTATTTCTCGATGCTCCAACTTCTTCAAATTAAATGTTTTAAAGTTTAGAACAATCCTTTGTGTTAAATTGATTTGTATAGATATTATTATTTCGGCTTCTCCAACTTCTTTAAATGGTTTAAAGTTGGGTCACTCCTTTTCCTCTAAATACACCCACCCACAACTAAATTTTATTCAGTTTTTTACTATTCACATCCCCTATATACCCAAAATATCCTTTCAAACCCTAACAATAATAATCCCCTCATACTATTCTCTCTCCTCGCATGCGCCTCTTCCCTCTAAAAGTTCTTCTCTCTTTTTTTCTTTTGAAGGTTAGTTGAACTTGTTTTTTGATAAATAATTTTTTATTTTGAAATTACAAGTAAGTAGACCAATCATTTTGAAGAGTATGAACACAAGAAGTATAATGAAAGAGTATAAATCGCTAATGAAGTAATAAGATCTTCATGAAACCTGCAAGGGTTACTGAGGATTGAAAAATTCAAAAAATCCAATAATAGGATCTCCTTGAAAAATTTAAAAGACCATTGAAATGGTTTTTTTTTGGTTATTTCGGTTGGTTTTGTTGGCATACGATGGAACAGTCATTCCTTGGAGAGAAAGGATGGCGGATAAATTAACGATGGCGGGGAGATGATGCGAAGAAGATGACATTCTTCAATTTTGTTTTAATTGAAATATGTTAGTAGGATATTATAGTCTTTTAAATTTATGGCATTTATGTTATTATAGGGAAGGGGTGTATAATACTTAAAGTTTAGAACACTTTTTCGTTAAATGTGGAGGAATGATACTAGTCAAAATCGGAGGTTTATAGATTGTCCAACTAATATCGCGATTGAGGAAATTTTGGATGGATATGAGTACCCCACTTACTCTCCACAAGTTAAAAGATCATTAATGGTTTTGATTGTATACCATATAATAATATTTAAAAGAATCACAACGAGCATAGTGGTAATTTTGGATTTATTGGCATAAATAACATGGCTAGAAAAATATTTGCTCGAATATGATTTTTCTTTCCCTCTACAAATTTTAAATTTGTATGCTTAGTTTTATATTTAGTGTAGTTTTTTTTTTTTCAAACGGTAATGGTATATTGATAGACAACATGAGAAATACAAGGCCAAGCGGCCAAAAGCTACTCCCAAAACAAGCATCTAAACCTGGGAGAGGAGAGCCATCACGAAGGATGGTAAAAAATGAGAACCTGTTCAAAAATACAGCCAACATGGCCCCCAAAAAAAAGCGGAAACATCAGGCAGTATGATGCTAATCGATATTACATGCAAAGTTTCAATGAATATCAAATTACATCACAAAAAATGAGAAAGCTTCCACAAAAACAAGCTTTCGGTAAAAAACCAACAAGTGTAAAGGGGATAACCACTGAACCGGAGTCCCTAGTGTAGACCTTCACAACCATTCATCACACAGCCAATCAACCTTCAGCAGTTAAGGCAATTGAGGTATGCCTTCTCCAAACTTAATCCATTCAGAAATAGCACCCATCACCGCCTCTTGAGGAGAAATCCAAACACCTTCAAAGATCTAACTATTTCTCGTTTTCCAAAGCCACCAAAGGAGATAGGTGGTTAGTTGTAGCCTTTCTTGCCAATATTCTCTCTTTTTGAAGTGGCAATGGTGCACCACCAATCTATAAATGACATTAGATCATGTGGCAAAAAATCCCAAGAAATTGGGGCAATTTTCCAAAATTGTTCAAAGATTTACAAACATTGAAAAAAAAAATGTGATCAAGTGATTCTATTTCCATCCCACAAAAGCCGCATATAACATCCTTCTCACATCCTTTTTTCCTAAGGTTAAGATTAGTGGGCAAAATATTATGAAAGCACCTCCAAATGAAATATTTAATCTTACCTTTAACTTTAAGTTTCCAAGTACTTTTCCACATATTAACAACAAGCCATTAGACCCACTACCCTTAGGCACATCAATGCCACCATTTTAGAGAAGAGAACAACATTTTGGTAGGCACTATTGACTGTAAAAGTACCGATTTGGTAAGGAGCCAAGATATCTTATCTCTTTGGCCGGGAAACAGACCGAGTACTAAGTATGCTCTCACTGAAAAGGAGAAAATAGGGTTCTAATGAGCACTTCATTCCACCTAAAACCAGAACAATCAAGCAACTCACTAACCCATGTAACACTAGTACCGCTTTTCCACGGACATAGGCGAAAGGAAACTAATCCCCCACCCAAGGATGATCCCACACCCTAATATATTTACCATCCCCAACCTTGAAAATGAGCCCTGGAGAAGAGCATATCTAGCTTTAATCCGGCTCTTCCAAAGCCAAGAATCAGTGTTTATATTAACTACATGGAGTAACCCACCCTTAGGAAAATATTTGGCTTTCATTACCTTGCTAATCGAGTATTAGGGCTAACCATGAGTTCCCACAAATTTCTAGCTAAGAGAGAGTCATTTAAGATTCTAAAATCCTTAAACCCAAGCCCCCATGTTGTTTCCCAACACAAAGTCTAGACCATTTCATCCAATGAACTTTGTTAGGGCCCTCAAGAGAAAAAAAAAAACCCACCAAATTTAAAACTAATAGAAGCCAAAATCTTACCCGGTCATTCTCAGAGCGAGGACATCATGTAGATAGGCAAGGTTGAAATCTTGATTTAATCAATATTTCTCTTCCGCCAAGCTAAGAAAGTTATGCTCCCAATTACTCACCCTTTTCTTAGTAGCTTCAACAACATAGTCAAAAACCTCTCTTTTAGACTTTCCAAGAAGGAGAGGAAGACCAAGATGTTTGATTTTATTCGAATAGAGACACCATCAAGAGAATCGCAGATAAGGGCTTTATCGACTGAAGCACATTAGGGCTAAAAAATATGGATGATTTATCCAAATTAATTAGCCGACTGTAGCCCTACAATACTTGACTTAGAAGCTCCTTGACAAAAAGAGCTTGAGAGTGAGAAGCTTTACAAAACAAGATGGAGTCATCCGCAAAGAACAAATGGGAAATGACCGGAGCTCTTTTCTGATTTTAAGACCAGAGAACAAGGATTGATTTTTAGCTTGATATATCAGTTAGAGAAAGCCTTTAAATAATGATAAAAGATATGGGGATAATGGGTCACCTTGTCTAATGCCTCTAGAGGGTAAGACATAACCACAAGATTGCCCATTAATGGGAAACGAGGAGGAGGTAGTAGAGATACAAGACCAAATCCATCTAGAGAAAATATGAGGGAAGCCCATCTTATCCATAACTTTAACAAGGAAAAGCCACTCAACCCTATCGAAGCTTTGGACATATCAAGCTAATGAGCCATATAACCTTTAGAGCCTCTTCTAAGAGTGTGGATGTAATGAAAGCATTCGTGGGCCAAAACAATATTATCAAGAATATGTCTACCCTTAACAAAAGCAGTTTGACATTCACTAATACAAAGATGAGGACAGGTTTTCAATCTATTCGCGAGGATCTTGGAAATGATTTTGTAAGTTACATTACACAAGCTAATAGGACGATATTGGCCAATAGAGGTAGGATTTTTAACTTTGGGAATAAGAGTGACCATGGTATTATTGATACTTTTAAGCATTTTAGAATTAGCAAAAAAGTGTTTCACAGCTTTACAAATATCCACAGCAACAATAGGCCAAAAAAACTGGAAAAAGAAGGAAGTCATACCATCGGGGCCCGGGGTCTTATGAGGGTGAAGATCAAAAAGGGCTTGCTTGATTTCACTGTCATCAACAAGCTTGATAAGAAGTCTAGAATGGAAGTCATCAATGGATCTTGACAGGCCATTTAAGATATCAACATCAACTGCAGTGGAAGAAGAGGAGAAGAGCTCTTGATAAAAGGAAGTGACCTCTTTCTCAATAAGATCTTGACTATCACATCTTCTGTCCTCTCTGCTAATCAAATGATCGATTGCATTCCTTTTTTGTCTCTGGATAGTACTAACATGAAAGAATTTAGTGTTTCTGTCTCCCTCTTTCAACCATTGGACCCTGGACTTATTCTTCCAATACAATTCCTCTTTAGCATAGGCATCATGCAGATCGTTTCTAACTCTCTTCCAAGCAGTCCAATCCCTTTGGCTACCCAGAGAAGACATCGCATCTAACTGACCATTAAACACCCCAATCTGTTTCAAGGAATTATGCTTGCTCCCTTTGCACCAAGATAAAATATCCATTCTACTCTTTCGAATCTTTGCCTGAAGCTGAAAAAACTGAGTCCCCCTTTGCTGTTCATTAAACGCATTTTCCACTACTTGATTAATCCCTTCAAGTTGTGCCTAAATCTGATCAAAACAAAACCTTTGATGACTTTTAGCTTTAGGAGGGTTCTGTTGAAGAAGAATTAAGAAATGATCGAGGAAAATCTTGGGATATGCATAACATGGGCATTTTGATCTTGAACAAACCAATCTAGGGAAATAAAGAATTTGTCAATAATCTCCTCCACGAATCCTTCATTAGCTTTATTATTGCTCCAAGTGAATGGATGGCCAGAGAACTTAAGTTTCTTCATTCTCATATCTCTCGATAAAGTCCTGAAATCCAACACAACTCCCAATGCAGACCTCTGCCTACCCCTTTTTTTTCTTCTTAGGGCAAGTATCCACAAATTCCCCCATTTATGCCTATTCGAAGGAAGTATTCCCATTGAGATTTTCTCTGTTCCCAATTCAACACTCCCATAAACAAAAATCACCCACGACTTGATATTATTAAGTAAATATTCAATCTCCGGACAAAAGGATTCTTCATGAATGCGACAACACTAACTTCAAAGTATCCCGAAAGCTAAGAGCCCCCACTAAGACCAATGGGGTCAACACAATACCAACGATCACCACATTTAAACCGCCTCACAACTATCTCAACAATTTTTTTTTAGTTTCACTCAAAAACACAAAGTTTGGATGATGGGATCTCCAAATCTCCTTGATTTGAGGAATTGTAGAGGTCCACCCAAACCTCTACAAAAAAGCCATCATTGGGGATTTTGAGACCAATTACGGTGGTCTCAATCACCATATCGATTCAAGTACAATGGGGGTAACTTTTATCTTCTTATTATTGCCATTACTTCCACCAAAATTGATTTATATTCTCATCAGCAAGCTTCCTACTTCTCTTAACCCCAACCTCAACCTTAGACAGTGCTATCAAAGACTACTCATAAAGCCTCTTCCTTTGAGCCCACTTTACGGTTTTCTTAGCCCTCTACATTGGTACTTTACCCCTTCCATTGCCCACAAATTGGACTATTTCATTCTGTATCTCTCTCAACGGAGTTCTTGTGGAATTTATCTTGACTTCAATGTCCACCAAGTTAGAGAAATCCATACTAATAGCCTCTTTCGAAATAGGAATCACGGTGATAGAAGACTTCTTTTCTAAATCTTCCGATTGGATTTCTTGGAGCTCGATTACGGTGTCTCTTCCACAACTTTCATTTTACCGCCACATCGGCAACATCATCATCACTCCATCACTACACAGTCTCCTTCTCAATCAAACTCTCTAGGGTTGAATTACCCTTCTCCTTCTCAACCTTTCTCGGTCTCATTAGATATAGTATTTTTCCGGTACAAATGCTCGAGAAGGTCTGTTCGTGCCCCCCGCTCATTTTCTTGGACATTATGAGCTTGAGCTTGGCTAGGTTTACTCTTAGTGGGTATAAGCAGATCTGCTGACCCTAAGCCACTATCCATATTGGCCGTCACAAAACTTATCTTCCTTCACATCCTTCTTTTTTTCACACATTCTATCAAAGTGTCCAACTAAACCACAATAAAAACAGAATCCCACCATTTTTACATATTTAAAATTAACCCATTTAGTAACACCACCTAGTTTAATAGAGGCACCTCGTTGCAGGGGTTTATTCAAATCGATAGCCACCAAAATTTTTATATGCCTTCCTTTCACACTACCAGAATCCAAGATATAGATATCAGAGATTGACTGGAACATTTTACCTATACACATACCATGTTTCTGTGGATATCCAGTTGTGGAGAAGATCCCATATCTGTATCCACACTTCCACCATACTAAAATCCATATTCTGCTCCCTCTTACCTTCTACCCACTCTTTGAGGATTAAGAACTGATTATCAAACAACGATTCTTGAAGACCTAACTTTTATCCTCTAAAGTTTTAAACACAAATGAAACCCGTTAAGCCCAATCTCTCCGAGGACAAAGTTTTCTTTGATGGGCGGACATGGGTCATTGCACTCTTGAGTCCAAAGTTAGCCTTTTTAGAACAATGAATAGCTCCAAAAAGACTACGACGGCATTCCTCATTGCTCACGAAAACATCCTCTTCCTCAAGAGCAATGCCTATTCTCTCTTCTTGAT
This sequence comes from Rehmannia glutinosa, assembly GCA_016081115.2. Taxonomy (NCBI): domain Eukaryota; kingdom Viridiplantae; phylum Streptophyta; class Magnoliopsida; order Lamiales; family Orobanchaceae; genus Rehmannia; species Rehmannia glutinosa. The sequence continues at coordinate 55,958,382 of CM071937.1, read as the reverse complement.
TAAGGAGAACTTCTCCATTTCCACCACCAAATCTTTGTCCATCCCAAACAACTAGCCAAGATCCAAATAACGGCTTCCACCCGACAAGACCAATCTTGTTGACAACCTAGAAACCAAAAGAAAGAGGGATGATTAAGAAAAAAGAGCAAGGAAAAGAAAGAAAGAGAACAAGAAGGAGATAGAGGAACCTCATTTCTAGAAAGAAATAAAGAAAGCAAAAATCAAATAAAGCGTAAGAGAGAATCGAGAAAAGAGGACAATAAAATTTAAGAGAGTAAGCCATTAATGCAAATGATAAGCTCCAACAACCCCAGTAATGCTCAATGGAACAGTGAACCCTAGGTAAAAACTCAACCCTTCCCCACTCCCAAAAAGAGAGAAAATCCACTCTCTAGAGAGAAAAATCTATATTTAGTGTAGTTGAAGCTTCACTATTTATAATATTTTAGTGGTAAAGCTAATGCCATCATGAATGAAATCATAACCATAAACTCATTGATTCAATTTTGGTGGTGGATTTTTAGTTTTTGTAGGCGTAATCGTTAAGCCAAAATATGTGGCTAATATTTGCAAAATTATTTGTTACCGCACGTATTATCAAATGTTTTTTCGATGTAGAATTGATTTTGAGAATAGGTTGGAGCTATTTGTATTATGCGGATGTAGATGGTGTTCATATATACAAATAATTACTTGCATAAAGATTACGAGTGTTAATGTTAATTCACTAGTACAAAAAAGCCTATAGGATTACCATATATGCATCGGTTTTCCATGTAAAACAATGCCTAAAGAGCGGTGGTGGAAAATTTGAAAATAAAACCAAGTCTTTAGGCATTATTTGTTAATGTAAAACTGATACTTATAAACTATTTAAAAAAAATAAATTAAATTAATTACATAAAGCATCAGTTTCCTAAGAAAAACAGATGCCTTTTACTCTACTTTGGGTATCGGTCCTTACATACAACTGATACCTATAAGTTTCTAATTTTTAATTAGAGGATTACCTTCAGCTTTGTTTAACTTACTAAAACTTTCTTTTAGTGTAATGCCCTCCATCCCCGACTCCATAATAGTCCTCTTTATCCTCCTCTGCGGCATCTATTTTGCCTTCCTCCAATCGAACCTGCCGGAAGTCCACCTCCAGCCGCTCGGCGTCAATAAGGTTGACGTCGGAGGCGACACGGTGGTAACGGTGGACTTCAAGATCCACCTAAATGTCACCAATGGCAGCGGCAAAATCAAGCTCCACTACAGATTGATTGACCGCCGTGTCCTCCACGGAGTAGACTTGGGGATTTGGCGGCGGATCGCATCAACATCCCCATACGACAGCGGACATGAAAGTGCACTCGGTGATTAAGAAAAAGCGGTGGAAGAGGCTTAAATGTGGGGAGTTTTCTTATCTCTCTTGATTCTTCTTGTGAAGGAGCACTATTTTGAGTTGTGATCTCATTTTAGTTTGCTTTTTGCAAGTATGATGTTCAAGTCTCAATAAATGATATTGTGATCAAAGCGGTTGCTAATGCATTGAGAAATGTACCAGAAGCAAATGGTAAGAGTTTTCATCTTTACAATTGAAACTCTTAGTGCTTGTCATTCAAGAGTGTCGACTTACTTGGGAATTAGAAAATCCACAAATATCTGCTGCAATCTATTTATGCTTTCTAGTCTCTAACAACTTGAACTTTTAGATAATCTGGTCATTCGATGTCCATTGAATACAATTACCTTTTATTGGATATGGAAAGGTTGAACATCATTCATTTTTCTCAGCTTGCGGAATTTGAGTTCCTTGATTCTTAGTGCCTTCCCTGTAACAGCTTACATGAGATTTGAGTTAATAAATTCTTCTGTTCATTTTAAATGTTGCTCTTACTTTTGATTCTCTTCAATAATTTTCTGTTGAATAATGAAACTATGCCGCTTACTGGGATACCAACAAAGATGAAATAGTCTTACGCGATTCGGTTGACATATCAGATTTAGTAGTCATATATGGTATGATTTATTATAGAAAACCTCGTCAAAGAGTTGTTAAGTTTCTCAGATTTTAATGGATAGAAATACAACATAAGTAAAAGTGGAGTTCTTTAAACTATCTATAGTTATTTTGGAAGGATTTGCTAGAACTACTTTGTAAATACTATGTTGAAAGTATTTGCCTTTAGAGTTTGTTTCATACTAGTTGCTGAAACTTCTAATTTTCTTGGTTATTAGGCTGAACTGAGAGCTAGTGTGTTTGAAGCGATAGAAGAGGAGAATAGAGTGGTTGAGAAAGAAGAAAGACTACCTCCTGCGCTTTTGGGTAGCTGCAATGATCGTGCAAAGCAACTCCACAACTCACCTTCAGGTACTTTTTAGTTTCAACAATGTTTTTCTTTTTCTTTCTATACTTATGTGCTAATTATATGTGTAAGGGCACGGTTATACTTCTTCCATCTCACCTCATACTCTATATGCGTTAGCCCCAGAGAAAACATGTCCTGTAAATTTGAAACCTAGAAGACCAATCCTTCGCATCGATGTTATATTACTATCCAGGATTCTAAAGTGTGTTCTAAGTACTATGGAAAGTTTATTTTTCAACTGGTTAAAAGTTTTATCGGTATTAGTAATACTTAAATAGGTGATTTAGATCTTCTCAGAATGTTTTATGTTCAATGTGATTTCTTGAGCTAATTGTTTACTTTATCAGAGTTAAAGGACTTTAGCAGCAAGAATGGATACGATCTTAATCGGAATGGAGATAGTGGGCCTATGCTTTTGGATGTTCTTGAGGGGTTTTTAAAGTATGAGGTCAGATGAAGTCTGCTTTGTGTGTTAAACTTTGTAATCAATCTTATCATTAGTATGTGGATAACTTGTAAGAATGCTATTAATCTCTCTGCTTTTGCATGCTAAAAATGTTAAACGGTGTGTTTGCTTGCGGTTATTGCAGCATGGAAGTTTTTTTAACTCCCTGATAATGTTTTTGGTTTCTCAACAATTGAAACTTGGTGTTTGTAAAGAAGCTATACAATCAGAATTTTGTGGCTTCACGATATTTCTCATATCCCCAACGTACAAATATCTTGTGTGACACTGATGGCATGTAGTAATGTGGCTCTACTAGAGTCTAGATGTCAGATTTTAGCATATCAGTTTATCATTTTTCTTCTTCTTTGGAAGCATTAGTGTTTCGTCATAATTTTGATTTGTACTATTGCAGAATTTATCTCAAGGAAGGGGTAGCAATAGGAGATTGATCGCTCCAGAAGCCGAATCTCTATCAAATTTGGAAGCTCGAACCATGAGGAGACCTTCATCGTTGTCGATTGCTAGGGCTTACCTTCTTTAGGAAGGTTTATTGTCAATAATAATTTTCTTTTTTTTTCTCTTTTATAACATAGTTTGAAGTTTGAGTTCATAACTTCTCGGTTCATGTGGTGCTCATTGCAGGCCTCTTCCCGCTTCACAATCTTCCGGTAAGTAGTAAAAGTATTAGAAAGTTGGTCCTGCAACATCATTTAAAGTGTTCTATTTTCGATTGGTGACTTTTAGATCGTCGAATTTGGGTCATCTATGTCCGGCTATAGGAAAGATGAATACAAGTGCGGATATGACAATGATGAACTTCGTAAGATGTAGTACATGCTTCAACCGCCTTGAAAAATCTGCAGTTGGATAGAAAAGCTCGTAATTTAACCACTTCTTGGAGGTTTCTTTCTGAACCTGGTCGTTATCATGCTTTATATTTTACTTCATTTCTGAAGCAACTTGGGTTTAGAAAAAACAACTTTCCACTTTCTTTGAAGTGAAAATGTTTCTTTGATGTTGTCACAATAGCTGGCGTTGAGTGTTAGTTACTATAGCTTCAAACTATTCTAATGGGATATAGCATGGGATATGCTCTAAGGGATTATTACTAGTTTTTTGTTGAAATTTTTGTATTTGAGGGATTATAGAGATTTTAGGTGATTAGCTTGTTAAAATGTTTTATTCATAAGTTTTTCGGTGTTGTAAGATTCCTTTTTGGTTGTTAAAATATATGAATACTTTGTTTATCAGCTAATTTATCTATAAATGATGTTAGGCTGTTGATTATTACATCATCTGTAGGTGAAATTATGCAGGATGTTAGGGAGTGTTTGCAAACTTTAAAAAAAGTGTTTCTAAAGCTTCTAGATGTGAAAAATGTAAAAGAAAAAGTGTATTCTCATCTTCTAAGTGCGAAGCATGTTTGCTTCTAGAAGTTGAGAATCATTTTTCTAGAATTTGCAAACACTCCGATATAGTAAAATTTCAATATTACATTAACTAAGGATCTAAGGGAGTATTTGCAAACTCTAAAAATAAGTGATTCTTAGCTTTTCGCATCTAGAAGTTCGATAATCACATTTTTTAGTGGTTGAAACACACCCTTAAACCATGGACTATATGCTAATGTCCGGAGAACAAGGAGGCTTGGAGTTCTTCTAAAGATTTCTACAGGTTTCGTCTAAATGAAACAAAAATTGTATTTAAAAAAATAACAATAGGCATCGGTTGTTGTTACCAAGCGATGCCTAAACTAATTTTATGTGTCGGTTGTTTGCGGAAACCCGACACATTTGGGAACATTATGCATCATTCTTGCTTTGCTTAGCAACCGATGCCTATTGTTTACTTTAAGCATCGGATGAAACCAATGCCAATAAATGTGATTATTAGCATCACATTCATAAGCATCCCCATTGAAACCGATGCTTAAAGTCGTTTACAACCGATGCAAATGGTCAATTTTGTACTAGTGATTGTCGATTACTAGAGAAAATGTAGTAATTTGAGCATGATGTACTTATGTTAGTCATTGTTAGGAAATTTATTTTGTAGATTTTGATGATACCATGTAAAACTTAAACTAGGAAGTTGGCACCCCATTTCCTTGTAATTCATATTGTAATAGATAGATTTGGAAGAAGAGCCGAGTCAAGTCGCCTACGCCAAGGAATACAAGAAGTCAAGCTGGATTTGGATTGAAGACTACGATGTGTGTCGGTGAGTATGGCCAAGAAGGAAGTCAATGACTCATTGAAGGTGTGTCACTAGGAACAATCGTAAGAAGTATCGGTCAAGTTAGCTCAAGAAGCCAAGTCTCAAAGTTGAAGTGACGGTTGAGTCATCCAATGGAAGTCGACTCAAGTCGCACAGGGTAAAGACAATAGTCTAGTCAAGACAATCGACTTGGATCCGTTGATTAAAAGTCAAGAATGTTACTCGAGAATAGTAACATGTCAAAGCTATCAGGTGTAAAGTGTTAGTCCCAGAATTGTGCAAAAGGAATTAATTAATGGGAAACACTGCACCGTGTGTCAGAGGTCTGCAATGCTGCGAAGACAATTAATACGAGAAAATATCAACATCAAGGACTGCAGACAAGACAAGCCAACGATCATAAGTGACTTTTAAAATTAGCCTATCTCTTCAACGGGCAAAATTTCAAAAGTGCACTATAAAAGGCTGAGGAATTTACTGAGAAAAGGTTACCTGAACCACGAACAAGCAAGCATTATTCAAGCAATTAACCTGCAATATTCTCAAGTACATTCAAGCAAATCCTCAAGCCTGAAACTCGAAGGAAATCGATCCAACACAAGCTGTGAAAGAAAGACAACTTCAAATCTATTAAAGAGGAAACTTTTGAAGAATCAAAAGGGATCTACTTTCCAAGGAGGATTGTAGGAAGGTTCAAGGTTGAACCAGTATCAAGTTATTGGAGGGCTTCATGTTCAAATCCAAGAGCTTGAGAAGTGAGCTGAAGTAGCAAAGCAGCTGCCCTGTGAAGAAGCTGAGTCGCAAGAGAAGCCAGTTGTGTGACCAAGGTTGTCTCTAGGACTGTTCACCACGTTCTAAAGCGATCTGTTACATAGTGGATTCCTCCAGGAATTGGAGAAGAGAGGATTAGAAGAATTACCCCATCTTGAACCTCTATAAAAATTACTTGTCATTTATTTTTCAACACATTTACATTTGCATATTTATATTATATCTCATTTGATAAAACTCATATTTACTATCCAACCGATTTATAACCTAGTGCTAAAGAATCAAGTGTTAAAACAAACTTAAAATAAATCAAGGGTGTTAAGTCTTCCACGATAAAACCAATACGACCAAGTTAAAGTTCGGGTTAAACAACCGAAGGTTATTCTATCAACGGCTCTATCGAGTCCTGGTTGAGTGCTAACTAACTCGGTGACTAACCAACTTAGTTTGTCCATCAAGGACACAACTATTTGAGTTAACTCTGTTATAATTTTAAAAGGACTAAAATCGACCCCTCCTTCTAAACCTTACTCACACCCCTTGGGACCTACATGTGGTATCGAGCGGTTGGTTCATTGAGCCGCTGACCGGTTCTTGAACTAGATCTCTATCTTTTCAAAAGGTTTTAAACACTTGCATTTTCAAAATCTTTCATTTTAAGCAAAGTTATTATCATGGAAGCAAATTTGACACGCATTCCTATGTTCACTATTGAAGAATTTGATGATTAGAAAATTCGCATGCGAGTGCTCATCTATCTCGCATTACATGATGAAATGTGGCTTGTGATAGAGGATGGGCCATCGCAAATACTTAAAGTGAACAATTTACGCAATAAGAGCATTTGCGGTGAAGGAGAAGAAGTTGTTTTTGAGCAAGACCAGCCATGGTTGAAAAACCAAGGATCGAGTGGACTAATGAAGATAGGAAGAGTTACAACTTGAACAATGTGGCCAAGGACATACTCTACAAGACATTGGATAAAGCAATGTTCAATGAAGTCAAATCCCGCAAACTGCAAAAGAAATCGGAATAAAGCGACTTTAATTTGTGAAGGATCATAACAAATTAAAAGAAAATAAATTGTCGATTGATGTTCAAAAATTTGAAAATTTCAAAATGCTTGCAGGTGAAACCATGGATCGATCGTATGCCGATTCATTTGAAATCACAAATGAGCTTTCACTCTTGGGAAAGAATATACACAAAAGAAAATGTGTATGAAGATCCTAAGAAGCCTTCCAATTTGAATGGGAAACGAAGACTATGGCCATGAGACATTCAATGGACCTCTCAAGAACATCTAACCATGAGTTATTCTCGGACCTCAAAGCCTATGAGTTTGAGCCGAGAAGAAAAGAGCAAGAGGAGACAGTTGTACCCAGAGCAGACTGACGATAGCCAAGGATGGAAAGAGCAGTTGAACCCAAGGAAGCCATAGACCAGGAGGAAATTGCCCGATGGTTAAAAGATTCAACAAGTTCTTTAATAAGGACTATAAAAGAAATAAGAGTGAAACCTCTAGGAGACATTCAGCTCCCTCAAAGTCAAGGGAAGATAGGCCACCCAAGAGAATCGAGCATCAAAGGGTTGAATATCGAGAGCCGATAACCCAAGAACAAAAGGAGCTAATCAAAGAGCCGAGAACCCGTGTTGGAACTACAAACAACCAGGACATCTTGCGATTGATTGTTCCTATCCACGATCAACAAATATAGGAATGAAGAAGAAAGAAAAGTCTTGAGAGAAAGAAAATATGAAAAGAAGAAATCCATGTTGGTCGGGCCGAGACTTCGAGACATCCAAGTCTAAAGAAGCGGTGATTGAAAGAGTAGTGAAGGCGACTACTCAAGTGACTCGAAGAAGAGGCCATGATCCGCCTTATGGCTAAAGAACAAGATCAACCGGATCAAGAAGATGAGGTACACTCTAACTCATCTCATTGATTCAAGTGATAGTGATTGTGATACACACACTTCATCACCCATCGATCTTTATGATTCATTAGGCAAAATGATGAAAGATTTTGAACACATAAAATCCTCACACACTATTCTAAATGAGGACAATAGCGACTTAAAAGCCATAACTCAAAGTCGACTAAAGAGTGAGTACTACGAGTTATATAGCCGATGAGAACACTAAGCTAAAAGGCCGAGAATGCCAAGATCATAGCAGAGTTAGCCGCTATAGAAAAGAGGGAAAAAGATCTCAAAAATGTGATTGCCTCATTTACAAAGGCATCCAAATCATTGGATGATCTTATCATGAGTCAAAAAGAATGTGGAGATAAGACAAGCACAATCATAAACAAATTGGCCTTGGATATAAAGGGAAAGGAAAAAGCCGAGTTGAGTATCTTTGAGAGGATAGGCGAGAAAAAATCGAGCGAGTTCCTCAAAGAAACTCCAAACAAAAATACTCGGTAAAAAGCAAAAAGAGCTACCAAAAACCCCTTTAAATTTCATCGAGAAACACACATGATGGGAGTGGTAGAAACTATCCAAACTATGCTGATTGGAATAATGTGAAACATCAGCAAAGACCTATGGAATACAAGCCTAGATGGCAAAGACCTAAAACCCAACAAAGGTCATTCCAATGGCAAAAGAGCTATTATCAGCACACATATGCACCCAAGCACTACACTCAGAATTTTCACAACTATCCCAAGAAAGTAGTTGCTAAAACACACACACAGACATACAGATAAAAGAGAAAGCTATATGAACCTAAAACCCCCAAGCAATTTGCTAATGTGCACTATGATTATGGCACTGATAGATGGCAACCTCTTAGAGTCAAGTCCTTTGGCTATAGGTTTGTTGGATCATCTTATAGCACTAACCCCTCAGGACCCAGGCAAGTATAGGTACCTAAAACCTAATTTCCTTGATTGCAGGTTCAAGGAACAGTTGAGTGCCAATGAACTTGGTACATGGATAGTGGATGTTCCAGACATATGATCAGAAACAAGAAAAACCTATCAAGATTCAAGGAGATTAGAGGTGCAAAAGTCATATTTGGAGGAAATGAAGCTCCAGGGGAAATCAAAGGCACAGGATCTATCAAGAAGAATGGATTTGAAATCACAGATGTTGCTTATGTTGAAGGCCTCAACTTCAACCTGTTAAGCATCAATCAACTCTGTGACAAGGGCTACAATGTTGGATTCAATATGGGAGTGTGTCAGATCAAAGATGTTTAATCAAATGAAATAGTGCTGCAAAGATCAAGACAGAGAAGAATATGTATGTGGTAGATTGGTCTATCGCACTAGTCGCTAGCAAAGAGCACAGCCGAATCAAGTTGGTTGTGGCACAAGAAGCTGAGTCACCTGAATTTCAAGACAATCAATAAGCTCGCAAGGAGTCATCTTGTGGAAGGATTGCCAGACTCAGTGTACAAGAAAGAGAGTGTATGTGATGCATGCCAGATGGGAAAGCAAATAAAATCTTCATTCAAGGATAAGCCAAGTCCTTCTTCAACAAGGATATTACATCTGTTGCTTATGGATCTATTTGGTCCAGTTGAACCAGCCAGCATAAGTGGAAAGAAATACACCTTGGTGGTGGTAGATGACTATTCAAGATATACATGGACCATCTTCATGTGTAAAAAGAAGGAAACTTTGCAGAAGTTACCTCAACTGATGAAAAGAGTTCAAAATGAAAAGAGCCAAACCATTATAATGATAAGGTCTGATAGAGGAACTGAGTTTGTCAATGGGATAATAACTCAGTATTGTGTTGAAAATGGAATTGCTCATGAATTATTAGCTACAAGAACTCCACAGCAGAATAAGTAGCTGAAATAAGGAACAGAACTCTCAAGGAAGCTGCAAGGACCATGTTAGCTGAAGCTGGATTGCTTAAGAGATTTTGAGGTGAAGCCTAAAACACAGCATGCTATACTCAAAATAGATGCATGATCAACAGGCAATTGACCAAGACTCCATATGAGATTTGGACAGGGAGAAAGCCAAATGTTGGATATTTCAGGATATTTTGATATAAATGTTTCATCCATAACAATGGCAAAGATAATTTGAAGGCTTTTGATACTAAAGCTGATGAAGGTATCTTTTTGGGATACTCAGATGATAGCAAAGCCTATAGAGTGCTGAACAAGAGGACTATGGTTACAGAAGAGTCTATCCATGTGGTTTTTGATGAACCTAATGTGAATGGAGAAGACATTGAAGAGTTAGTTGATAAGTTAAATCAGCCAACTATGCGAAGAGTCCTTATGTTGAAGCTGAAGTAAGAGCAATCAACCCAGATGAAGATGAGATAGCTGAATCTCAAAGACAGTGGAAAGTCTACAGCTGAATGAAGATGAAAGAGTTGTTCAAGACAACTTAGCGGCAAAGCGCTGAATCAATCCAGAGACTTACTCCAACTGATGTGAGATGGCCGAGAGACCATCCACCGAGTTAGTTATTGGAGATGTTAGAGATGGCATAAAAACCAGATCGAAGCAAAGATGAAGCTATGTTCACTTGTTTTATTTCCCAGATAGAGCCAAAAGATGTGTCTAAAGCATTGGATGACACACATTGGATTCAAGCCATGCAAGAAGAGTTGAATCAATTTGAAAGAAACAAAGTATGGGAATTAGTGCAGAGGCCAACCCATCAAAATGTTATTGGCACAAAATGGGTTTTTAAACAAGATGAATGAGGAAGGATCTGTGGTGAGAAACAAAGCAAGATTGGTAGACAAAGGATATTGCCAAGAAGAGGGCATAGATTTTGATGAAACATTTGCTCTGTTGTAAAATTAGAAGCAATAAGGATGTTTCTTGCCTATCCGCACACAAGAACTTCACCTTTGTCTATCAAATGGATGTGAAGAGTGCATTTCTTGCCTATGCTGCACATAAAACCAATACAGCTAAGTTAAAGTTCAGGTTAAACAGGAGTTATTCTATCAACAGCTCTATCGAGTCTGTTGTGTGGCTAACTCAACTGAATAACCAACTTAGCTGTCCATCAAGGATACAACTGTTTGAGTTAACTCTGTTATAATTTTAAAAGGACTAAAATCGAAAAGTTGGTAAGGTTTATTTAACCCCCCTTTCTAAACCTTACTCACACCCCTTGGGACTTACAGTCATTGAAGTTAGAGATGTTAAAAAGGGTTAGGGCCTCTTTATGTTGGCCCGTTTAAAATCCGAGCTTTTTGGCCCGGCCTATTAACTCGTGAGCCAGCTGTTTTTTTATTTTTATTTTTTACATTTTTCTTTTAAAGAAAAATAGTGTAATAAATAATAACACAAAACTGAAAAGTAAAACTTAATGAAATTGAAACTGAAACTTTGAAACCCTTTGGCCTTCTCAATTCTCACTTTCTCGGTTCTTTTTGTCGCCGTAAAACATTGCTCGAGTCGCGCCATTTGCTCAAGCCTCACCACTGCAAGTTCGCCCGCCGTAGCCCATAGGATATTAGAGGTAAGTCATTTTCTTTTTATTTATTTACGAGTTGTGCTATTTTTTACCCATTTTGGCGATCGCCGCCGCCGTAGGACATTCGTCTTATGTTTAATCCTATCAAAGGAATCCTCAGGCATAATGTTAATATGTATATGTATTCAAGGAAAACTTGGTAAATGGGAATCACAGCAAATGAGTGTTTTTTTTTCGATATTTTTTTTTATTCTTAATTGGGAGCCTTTGATGGAGTATTGGAGTTGATGATGTTTATGTGCTTTTGCTTTTAAGAAGGGGAATGATTTTTTAAAATGAATTCTTGTGGCACTTGGCAGTAAAATGAGTTTTAAAAAACATAGTTGATGATGTTTATTTACTAAAATGAGTTTTAAAAAACATAGTTGATGATGTTACTACTAAAATGAGTTTTAAAAAACATAGTTGATGATGTTTATTTACTAAAATGAGTTTTAATTCTTGTGGCAATAAACATGGATTCTCAAAGCTATGACAATGATGAAGTGGAAGTTTTGGAATCCATTGCTCCTTCCGATAATGTGAGCTCAGAAATTCTCAAAAAAGTCCGGAACAAACACTTGAAGGTATGGAGCAATTTTTCTAACCTGAAAATGGTAGAGTGAAGTGCAATGGGTGTGGAAAATACTATGCTTGGGACGGCTCTAGTTTGGAACTTATACTCCTACACGTCATATAAATAATCGTAAGAGTGTCAAATATAATGATGTGGGTTTGATGTTAAACGATGAAGGAAATTAGGATCAAAGAAGATTGATCCGAAACATGTACGTGAGCTTGTCTAATGCTATTATTTCACATGATCTCCCACTTTCCTTTGTCGAATACAAATGGGTAAGAGAGTTAATCAAGTATTTGAATCGATGCCAAAAACATTAGTAGATTAACCACTACTACCGATATTTTAAGCATTAGTAGATTAACAACAACTTGCAAATGCTTTTTGGCGAGTATACGAAGTAGATGTCCTCGACTCAACCAAGTGAAAGTAGCTTCCAAAGTACTCCAATTTTATCATCTTTTGCTCCGCTTTCGGCTAGTGGGAAAGGAAAGGAACAAGTTGATGATAGTTTGTGTGATGTGAGTATTTATTTTGACTTATCTTTTATTTATATAACATATTCATTATTTGTTTGTTTCATTAATAGTTTCTTTTTCCTTATTTGTTTATTTTATTTTGTTTAGGTTATACAAGATTGCGGAGTAAAGCATCAAATTGCCAAAATGAAAAGTATGCATTGGATCAATATTTGGATGAGCCCCCACTTGAATTTCAGTATTTTCCAAATTTAGATGTATTGGAATTTTGGAAAAAGTATAAGAAGCGATGTCCAGCACTATCAATTATGGCATGTGATATATTAAGTATTCCTATCACAATTGTAGCATCTGAGTCTGCATTTAGCATAGGGGCTCGTGTTCTCACTAAATATACAAGTCGACTTCTTGGTAATAATGTGCAAGCTATTTTTTGTACCCGTAGTTGGTTACAAGGTTTTGTGATGGTAAGATTCTTAAAGTTTTATTTTACTATTTGATTTCAATTATATATACATATAGATAAACTTCTTATTAATTTTTTTTGTTGTTGTTTTATATATTTTAGTTGAAGAAGAATTAGAAGATGATACTTTGTCCAAGGAAGGATCAAATGTTATTGATGATGATGATTGAATTATATTTGAATTTTTATAATTTGAATGTTTAAGACTTTATCCATGTATGCAACTATGAACTTTGTGTCACTTTTATTATTGTGGATCATTTAGTTTTGCATATTAAATTTGAATGTTAATGTTATACGTGCTTAATTTAAAATTTTAAGTTTATATATATATTTTTTTATTTCTTTGGCTTGTAGCCCGATAGTGGCCCATTTATCCCGGCCCGCTAGGGTTAGGGTTAGGTTCATATATTGCCCACCGTATAACAAATGGTCCGTTTAGCCCGAAGCCTATTAGGTTTGGCCCTATAGGGCTAGGGCCATCCCGTTTAACATCTCTAATTGAAGTCTAGATAGTTGAAGGATTGCAATTTTGCAATTTGGAATTGAAATGAAACTGGATGGTGTGTGACGATGGGTTTAAGGGACAGTGGTTAGGACTTAGGTAAGATATCATACATAATCCTTAAACTTTGTTACCTTGTAATGGTGTTTGACGGATAGATAAAACAATGTTCTGCTTTTAGGGGTTTTGAAGTAATTGTCGTCAATGATTCGACATGATAAGATTGGCGTGAAATTTGGACAAATTGTAAGTGGTGCTACTTGATCCGTGAGGAGTTTTAGAAAGACCCGTTATGTGAATGACAAACTCTGAGGGAGTGATTGCTTGACCTTTCGTTCCGCTCATTTTTACTTTTAGAGAGAATAGTGTGTATTAATTATTTTAAAAAATGAAAATAGATTTTGAGAGTGTGATTGGATATAAGATGAAAATGTGATGATGATAGTTGATGTGATAGTTTTTTTAGTATAATAGTGATTAGATTTGATTGGTGATTTGAAAAATAAGAGAGATTGAATAGTGTATTTGTAATATGATTGTATAATAATGATAGTTGATGTGATATTTTTTTGTTTAAATTATAATTGGATGTGATTGATGATTTGAAAAATGAGAAAAGATAATAGTGTATTGTTTGAAAATTTTCACAAGCAATCACATATCAATGTAAAATTTTGTCCAAAAAGTGGTGTAAAGATCCATCAAAAGATCAGTTAGTTAGTTAGAAATTAGCTTCTTGATTAGTTAAGCAAGTTGGTGCACAGTTAGTTTGTTTTATTCTTCATCTATATATATGCCAATGTAACAGTACTTTCATTTCATCTTTGATATAATAAAATTGTTCTTCTTCTTCTCTTCCAATACGATTTTGTGTTCATTAATATGGTATCAGTTTGAGATTTTTTCTGTTGCTCCTATGATGCTTCTATATCGATTCTACATCGATTTCTCTCAGCCTAATTCTTGGCTATATTGATTCTATATCAGAAAATTCCTCAAGAAAATTCAATTTTTCTCTGTTTCATCAACCAAGATGGAAGTTCTGGTTCAAGAACAAACCGCACATGATTTTTCCTCTCCCTTTTATCTACACCCGGTGACAATCCAGGGGTTGTTATAGTATACTAATGTTTACGAGGAGAGAACTATACCTCATGGAGTAGAGCCATTTCCATGGCTCTAAGTGTGAAGAACAAGATTGCTTTTATTGATGGCTCCTTGGAGGTACCATCGCCTTCTTCGGTTCTTGCTTACACTTGTTGGCAGCGTGCCAACAATCTTGTCCTTTCTTGGATATTAAACTCCATATCCGAAGACATTCGTCAAAGCCTACTCTATTTTTCGACTGCAAAAGAAGTTTGGGATGAGCTTAGAGTCAGATACGTTCGCAGTGATGGCCCTCGAGTGTTTCACTTAAACAAATCTCTCAGTTCAATCTCCCAAGGTTCTCAATCTATTACTGCTTACTATAACTCCTTTAAAGGGTTATGGGATGAATATATCAACTATAGGCTAATCTTAAAATGTTCATGGCAATCGCTCTTGTGATTTCTCTACTCAAATGGCTACAATTCAACAACAAGATTCGATTTATCAAGTTTCTTGTAGGACTTCATGAATCTTATTCTCAATTAAGAGGGCGATTCTATGCGAGTTCTCCTTTACCATCTCTTTCAAAGGTCTATTCTTTGTTGTTACAAGAAGAAACACAGAGAACACTAAATAATGCCACAGATGTTTCAGTACCTATTGAATCTTCTATGGCAATGTTGGCCAAACAAGATTTTAATCCAAAATTTCAAAACAAAGAAAAGAAAAAGGCAAAGTGTTCACATGTGGCTTTACTGGTCACACTATAGACAAGTGCTTCCAGCTTACTGGTTATCCCCCAGGTTGGAAAGGGCCAAAGGGGCCTAGAAATTTTTCTGATTCAAAGAATAATGCAAATTTGGTTCAATCTGGAGATGTTGATAACAAGGATACCCTGGATCAGTCTTTATTTCCTCATGATTTAGTGGAAATTTTTTGACATTTTCAAGAATATTCACCCAATAATCCCTCAAGTTTCTCTCTTTGCAACTTTGTTGTAGCTCATTCATTAGCAAATGCCGCAAACACAAAGACAAATGATGCCAATACAGGTATAACCTCTGTTTATACACCTTTTAATAAAGGGAAATTTAATTGGATCTTAGATACTGGTGCTATAGATCACATGATTTGTGATATCTCTTTATACTCTAATACTCATATTCAGGTATCTATTTTCATCCATTTACCTAATGGACATGTTACACATGCTACTCATATTGGTGATGTGCATATCATCGATTCATTAATCTTTGCATCAAGCATTATATGTACCCTCATTTTCTTATAATCTTATATCAATATATAACCTTAAAAATCCTCTCATCTTGATGTCCATTTTCTGTCTTCTAACTGTTTATTGCAGGACATGAACACATTGCAGATGATTGGTTCTGCTAAAGAGAAAGGTGGCTTGTACCATTTGCATATTCTAGTTGCTGCTATGTCTAGCTCAGACAATAATCTTTGGCATTCTAGATTAGGACATATTTCTATAAAACGTTTGTCTTTAATGCCTCGATTCATTATACCAAATGTACAAACTTTGACTCTTGTGATGTCTGTCATTATGCTAAACAAAAGAGATTACCATTTTGTTCTAGTTCTAGCTGTTCTCAAGCAAGTTTTGATTTAATACATTGTGATATATGGGGACCTTTTTCTACCACATCCCATAATGGTTTTAAGTATTTTCTTACTATTGTAGATGACTTTTCAAGATGCACTTGGGTATATATGATGAAAACAAAGTCAGAAACTAAAATCCATTTGCAAACTTTTTACAATTCTGTGTTAACTCAGTTTAACACTAAGATTAAATGCCTCAAGTCTGATAATGGCCTTGACTTCCTTCTTCCTATTTTTTATAAATAAAATGGCATTATTCATCAAACAACTTGTGTGGAAACACCACAACAAGATGGCATTGTTGAAAGAAAACATCAACACCTCTTACAAGTGGCTAGAGCATTACTTTTTCAGTCTAAAGTTCCTTTAAATTTATGGGATGAATGTGTATTGTGACTACTCACATTATAAATAGAGTGTCTACTCCTATTTTACAAAATAAGTCTCCATTTGAGAAACTTTTTAACAAAACCCCAAACTATTCTCATCTTAGAACTTTTGGATGTCTTGCATATGCCTCTACTCTGACAGCTCATAGAAATAAATTTGATCCAAGAGCCTCAAAATGTGTTTTTATTGTATATTCCTTTGGCACTAAAGGTTATAAACTCTTTGATCTTGCTAAGAAATCTACTCTTATCTCTAGAAATGATTATTTTGTGAGAACATTTTTCTATTTCATAATGCCGATTCTATAGACAATCAATCTCCTATGTTTACCACTTTGATATTTCAATTTGATCATATTGACCTCCGGATACAAGTCATTTAAACTCAAATATTGTTACAAATTATAACATAGTTTATAACATCATTGCACATATTTTTGAGAATATACCAAAGGCAACAGAATCAATGGAACAGAACAAGTTCTTGCTACTAATACCGATCATACTACAAAAATCATGTAGCTAGCTGCCAGGATTCTTCTCCTATAACAAGGAGGTCTACTAGAAATAGAAGTGTTCCTTCTTATCTCCAGGTTTATGATTATGGCATTCCATCATCCCTTCAACCCTATCAATCAATTTCGAGTTAGTTTTTAAAGGTAAACAATATTGCATTTCTAATTTTTTATCTACTAACTAGTTGTCTCGATCTTCGACAACAAGTTTACAAAGCAGCTGTTAGTCAAGTAGTGGAACCAAAAACATACACTCAAGCTAGCAACTCCTCTGAATGGCAAGATGCTATGAACAAAGAATTGCAAGCATTGAGAAAAAAATAACACATGGATTTTAGTTGATTTGCCAAAGGATAAACATTGTATTGGCTGTAAATGGGTGTTTAAAGTCAAATACAAATCAGATGGTTCCATAGAAAGATACAAAGCAAGACTTGTGGCAAAAGGATACACATAAGAAGAAGGACTAAACTACTTTGACACATTTTC
Organism: Rehmannia glutinosa; assembly: GCA_016081115.2. Taxonomy (NCBI): domain Eukaryota; kingdom Viridiplantae; phylum Streptophyta; class Magnoliopsida; order Lamiales; family Orobanchaceae; genus Rehmannia; species Rehmannia glutinosa. Next base: position 55,941,005 of record CM071937.1, on the reverse strand, counting down.
ACCAGTGGAAAAACTGACAACTGTGAGATTAGTCCTAGCTATTGCTGCTTCTCAAAATTGGTTTCTTCACCAATTAGATGTAAATAATGCTTTTCTTCATGGAGATCTAAATGAAGAAATTTATATGACTCCTCCTCCGGATATTGCGACCCCTACCGATAATAGAGTGTGCAAACTAACAAAAAGTCTTTTATGGCCTCAAGCAAGCTCTAGCAATGGTTTGAAGCTCACCTCTTGCCTTATCACATATGGATTCTCACGGTCCATGTGCGATAGTTCATTATTTATAAAATCCAATTCTAATTCTATACTTGTCTTATGTGTTTATGTAGATGACATAATACTTGCGATAACAATCTCAAAGAAACTAAAGACATCAAAGCTCACTTGGATGCTACATTTACAATCAAGGATCTAGGACAACTCAAATATATTCTGGGAATTGAGAATGCAAGGAACAAGAAATGAATCACTATTTGTCAAAGGAAATATACCATTGATCTTTTAACCGAGAGGCGGGTTATTTAGGCCGCAAACTTTGTTCAACACAAATGGATCCTACGTCAGATTTATCCAGCACCAATGGTGACCACTTGCTTGATTTATCTATCTATAGAAGGCTTGTTGGCAGAATGTTATACATTACCATCACAAGACCTGATCTATCTTATAGCATTCAAACTCTCAGTCAATTTATGTCAAGTCCTACCACAACACATTTAGTTGGTGCACACAGAGTTTTAAGATACATCAAATCAACTCCAGGGAAGGGCTTTTTCTACTCAGCAAACTCCTCCTTACAGCTCAAAGGATTTAGTGATGCAGATTGGGCACGTTGCAAAGAAACAAGGAGAAGTATAAGTGGATTTGCAGTTTTTCTAGGAAATTCCTTAATATCATGGAAGGCTAAGAAACAACCAACCATCAGTAGAAGCTCCACTGAAGCAGATTACAGGGCAATTGCCTAATTTCTTGTGAAGGGCAATGGCTGGTTTATTTACTAAATGATATGAAGATTCCTCATTCACAACCAGCAACTATATACACAGACAGTAAATCTGCTTATTGCATTGCTCAGAATCCTTGTCATCATGAACGCACCAAACGTATACAATTAGACTGTCACTTTGTAAGGGAAAAGATCCAGCAAGGTTTTATCAAATTGACTCACATAGCAGCCATCCATCAAACTGTAGACTTGCTTACTAAACCTTTATCTCCTCATTTATTCCAACATTTCATAAACAAGTTGAGCATGATGGATATACATGCTCCACTTGCGGGAGGGTGTAAAGATCCAGCAAAAATCAGTTAGTTAGTTAGAAATTAGCTTCTTGATTAGTTAAGCAAGCTAGTGTACAGTTAGTTTGTTTTATTCTTCATCTATATATATGCCAATGTAACAGTACTTTCATTTCATCTTTGATATAATAAAATTGTTCTTCTTCTTCTCTTCCAATATGATTTTGTGTTCATTAATAAGTGGAAGTGATGAAAGCTCTTTTACAAGCAAGCACTCCCTGAGTAATGCAAGTGGTGACTCTCACATGCAGTTTTCAACATCTTATTGGACCGGCAATCCCTATATTATGAAGTGAGTGATGTTACTTTTTATGAATATCAACCCGAGAATGAAATATGGGAGTTGGGTGAATCAACGAGAGAGGTTACCATATTACGCATTTAAAATAAAACAAGAGAAGACTTAATACAACTTGAATTCATGAAAACAATTTCCATTCCTTGTATTACACTTTAGTTTTTAAACATCAATCGGATAATTTTCTATGACAATTTCATTTAAGTTCTCTGGCATGGGTCTTTAGGTCCTTTGTGTTTTCACTATATTTTACTCATTAAATTTTATTTCATAAATTACAAATTTTCAAACTTGAAATTCTTTTCAAGTCAAATTGCATTGCATGTACTATATTAATGATATATATAATAAAACTAAACTAAACTAAATTAAATTAATAATATTTTAATAAAATTAGTAAAATTATTGGACACACGTACACCGCACGTGCACCTTGCTAGTATTATATAAAAATAAATTATTATACATATATCTTGGGCGGTCAAGTGGACCGTCACCCGCCCTGGACCCAACGGGTTTTCAAATATGGACTGAACTGGGCCCGTATGACTGGTTTAGATCCATCCCTAACGGGACGGGTTCAATGCGTAACTGTGTTTTTATCCCGCCCATTGCCATCTATGTGAGATTTAATCCCACGAGCGTTACGATTAATCAAAAAACCATTAGTTTTACCACTACGCCAAACCCGTGTAACCCTCTCTCTTGAAAGGTTTTCTCATGGTGACCATATGAGACTACATATCATCATCGGTTGCATATCGAGATAGAAAAATTTCCATTGGAAAATGAATCACAATTATAGAGGCAAAGAGTTGCTTATTAGATTTGAGAAAAGTTGCCTTTGTACACCTTGGCTTGCAAAATCAAAAAAACAATATCCAAAAGTGGTTATTCTAAGCAAAGGATATCGAGGCTTAAAAAATAGTATAATGATATTGATAGAATATGTAAATTGTTCTTGTCAATTATATTTAGATATGTATATCTTTTATATATGGTTAGTTATTATTTATTTGTAAAGTTAAAAATTTGTAGCCATATTATTAGCTTTAATTTGTAGCCATTAGATTGGCAATGTAATTTGTATATATTTACGTGAATATCAATGACAAAAGCAAGTATTCAATTCTTACATGGTATCAAGCCTACAAAGAATTTTCTAAACCTTAGTCATATCATTAGTTACGCCATCTTCTTCTTGTAAGTCCAGCGGCTACGATAATCAGAGGGGGTGAATAGATTATCTCCATCTTTTCGATTACGCCCTCTTTTTCGAACCGAATGCTCAAAGATAATAACAAAGGTGCAGAATGTAAACAACACACGTGGATTTATAGAGGTTTAACCCACCTAGGGCCTAATCCTCTACCACCCCAAATATATCCAGGGATAGATTTCAAAAAGAAAAAAGATTTTATTAATTTACCAAAAATTAATACAACACCAACTTACAACAACACCTTGAAGAGCACCACACTCTTCTTCAACACCACCTTTGGAGATTACCACAATCTCCCTTTGAAGATTACCACAATCTTCATTCTTGAAGAATACCGAATTCTTCAACACCTCAAGAGCACCACACTCTTGACACACCTATCACCTAGATTACCCAAGTGTATTATTACCACAAGAATACTCACAAGGATGTCTTGTGTTGAATGATGACCAAAAATCAAGATTACAACTCAATAAAGAATATTACAATATGAGTGCAAGGTGTAATCAAGAATAGTCTAGACCGAAGGATGTGAAAGTGATAAGCTAGGCAAAATTACAACAACAATAATAACAATGAAGAACAAGTGTTTGCTTGAAGTGTATCTTGTTGTATTGTATCTCAATGGTTGTATATGTTGCTCCAAAACTTCCTCTATTTATAGGAGATGATTGATCAAGCATAGGCTCTCTTGGGGATTGAAAATCTACTGAGAAAAATACAATTAAAATCAAGAATATAGCTGTTAGAAATCAATCCCACATTTTAAGGAAAAGATGTTTGTTGTCAAACGGTCGATTTTTTTTGTCAAAAGATAGGCGGCCGTCGCATTTAAATAAGTTCAAAAATGACACAAACATTTTTACATAGGGCGACGGCCGACGTAGGGTTCGACCGATCACCCTATGTTCAACCGGTCCATGCCTCAAAGGAGTGAAGAGAATAAGTTTTGTTTCAAAGAAACACTTGCAGTGCGGGCGACCGGTCGACCTTTGTTTTTCACCAGGCTCGAATTATGTACTCTTCTTGGTACGGGTTGCCCTATAGGGCGACGGTTGACCTTGAGACAGAAATGTTGTCCGATTATTGTCAAAAATAAAACTCAAGAAATACTCCGAAAATTTAGTAAAAACATTTTAAACCAATCGGGAGTATTTAGACAATATTTAGGAACCTTGTTTTGAAGTAAAAACATATAAACATAGAATCGTTTAAAAGTGTTGTCCAATTTTATCGAAATAAAACTTGAAGAAATACTAGGAAAATATTGAAACCATTTGAAATCATTTGGGAGTATTTGGACAACAATTAAAAACATTGTTTTGGTGTAAAAATAAAATCATCAAAATTAAGATAAAAACAAGTATCAAACAATCTCCCCTTTTTGATGATTACAAACCAAAACAATTTTTAGAAATATTAGAGGACAATTTTAAAAACAATTTTCCGGTAAAAACATCTAACCGTTCGGAAGCAACCAAAATTTCCAAAATACATAAGCAACCAAGAAAGGGAGTAATTATATTCAATAATAGGCATAATAAGCACAAGCTCCCCTATCAACAAGCACATCAAGAATAATGTAAAAGCAATTAACCATAAGTGAAAGCTTAGCTTTTACAAGTTGTTTAAGAGCTTATAAGCTCCCTGTCAACAAAACATCATTTGACAAGTATATAAGTCCATCAAGCAACATTGGACTAAAAATTCACAACTTTGGCTTTTGAGAGCCATAGCTTATAGCTTTTATAACAAGCTTTTATTAGCTTCTTTGAGCTAATGAGCCATTTTCCTGTTTCTCCCCTTTGGAATCATCAAAAAGAATGTTAGGATGATAAAAACATCATACAAGTTTATCAAAGAGCCAATAATACGATTTTATCAACCATTGAAAGAATTTAAGCTAAGAAACCAAAAAATGGGAGAGATGTATAAGAAAACCATAAGCTCATTTGTTAGCCAAAAACATGATCTCAATAAGAATTGAAGACTTTTGGAAGCAAGAGACTCATGTAGAAGTTGGAAATTTCATTGTGACATCTCATCGAACACTTTGTGGGCGTGAAAATTAAAAGAAGTTGTATATAGCCATTGTAAATGATTCAAGCCAAAAATATTCATTAGCAAAACACATCAAACATCATACAATACAACAATATATCTAAGCCCATCAAGATCATATGCAAAATAGCAAGAGATATACAAGAAAGTCATAAACTCAAGGGTTCAACCCAATTGAGATAATATTGGCCAAAAAGATCAAGGCATTACGAATGTCATCTAGCAAAAATTAAAGAGCCATCAAGTAATACATGTCAAGCATCAAACAATGCATATTAGACATTACAAATGTCCAAAATAATCCATCTAAACAAAATGATCAAGACATGTTAAATGCATTTAAGCAAAAATTAAAAAAGCACTTTTACCATCAAGTACTTCATACCAATTATCAAATAATGCCAAACTAGAGTATTTTTACCATCAAATACTCCATCAATATCATGATCATCCACAAGCCATTTTCAACTTAACCCTTTCAAGAAAACAAGCAAATTCATTAGTGAAATTTAGAGTTTTACAAGAGAGTCAAAAGAAATACAAAACAACGTGAATAAGAGAGAAAATGCTAGAATAGTAAAGGGGTGGGGACATCAATCCTCGTCCAGAAGAGAAGCAAGTTCCGGAATGAAATCTTTGATGAATTTCTTCAACTTGCCGATTAATTTTTGCATTTTCGAGGTCTTTTGCTCCAAAGCCTCATACCTAGCTTCATGAAAAGATCTTAAATCATCAAATTCGGCAGGTGTACTCTCCAGAAGGTTGAGCACCAGTATTACCTTCCGGATTGCTCTGTTCGCCTTCCGCCAATCTCGCGACCTCGGCATCATCAAAGAAGTCGTTTGGATCTGGGGAATCTTGGCCTCTTCCTCTAGCCATTTTAGTTGGTCGGATGTCCATATTTTTGCGCATAGTGACCATTTGGGAGATATTATCAATGTCAAAGTCATTTTGAAATACCTCTGAATTACATTCCAACAAAGGTAGTCCCGATTGTATAAGAAGTTTACAAATCCAATTGCCCATAACAAACTTCTTATTTCCTTGAGTGATAGACTCAATTAGACATTGAATAAGAATGGCGCCAAAGTTAAGCGGTTCCCTTCTAGCAATCTTATAAATCAAAAAATAGTCCATGTTGCTAGGCATTTTACCCGCTTTTCCACAAATACAAGAGCGACAATAATGAGATAAGATTCGGTGCTCAAGTGTCATCGCCAACAATGAATACTTTGGCCATACGCCCAAATAGGTCTTAACTTCTCTCATAGACACCCCAACATATCATCATTCCAAATAGCACAAGAGAAAAAATCCCAACCACCTTCTCTAACATGTAGAAGCCGACAGATATCATTAGGTGTCCACCTAAAGTGACGACCTTTTACAAACGAATTAACCGCAATAGGCTTTCTATCATCAACATCATATTGCACCCACATATTTGCATAAAAATGTTGGATAATATCATCATCATACAAAACATATGCATGCTCCCATAAAAACATCCAACCTTGCTCCTCAAAGAATCCTCTAATAGTAGGGTATTCATTAGCAAATGAATTAAAACGACAAATTTTAGTCCGAGCAATCGACTTTCCATCCATTCCCAAATCTTCATAGTACCACTCCGCATATTTATTGATGAAATTAAGAACATTATTAGAATGGGGAGCTTGAGTAATAAAAGATTTCTTACTTTTTCCCAACGGCAATTTTTGAGCGTAATTGTTCGCGGAGCTCGGCAATTTGGGCCCGAGAGAGTATGGGATTTTGAATGTCATCACGTTCTTGAGCCACGTTCCTTTGGGCAGCTCGAATATCCCTTTGTTCGGCCTTCGTCTTGCCGATTTCTTGAAGAACCCTCTCCCCCTTTCTTCTCTTGGAAGTAGGATTTTGACCGGTGGAATTTCTTGGAGGAGCCATAAATGTAAGATTCTTGCAAAAATAGGTGGATTAGCAACAAGAATCACAAAGATTGATGAAGAATTGAGGATTTAAGAAGAAGGGGGTGATAGCGGCTTGCGAACGAGGGTTTGAAGGTTTTGATGTTCTGTTTCAAAAGTAAAGACAGACGGGTTATATCTTGAAAAATTGCCTCCGGGCGACGGTCGAGGTGGTGCGGCACGGTCGACGTCGAGGCGACCGGCAAGTTTGCCCCTGTCTTGACCATCCTAGTGCAATTTTTCAATCTCCTGGTTTTTCAAAAATTCGATTTTTACCCCAAAAGTTTTTAAAACTTTGCAAAAAGATAATTTTGAACCAAGTCCAACAAATACGGGTTCGGGAAAACATATATTCGAGAAAATCGAGACTTATCGAGTAATGCCCTTTTAAAAAAGTTGCAAAATCATTTAGGGGCACTTAAGGGGTTGAAATGAAATATCTTGAAAGATATGTGCATAAGCATAATATCGAGTTCTAAGAGAAATACGAGTGAACATACCTCGATAGTTTAAGAAACTTGATGACGAAATAGCCAATGAATATGAGATATATATCCTACACAATTCTTAAACAAAATATGCACAATAGCACAAGTGTAGGCAAGTAATAGGAGATATCAAGAAAAGAGCTTATGCTATAAAAATACATAAGAGATAATAAACCACATAAGTCTAATTAAATGCACAAGAGTTTTAGAAACATCATGCAAGGTCTTCTTTTAAAAAAAAAAATTGAAACTCACAAATATATTGAAGACCTAAATTTTAAAAATAATGAAAACTCATTTGCAATCAAAACATGCATACTAACAAAATAAAATGCATATTTAAATGGGGAGATACGGTTTACCAATTTCGCCATTTCCATGGGTTAATGTCGTTCCCATTGTTGATGGTATCTTCCTTTTGAAAATCTTCAAGTTGATGATGGTTTCTCCAATTGCTCCATTTCCAAGCATTGTGGCCTTCCCATTTTTGAAAGTGTCTTTCTCTTGGAAAATGACTTTGTTGAAAGTGTTTTCTCCTTTGATCAAATGAAATGGTCATTTGATGTTTTCTTGGTGGTATGAATTTTCTTCGATTATTATTTCGCCGGGTACCTAATATAACATTGTTTTGTGGTACCCTCAAGTGCTTGGGTCCTTTGGGATTAGTCTTGAGACTTTTAGGTCTCCACCAATAATTAGAGCTATTTCTAGCCCGACAAGTATTTACCGTATGACCCTTTTTACCGCAATAAAAACAAGTAATAGCTTTAGGAGCATAATGACAAATATGCTTAGAGACTTGATTCTTTTTCATATGATTAACATCATTAAGCTTATGATCAAGTTCTAGTTTCGAATTATCACAACAATCAACAATTTCATCGGTACTCAAGTTGGATTTAGATAAATCCTTTTTCATGCAATTAATATCCTCAACAAGAGTACTATTTTGTTTCTCAAGGTTTCTAACCTTGTCAAGTGTGGTGGTGTGAGCACATGATAGTGATTCATATGAAGTAAATAAGCTATCCTTTTCATTTTTCAAAACATTGAATTCCTTTTTCAAATTTTTGTACTTAACAAGTAAATTTTGGAATTCATTTTGAAGATCATCAAAATCATTTTGCAAATCACTATAATCATTTTGAATAACAATATCATAAGAAGTAGAGGGTTTAAGACATACCTCGTTTTTTCTTTGATGCCCATAAAACAATATTCAACTTCTTCATAGTTGGGAGTTGTAAGAGGCTTGTTCCTTAGATTTGAGCTTGTATCCCTTTGAGAAGTAGATGATTTTGTTTGACTCCTTTCATTTGCAAATACCCCATAGATGGCTTCTAATTTTTGTCATACTTCATGTGCCGATCGATTCCTACAATATGTTCATATTCCAAATTAGTAAATGAACAATACAAAATATTGAGAGCTTTACCGTTTAAGGAGATGATTTTCTTCTCTTCATCATTGAGCTCTTTGAAGCCTTTGGAGGTGTGTGGTGTGTTTATCATTGGAATGATTTCTCCATTTATGACGACGTTCCAAATATCGAACCCGCAACCTTGTAAATAACATTCCATTCTTTCTTTCCAAAATATATAATTTTTGGAATCAAATAGAGGTGGCTTGGTGGTGGAGGTGCCGGTAAGATGAGCTTCGTTCGTAGCCGACGATCGTTCCTCTTCACTCGCGATGTGAAACGAGCTTGCCAAAGAGTTTGGCTTTGATACCACTTGTAAGTCCAAGCGGCTACGATAATCTAGAGGGGGTGAATAGATTATCTCCATCTTTTCGATTACGCCCTCTTTTTCGAACCGAATGCTCAAAGATAATAACAAAGGTGCGGAATGTAAACAACACACGTCGATTTATAGAGGTTCAACCCACCTAGGGCCTAATCTCTACCACCCCAAGATATCCAGGGATGGATTTCAAAAAGAAAAAAAAGATTTTATTAATTTACCAAAAATTAATACAACACCAACTTACAACAACACCTTGAAGAGCACCACACTCTTCTTCAACACCACCTTTGGAGATTACCACAATCTCCCTTTGAAGATTACCACAATCTTCAATCTTGAAGAATACCAAATTCTTCAACACCTCAAGAGCACCACACTCTTGACACACCTATCACCTAGATCACCCAAGTGTATTCTTACCACAAGAATACTCACAAGGATGTCTTGTGTTGAATGATGACCAAAAATCAAGATTACAACTCAATAAAGAATATTACAATATGAGTGCAAGGTGTAATCAAGAATAGCCTAGACCTCAAGGATGTGAAAGTGATAAGCTAGGCAAAATTACAACAACAATAACAACAATGAAGAACAAGTGTTTGCTTGAAGTGTATCTTGTTGTATTGTATCTCAATGGTTGTATATGTTGCTCCAAAACTTCCTCTATTTATAGGAGATGATTGATCAAGCATAGGCTCCTCTTGGGGATTGAAAATCTACAGAAAAATACAATTAAAATCAAGAATATAGCTGTTAGAAATCAATCCAACATTTTAAGGAAAAGATGTCTGTTTGTCAAACGGTCGATTTTGTTGTCAAAAGATAGCGCCGGCCGCACGAAAAGAAGTTCAAAAAATGACACAAAGACATTTTTACATAGATGCACGGCCGACGTAGGGTTCGACCGGTCACCCCTATGTTCAATCGGTCCATGCCTCAAAGGAGTGAAGAGAATAAGTTTGCTTTCAAAGAACACTTGCAGTACGGGCGACCAGTGGCCGACCATTGTTTTTCACCTGTGCTCGATTCTGCAGATACTCTTCAGTACCAGGTTTGCCCTATAAGGCGACAGGTTGACCTTGAGATAGAAATGTTGTCCGATTATTGTCGAATATAAAACTCAAGAAACACTCCGAAAATTTAGTAAAAATATTTTAAACCAATCGGGAGTATTTAGACAACATTTAGGAACCTTGTTTTGAAGTAAAAACATATAAACATAGAATCGTTTAAAAGTGTTGTCCAATTTTATACGAAATAAAACTTGAAGAAATACTCCGAAAAATATTGAAACCATTTGAAATCATTTGGGAGTATTTGGACAACAATTAAAAACATCGTTTTGGTGTAAAAATAACATCATCAAAATTAAGATAAAAACAAGTATCAAACACTTCTCACCTCGGTCCACATTTTTTTCTTTCTTCTCTCGTTCATTCTTCCTCTCATCAATGGCCGACAACACCACCCCGCTACTACTCTCACCAACATCAAATTTGTTGTACCTTTTTTTTTTTTTTTTTTGGATGAAATGTGAATAATATATATCATCGCAAATGTACAAAATATTCTGGGCAAGCCCAGATAGTTACAACACAATGGGACTAAATGCCCCTAAAAGGCTAGTACAGCTTGATGGCTAATACATGCCATTTACACACAACAAACAAACCGAAAATGCACTAGAACTAATGCCCCAAAGCAAGGTGTTCATATTGAACCAAAACATGAGGATACGAAGAAAACATGATCTTGTATACCCGTGTTTTGATTTCACGAGTAATCTTTGTCGGAAGTAACTACCGCCCCTTCGAATAGCCGCCTATTACGAGCGGTCAAATATGATGTACGATGCATGCCATGCGCTTTTCTTGGCACATGATTGCCAAGAAGTCCCACGAGCTTCCTTCTTCATGTATTTCAGTGCACTTTTAATTGTAGTCATGGCTCTTGTGATGCAAAGCCATTTCTTGATCTGTAGCCAAACTTGATTGGTCATGTTGCACTGAAAAAATAGGTGATCCAATGTTTCCGGTGCAGTCCCACATAAAGCACAATTTTGATCAATGTCCATATAGTGGAGGCGATCCTTGGTTTGTAACCTTCCTCGATACCAAGCCAAAGGATAAATGAATGCTTGGGAGGAATGTAATGTCTCCAAACTTCATTTGCCCAAACTTTTGAATGCCCCTCGATGTCCGAAATATTCATATGCTTTCGAGCAACCAGAATTTTCCCCTGCGAACCACCGATCAAGGTTTGCAATAGCAAGCTCGGTAGTCCCTTCTTTACTGACAATGATGTCCCGAATTTCAAAGATGCGCTTGAGGAGGGGAGAATCTCCTTTCGCTGGTGTCCAATCCCACACGGAAGCCCCATTAAGATACACTTGGTCCACCCATCTGATCCACAAAGAGTCCCTTTTATCGTGAATGTTCCAAAGGACCTTTGCAAGGAGGGCAAGGTTCCAAGTTTTGACGTCCCTGAAACCTAGTCCTCCCTCAGTCTTGGGGAGACAAATATCTTTCCAAGCAACCAGTGCCTTGCGCTCGCCCCAAAGGAAAAGACGACAAATGTTGGTTATTCTATCAACCACCGTGCTGGGGATTGGTAGAATTGATAACCAAAAGCACTCAACACCTTGCACAACTGATCTGATCAACTCTGTTCGTCCGGCATAAGTAAGAGTACAATTGGCCCAAGCATTAATATAACCTGCAATTTTCTCAACAAGAGGAGCATAGTGAACCGCTTTCAATTTTTTCACGCAAGCGGTATTCCAAGGTATTTGAGCGGCATAGATCCATTGGCATATTCACAAGCCTGTGGATATCAACTAATTTCTCGCCTTCATCGATACGGTGTATGTACAGCTGGATTTATTCAAGTTCGCCCGTAATCCTGAACACCTGCTAAATTTATTCAAGCAATCCAACAATACACCGACGGAATTACAGTCTCCTTTAGAAAAGAGCATCAAGTCATCCGCAAAGGCCAAATGAGTGATATTCAGTTTGGCACATTTGGGATGGTAAGCAAAACGGTCCCTATTGGCAGCAAGATTAATCAAACGAGAAAAATATTCAAGGCAAAGAACGAAAAGGAAAGGTGATAAAGGGTCTCCTTGCCTTAGTCCCTTCTTTCCAGCGAATTTCCCATACAAACTTCCATTCAGTGCAATGGAATAAGATGGAGAAGTCACACACTCCATGATCCAATGAGTGAATTTTGAGGGGAAGCCCAAACCTTCAAGCACAGCCCGTAAGAAATCCCAGCTAACAGAGTCATATGCCTTTCTCGGATCAATTTTGAGAAGACATCGGGAGAAATTGTTTTCGATTATATTTAGGAGAAGTTCTTGTGCGAGATGAATATTCTCAGTCATAAGTCTTCCCCCACCAAAGGCGGCCGAGCCTTGATCCACAATATTCTCCAACAACGGTGCCATCCTCTTGGCCATGATTTTCGTAATCACCTTGTAAAACACATTGCAACATGAAATGGGCCTATAGTCCCCAACTGATTGAGCATGCTGTCCCTTCGGTACTAAAGCAATGACAAGTGTGTGATTAATTTGCTTTAGTAAAGACCCATTAACAAAGAATTCTTCAATTCTTTGCACAAAAATCATCCTCGACAATTTTCCATGACTTCTTAAAGAAGCATGAATTAAAACCGTCGGACAGGGATTTGTCTTCTCCAATGTCGAACAAGGCATCCCGGATTTCCTGCCTAGAGATGTCCCTCTCCAAATTGCAAGCTTGTTCCAAAGAAATGGATGGACCAAAGATTGATAATATCGGGATCAATCGGTTCACACGAGTCCACGTGCCAAGCAAACATTCATAGAACTTTGTGAACTCCTTAGCAACTTCATCCATAGAAGTGGTTGGGTGACCATCTTCTTTGCACACGAGACAATGCAGTTTGCGTTTCTTATTCCTTTTAACCAAGTCGTGGAAGAACTTGGTGCCCCGATCACTTTGGTTTAAGTGTTTGCACTTAGCTTTTTGGTAATAAAAGCACCGTTCACTTCACTCAAACTCATGGATTGTTTCCTCATGGTAGCCACAAAATTCAGTAAATCCACATTCGTTGGATCATCATGCACCGCAATTGGGCCCGATCTAAATCCTCCTTTGCTTTTTTGCTCGGCTTGAAATGTGTGAGAAATGCTTATTATTAAGCTCCTTGAGGGGACGTTTCAAATGCTTAAGCTTCTTACAAAGCATAAATTGCTTGGTGCCCCGACGTACAAATTCCAATTTGTGGCGACTAGGTCATTAAAACCGTATGACTAGCCCACATATTGAAAAATCGAAATGGCCTATTGGTGTTAGCAATCACATCCAACAAAGAGACAATACAGGGGAATGGTCGGAAAGACATCCCGAGGGCAAGAAATTCGCCATCCCATCAAGGCCTTGGTCAAACCAATGCTTGTTAACCATTGCCCGATCAAGTTTGCACCAGACCTCATTATTTGTCCAAGTAAAGTGACATCCCATTGATCTCAAGTCCGTGAGACCCGTGAGAACACAACACTCTTCAAAATGTTTGAGTTCATGGTGGTAACATCTTTGCCATTACACTTCTCATTAGCATTGAGAACATTATTAAAATCCCCAATAGTAATTCAAGGCAAGGAACAATTTTCACCAAAAGATATAAGATTGTCCCACAATGGTTTCCTACTACCAACAGTGTGATATCCATAAATAAAACTTGCAAGGAGGGAAACAGAAGATACCTTGCAAGTAATAGCACAGTGAATTACTTGTGGAGAGATGTCCAGCTCCTCAAGAATGACAGTGGCCGGATTCCACAAGACCAAGATCCTACCATTAGGATGCGTGTGGAAGTTGCAAGTATACTTCCAACCAGCAAACCAAGTTCTCATAATTTTCGGTAAAGTTGCCTCAACCAACTTTGTTTCCAACACTCCAATTACATCAAGTTTATGGTGTCTCAAGAAATTCATGAAACCCTTTTGTTTGGGGACTTGTTAAAGCCCCCGATGTTCCAACTAGCAATCTTCATGATGATTTAGGAAGGGTTGGATCCCTTCCTTATCCTTCTTATGTGGGTCTTAACGGTTCCTTTGGTGGATTATCGCCCTTCTCATGCGAGTTGACGGACCGCTTGTCCCTCCGCATCTTGATGTAATAGGAACCGGAGTAATCCTTTTCCTTGGTCTGCGCCCCTCACCTCGGTGAATGGTGGGATTCACTTTCGAGTTTGGATCAAGTTGCTTCTCCTTTGAAGGTTGCACTTGATCCTTTTCAATGATCTCAACAGCTCCTTATCCTTGATAGAGTGAGTTTGTTGCACATTATTAGCAACTCGTGCAGGCTCAAGGAGCCTTCAACGTTTGCTTTGCGGTTGGTTTTGTGCAACAAAGCTTCCTAACCCGGCTTAAACGGTTGTCCGTCACGCTTTATTTTCCTTGGTACATCCCTCGAAAGCACGTGGCCAATTTCCTTGCACTTAGTGCAAAATTTTGGTTCGTGCTCATACAACACTTGTTGCATTCTTTTCTTACAGACGGCAAACGAATGCGAAGTTCCTCTTAAGCTCCTTAGAGGCATCAACTTCAACCAAAGATCCTTGAAATGAGATACGTTCCTTCGAAACAATGAGGGAATCCGTATGTAATGGCTTCCCAATCTTGGTGGCAACCATACTTAGAGCAATTGGATTCGTAAATCCAGGTAGACCGTAGCCGCACCCAAACAGCATAGTTTGGATTTCCATATCATCAAATTCAAAGTACTTGGGCATTTTCTTAAGCAACAAAGGCCCGCAAACACATAGTAAGGTCCCCAAGCAAGACCTTATCACGAGCGCCTCATCCGCAAACTTGAATATGAGCCATTTACTTGTGTGGGTAAAGTATTGAAATGGCACCGCCATTTCTTACACATCTCCAACAATGCAATCTTCCCCGGGAAACGCCAAACAAAACAACCAACGAGACAAGCCCCATGAATCTTCGACATTATCAGCGTGTTTCTCCTCAAAAATGATATCATCAAGGTCATCGGAGTTGGGCTCGATGACCTTAAGCCGGTGGCCAGCCTGCTTACGGATTTGCCAAGAAACAACGAAGTCCATGGAGCTTGGGAGACTTAGTTGTTTGCTCGGTTCCTAAGCTTTGCGCCTTTGGTTTAGGAATTTCAACAAACACTTGGTGTGTGCGAGAACTCACACCCTCCATGGATTTTCGGGATTCTTCCTCGATTCCTCATCCGACTCAAAGGAGGAAGAATAGTTTTCCCCAGGTGAACTTGCATCACTTAGGGGATCAACAACATCTTTTCCTTGGTAGCGGATTTATCAGTTATGAGAAATTTCTGCGATCTTACCCCTCAGAAGAAAGAATGACTTTTTCAGATTCAAATTATTCATTTGGATTTTTGCCTTGTTGGCTTTCGTTCTTGACTTACCCATCCTCTAAGGATGTTGGGTAAGCATCTGCGAACACCCAACAGAAATTCGAAGTCCAAAATAAAAATTCGAAAAACCCGGCCAAGAAAAAGCTACAAAGTGAAATGGGTTTTGCGAGCCCGATCTGTGAAAACAAAGAAAATAATCGGTGCAAAGTCGAAATAAACAAGCAGATCTGTGACGAGAATGGAAAATTCAGCAAGAAATCTAAGAAAATAAGGTAGAAATCGATCCCAGAGGGAGGAGCACTTGGCGGAGGATTTTCGCCCGATTGAGAGCTTCTCTCTCTAACTCCTTGATCGAGAGATGGAAAATGGTCAATATTCACATTGGGCGTAACTATTCAAAATTCATTGTCGTGTGCATAAGGTGCTCGACCATATTATCCATCCTCTCTCTCTCCCAAGGCAGAATCGCAATCAAGGAGATGAGTGCCGATGAATTGAGGAATGGCAGCTCCTCGATCCGATGGTTCTTCAATGGATTTATGGAACGATTTCGGGTGACCTCCTTGGCACCATAATCATCCCCGACACATCGATAGAAAAGGCATGGAATAGCCTTGGGGATATCTTTCAAGACAATGAGAATTCCCATGCCGTGTACTTGGAGCAACAATTCAATATTGTCCACATTGATAATTTCTCTTGTGCGGATGCCTATTACCGTGAATTGAAGACGTTAGTTGATCAACTCGCCAATGTCGGCGCTCCTGTTTCTAATAATCGTTTAGTTATTCGTTTGATTGCAGGTATTAATGTGAATTATGATGGTGTTGCCATTTATCTCCAACAACAAAAGCCCTTGCCTCCTTCCCACGAGGCTTGATCTCGCCTGATTTTGGAAGCAACCCGCAAATAATAGCAGACTGAGGCAACCACATCTCAAGCCACCACCGCCCTTGCGACCACCGTGAGTGATGAATATTCTAGGAACTCATATAATTCATCCTCTGGAAACAATAATAATAAATATTATACCAAAGAAAAAAATGGCAAAAATAACAACAAAGGCAGAAAGGGGTGGTCATGTTAAGCGAAGAGGCGGCGGCAACACTTTTGGTGGCGGACAATAGGAGAAGCGCCCCACTACCGGTGGCCACCTCAGCAGTGGGACCCGTGGCAGTGGGGTTCGCAGTGGCAGCCTTGGGCAGTTCCTCCTTGCCCATATCTGACGCAGTGGAGTCGTGGCATGGCCCCTCGTCAACCCGGGATCCTTGGTTCGCGTCCACAAGCTTACAATGTTCAAGGCTCTCCTTCCACCTATGCTCTGACAGACATTGAGGCTGCTCTGCACACAATGACTCATTGCCAAGCAGACGAGAACTAGTACATGGACACCGGTGCGACGTCTCACATGACCACAAATGGAGGTACACTCTCACCTTATTTTAATATGAGCATTACTCGTATATTATAGTTGGTAGTGGTCAAGAAATTATGAGTCGTAGTTATGGCACTGTCGTTTCCCCCTTACATTTAAATAATGTTCTTCATGCTCTGAACCTCATCAAAAACTTAGTGTTTGTTCGTCGTTTTACTGTTGATAATAATCTTTCTGTTGAGTCTCTTGGATTTTCTATGAAGGACCTTCAGGCGGGGATACATCTAATGAGATGTAATAGCATGGGAGATCTTTATCCACTCACCAACTTCATCAAATAACAAGCCATCCAGCCTTCCACCTTTGCCACTCTATCTCCTGTTTTGTGGCATAACCGTTTGGGTCATCCTGGATCTCTAGTTTTGAATTCTCTCAAAAATAACAGGCTTATTGATTGTAATAAGACATCATTTTCTTCAGTTTGTCAATCTTGTGTTTTTGGTAAACATGTTAAATTGCCATTCTATGATTCTGTGTCTCGTACTTGCTTGCCATTTGATATTTGTCATAGTGACTTATGGACTTCGCATATCTTAACTTTTGCAGGTCACAAATATTATATTTTATTTTTGGATGATTTCACTAATTTCTTGTGGACATTTCCTCTAGGTTGTAAATCATAGGTTTACTCCACTTTCCTGCAATTTAGGGCTTACATCCAAACACAATTTGAGCGCACTATCAAATATTTTCAATGCGACAATGGGATGGAATATGATAATGATTCATTTAAGTTATTTTGTTCAAAAAACGGAATAGCTTTTCGATTCGCTTTCGTTGTACACATACCTCACCACAAAATGGAAAAGCCAAGCGTAAAATCCGTTCAATAAATAACTTAATTAGAACCCTCCTCACTCATTCATCCATGCCCCCAACATACCTACTTAATATTTTACCAAGAAAGATTTTGATAAATAAATCACTCACACAAATTCTTTACCAAAATGATCCGTCTTATTCTCATCTTCATGTCTTCGGGTGTTTATGTTTTCCTTTGCATCATTCTACCAAAATCAATAAGCTTCAATCACGATCAATGTCGTGTGTCTTCTTGGGTTATCCGCCACATCATAAGGGCTACAAATGTTATGATCTTTCAAGTGAAAAAATAATAATATCTTGGCATGTTATTTTTATGAGTCGACATTTTCATTCTCTTCAATACATTCTCGCACCCCTACCGTCTTGTAGGTGATGGAAAATCTCAACAAAGTTGGAGCTAATATTCACATTGTCTGAGTATTTTTATCTAAATCATGGTCTATCCATCATTTGGATGTTAAAAATGTTGTTTTGCATGGGAATTTGCATGAGACTATTTATATGCATCACCGATGGGATTCGGGACTCCTCTCATCCCGATTATGTTTGTTTGCTCAAAAAGTCCCTAAATGGTCTTAAACAGGCTCCACGGGCATTGTACCAAAGGTTTGCAGATTATGTTTCGACTATTGATTTTTTCATAGCAAATCTGATCACTCTATGTTTATCTTTCATCGAGACAATGAAACTGCTTATATCTTGCTTTATGTTGATGACATTATTCTTTATTGCTTCCTCTGATGATTTCCGTCTCCGCATTATGTCTCTTCTCAGTTCAGAATTTGCTATGAAAGATTTGGGTCATGTCAGTTATTTTCTAGGTCTTGCCGTAACTTGACATCATCATGGCCTATTTCATTCGCAACGCAAGTATGTCGAAGTGATCATAGAGAGAGTAGGTATGTCATCTTATGCATCGGCTCCTATGCCCGTTGATACTAAGTCTAAATTGGGCGCATCTTGGTCATCATATCATGATCCTAAACATAATCTCACCGTGCAGACCGACAATACCTCACTTTTACGAGACCTGATATATCTTATGTTGTTCAGGAGGTCTGTCTACATATGCATGATCCCCGCGATGAACACATGTGTGCACTTAAAGCATTGTTCGGTATGTTCAGGGAACTCTTTCTTTTGGCCTACATCTGTATAAATCATATGTTTCTGGTCTCGTCTCTTATACTGATGCAGGATTGGGTTGGATGCCGGACACCAGATGATCTACATCAGCCTCTTGTGTTTTCCTTGGCGATAACCTCATCTCTTGGTTGTCGAACGACAACCCACTTTGTCACGCTCTAGTGCTGAGGCAGAATACAGGGGCGTGGCCAATGTTGTTTCTGAGTCTTGTTGGATTTGTAATCTTCTCTTGGAACTTCAACGTCCGATCAACAAGGCTACTTTGGTTTACTGTGACAATGTTAGTGCGATATATCTCTGGGGTAATCCTGTTCAACACCAACGCACTAAGCATATTGAAATGGACATCCACTTCGTACGCGAAAAGATTGCTAAAGGATACGTTTCTTGTCCTTCATGTCCCATCCCGATATCAAATAGCCGACATATTTATTAAAGGCCTTCCGTATGTTCTCTTTGATGATTTCGGGACGATCTCGCGTTCGGGAACCTCCCGCTTCGACTGCGGGAGTGTGATAGAATATGTAAATTATTCTTGTCAATTATTTTTAGATACTAGTAAGGTGTACGTGCATTGCACGTTATCCAAATAATCTTGTTAATTTAATTAAAATATCAAATGTTATAGTTAGAATTATTTTTGATTAAATTATTTTTATTCATAGTAAATTTCGGTCACGTGTTTGATTTGATCCTAAAATTAAACTTGCTAGATTAAAATAAAATTTCTTAGTAGGTGAATATGATTATGATATTTTGGACCCAAAAACGCTATACTTAAATGATAATATCATTGAAGAAAGTATAATGGATATGAAAACCTAAAGAGTAATATAAGTTTAAAAAAATGATTTCCACGAAGTTATTTTGTATAAATTTGTCTCTGTTTTAATTTTTGTCTCATTTTTCTTCATACTTGGCTTTGAGATTTTTTTTTTGGAAAATTCATTTTTTAAAGCATTCTTAGTCCAGACATGACGGTGGTTGACATATGGATGTCTTCTTCCTTTTCTTCATCTTTGAAATTGGTGTTATCTTTTGAATCGGCTCAGCTATAACATTAGTTTTTCCATTCACCACTTGTGTATTGTTGCTAATAAGCGATGAGAAATTGAAATCCTTTTATTGTTTAGAAGCTTAGCTCCCAAAAAAATATTTTGACTCATCATGTTCTCCCTAATTAAATTAAATATTTGTACATAATTAAACAAAGATATAATAAAACTAATGAATTGCAATTGAAAATGATCAATAAATTAATTCAAATTAAATAAAAATCACACTTTTATATCACTAACCACAATCCATTTTCATCATCACTACGCAAAGTATACATCAACGAAAAAGGAAAAGTGAAAATATTAAGAAAAATAAGTCATCTATAATATGATATTCTTATATGTTCAATCAATGTTAAATATTCACTTATTTGGCATCCGCTATATATAGTCTCTACCTCCTCAAATATAATAATAAATGCACATTGTATGAAAGTCTACAATATTTTATATATTTAAAATTCATGAAATAATGATTAGTATGTGATGAATGAATAAAATATTTAAGTACATGATATACGATTAATAAATTGGTATTGTTTCAACATCTTCCTCGTTATATTTATTGCAAGTGACATTTTCTTTATTTTTGAAAACTGATGCAAATTTTTAAAATAATCATTTCATGAAGATGTATGATTTGTTTTCCACTTTATCAATAATTCCTTTGAAACAATAATACATATCCTATAAATGAAATTAGTTATATACTGCACAAGATAACTATGTATTGTGAGTACATGTATAACATTGTTGATAATATTGTTAAATTTCAACCAGTGGAGGAGCCACGTAAAAGGCGTCTGCCTCTGCCCCCGGCCCCTAAATCCACCCCAACTTTTTTTCCTTACAAAATCCACCTCTAGTTCCAACTGAAAGTTCATTATCTATGTATTTATTTTCATAATCATGTCCTACGACCCTTTTCTAATTTTATTTATTTATTTATTTTTATATATTGAATTGATTTCTATTTAAGTTTTACTATAACCCAGCCATGACGTTTTATTATTTTATATAAGATGACACACATTAATTCTTCTATCTCCTCACCATTTTTTGACAAATTGTTTCCTATAGTTTTAATTCCTATTGATATATTGCTATTCTTGTGTGCTCCATTTCATTTTTGTTAGTTAGCCTCTTATTTATTATCTCAATATATTATTTTGTTTAGTTTGCATCATGAAAGAATTGCATCGAGCATTACAATTTTTACGCCCTTTTATTCAATTTCTTCACTTAATTATATAATTATCATTTTATGTATTAAATATGGTGAAATAATAATTATCCACTTTTTCCCTATAATTCTTTCTTTTTGGGTGAACTTGTTGAAATAACTGTTGTTTGTTTTTATTTTATAGTGTTAATCTATTTTTCCTTTTAATAGGGTGTTAATTGGATACAAGTATTTTTATTAGATTAAATTAAAGCGAGTATATTTCTGATTATGTCTTGGATGATCGATTTCTAATTGACTTCTTAGTACATATTGTTAAATAAATTGCTAAAACATATTGAACGGCAATTGTTAAATGACATTTTTGTAAATTTTAGTAAATTAATAATATCTTTCGACACAAGTATAATAATGTAAAATTTGTCATTATAAATAATAAATTATTAAATATTTAATCGTGCGACTATAACTTACATACCAATATATATTTTTAATATAATCTTTTATATAATCTTACATTTTGCTTATCTTAAAACTAATAATATTTTATGTAACATCAAAGCTTATACGATTAACTTTGTTAAATTTTTAATTTTTTATTTTTGTAAGTATATATATATCCTTATTATTTTCTCCAAATTCCTCCTTTAAATTCAAATTCATCCATTCAAATGCAACTTAATTGGAATAAGATATAATAGCAGCAAGCTCACATATCAAATAGACTATAATAATAAAAATTATATTACTTTTATTTATATATTAAAATTATCTAACACATCATGTTGTTGATCAAGAGATCGCAATAGTTGAAATTGATCTCAATCATTTTGTTTTCATAAATATATTATGGATAACTACTAACTTGAATATAAAATGTCATTCGTTTTTCCCAAAAAGATGGCAATATGGATATTGGTCTTTAAACAAAATTGTCATATATTTTTTCAAAATATGGGGATGTGGTTGACAAAGATTCTAACCTTAAGTTAAAATAATCCTATACTTATTTTGCATAGTTCAACATAGTAAGCTAATCTTGATATTAAAAATAGTGTATGATTTTTATCTTCTTTTTTAAAATCAAAATATAAAAAATATTACTCTTTTTTTATTCACTACACCTTAAAATTTAAAATCTCACTTCATTAATTTCAAATATATAACTCTTTGCCAGTTTTTTTTTTCTTTTTGTTTGAGTATATTCTTATTATATGTTTGTCTTCAAGTTTACCTTTACATTATCACAATTCGATTGAATTTATTTAATCAAAAGAATATACGAATTAAATAAATTGATAATTAAATCCAAATCATGTTAAATCATAGATCTATTATTACCGAAAAATATAGATAAAGATTAATCATCAAAGCTTGGAAAATAAAATAAAAAACTATTATTCAAAATTTTAAAATAATTTATATTTCACTAATCTTAAAACTAAATATTTGTCTATGAGAAAATGCATAAAATTCCCTGAAAATCCTCAAAGGTTGCAAACTCCTATCTCCTACAAAAAAATGTGTCATATACTCAACTACGAACATAATATTATCCCACAATTTGTGAGAGTGGTAGATGATAAAGTTATGATTTTATATTTGCAACCAAAAGTGAAGTTTAAAAAATATAATTGTTCTGCTATTTATTTAGAATCAAACCAAATAAATGAATTTTACTTATTTAATTTTTTCTCTTCATTCCACTATAAATTGACACTCTTTTTTCTTTGTTGTAGATGTATTTAATTATTAAGAAAATTAAAAGAAAAATATTATAAATGTACATTTTTTGTATTATACTCAACTTTAAACGGTTAAAATTCTCTTATGTGAAGTCTTTATATATGCTTATGACATATAGTTGGAAAGCTTTCGATATGCGAGTTTAATATGAAGTGAACATTTTTAAACATTCAAAATATTGTAAGAATTACAATTTAAATAATGTAAATAAGAAGAGTTTGGAATACAAAGAGACATTTGTCATATTATTAAACAAATAAAAACCAATCAATATAGAAAACTATTTAATTGCCCTTAAAGGTAACTTTACCATGAGGATATTCTTAGCAGATCAAATTTCTCAAGAAACCTTGAAAGCTATTCATATTTTTATAGAAGGGCAAAAACTTATATAAGACGTCTTACGTCTAAATCCATAAGACGGATCCTCCTTACCCGACCGTTATCCATACCCATTTCTTTTCAATTTTTCTTTTTTTTTTAATTTCTTTTAATTAGCTAGGGTTTTAGTTCTCTGTCTTTTTTATGTCTCTTCTTTTACGCTTTCTTCTCCATTCTTCTCCCATCTTCTCCCTTCTTGTCCAAGGATGATAATATCTCTAATCCTGTTGATTTTCGCCAATTTCTATCACTATTTTCTTATTTCTCCCGCTCTCGCTTTCTTTGTGTGTTTATCATATTTTTTATTTGGTTTTTTGTTTGGTTTTTTCTCGAGTTCTTCATCGCACTTTCACTATCACCGCTGAAGTATCTTTCCGTCGGGTGTTTTTTGCTCTTGGCCATTGTTTTCCGCCATTGAAGTTTGCAGGTAATTAGTTTGACAAATTCTGAATTTTTTTGCTCTATTTGTAAATATTTTTTGGGGATTTTTATATATTTTAAGTATTTCTTAGATTTTTACAGGTTACTGAAGTGGAATAATGCATAGATTTATATTGAACATTTTATTAACCTACATTTGTTTGATTTATTACTTAATGGTGATTGAAATTTTTGGATTTATTATTTTTGCCCTACTCGATAGTATACGTGTGTTTATTTAATTTTTGTTTTTGATTATGATGTTTATAAAATTTAGATTGCTTGAAAGTATCAGAAATTGACCTAAAAGTATCAGAAGTTACATCAAAAGTACCAGTTTTATGCCAACGCATTTGAACATTAAACATATTTTCGTTAAACTGAATTTTTATTTGTTTGTTGTTAAATTGAACTTAATTGAAATTGTTAGATTAAAAGTATCTAAAATTGCCTCAAAAGTATCAGAGATTGTCTTAAAATTATCAGTGTTTTCATATTTGTAGATGACTCGACAGAAACAATTGGTGTACAAGATAGATAGGGTAAGAGGAAGGGGAATGGGCAACCCGGAAAAAAGCAGCGTAAGAGAATAGACTCCAGAAAAATTTATGTAAAAGAAGGAAGTCCGATGAAGAAAGTTAGCAATTGCCTTGGAAAAGATTGCTGAAAGAAACCCGTCAAGAAGCGCAAAAAGAAACCCAAAAAAAAAGCAAAAGAAACTGTAATTGTTGATATTATATGTTGACAAAATTCTTGTGATTATGATATAATTTTTGTGAATGTTGTCAATCATCTTGCCATTTTCAAAATATATTCATTTTGATGCTGAAAAGTATCGTCTTTGAAAAGTATTTCTGGGGAGTCCAATATCAATTGAAACAACCGAAAAGTATGAGTAATTATGTTAAAAGTATCAGTAATTAAGTGAAAAGTATCATTAATCTACACTGGGATATGTAAAATATTGAAACATAATTGTGCAAGTTAAAAGTATCAGAAATTGCCTGAAAAGTATCGTAAATTTCTTTAAAAGTGTCTGTATTCTACACTTGAAATATGTAAAGTATTAAAACATAATTGTGCATGTTTAAAAATACCATAAATTGCCTCAAAAGTGTAAGTAGTCTACACTAATTAATTAAAAAGTATGTCATTACAATCTGATAGCTAAAAAGTATCACTATTTGGTGAAAAAGTATCACTTTTGATGTTTATAATATTTAAAATGTAAAAAGTATCACAAAACATCATAAAAGTATTATACTTATTGCTCAAAAGTATCGCTAGCAAGATTTGTGGCTTTGTTGGAGGAAATCGAGAATAAAAGGAGAGAAATAAATAGATCTATTCGAGCGGACCACAAGATAAGAGGAGAGAAAGAGAAATATCTTTCAAAAGATAGGGACCACAAGATAGAGAGGAGAAAGAGAGATATGCTCAAATTATCTCATTTGGCGACCACGTGAGTTTTGTTTTTGACTAGTACCGGATCTGCGGATTGCGGATCCATCTTACTTGATTAAGATCCGTAAGACAGTTCTACAAAAGATCTTCTCTTATAGAAGTATAGATATAGAATATATATATATATGTATATTTTATATATGGTTAGTTATTATTAGGTTGTAAAGTCAAAGATTTGTAGCCACATCATTAGCCTAATTTGTAGCCATTAGATTGACAATGTAATTTGTATATAGGCAAAATTATTTTTAGTCCTCTAAGTGAGTATGTCTTTTGTGAGACCTTCCACGGATTTAAATGCGCGAGACGGGGCTCCATTACCAAAATCCAAACTTAAGCCCAAAACTTAACCCATGCCTAGAGGAATAACTGACCTATTTTTCTCTTTACGCAGTAGCTCCTTTTTCTCTCTACGCAAGACTGTAAGTAGATCCAGAAAACTTTTAATTTATGCAACAATGTCCAGAACCCTTGCTTTGGTCTGAACTTCACTTCCTGAACAAGTGAAATTTATGATGCTCACATGTCTTCTTTGTTACGTAGTTATTAAGATTCCTCCCTAGTACATTCAGATTAAGGAATTGATAAACCAGGCCAATTGCGTAATTGAGAATTTACCGTCTAACTCAATCTCATTGAACACCTTTGTGTGCTCTTATATACTTTACTAGTTTTACATATTAAATAGTTTATTTGCCACATAACTTAGTTTTTTCAACATGATATTTCTTTTAAACTCAGGAAATCCAAATTCTTATGAAAAAAATTAATAATCACTGCAGTGCCTCCAAAGTACTTACAACTTGAAGAAACATTACTCCAAGAATGCAAAGGCTTAATTTTAACTTTACCAAAATAAATGGTGAGTCAATTTTGAGGATGAAAATGGAAAATCGTATTCTTTTACATCTTTGTGGAATTATTACTTAAGTCTAACTAGCACATCCATGGTATTTGGAGTTTTCAAAAGAAAAAATTTAGATCTCCACTAATGGAGTTTTTAAATTTCACATTTGAAACTTATTCTCTTATCTAAATCGTTTAAATAAACCATGAAACCAAGGATGAATGAAAGAAAAATAGATGAAACAATCGTTGTTGGTGCACAACATCGTAAATCGCTGCACTATAGGTGTGCACTCTCGAATTTGTATACTTTTTACGGAAATAAGTAATACTTTTTTATTTCAATGTGTAATACTTTTCGATTCAAAGTGAGTACATTTTCACTTAACCATATAATACTTTTCACTAAAATTGTAATACTTTTAAGTTTAACATGTAATACTTTTCACTTATAACTAAAATATATTTTTAGGTAAATAACATTAATTTTGTTATTTTGAAATTGTATATTTTTAGAGTAAAAGTGATACCTTTGTAATAATAAATGATACTTTTGGGTCTAAAATTAAAAAAATATTTTTAAGTAAAAAGTAACAATTTTAAAGGAAAATAGTATATAATTTTGAGCAATTAATTAAGTAATACTTTTACAATAGAAAAGTATACTTTTTAAATTAAAAAGGATAATTTTCAAGTAAAGTTTAATACTTTGAAAGAGATTAGTAAGAATACTTTTTAAGTAAAAAGTATTATTTTTCAAGTCAAAAGTAATATTTTTAAAGAAAATAGTATACTTTTGAAAGATGTAGTAGGTAATACTTTTACAGTAAAAGGTAATACTTATCGAGTAAAAATGATACTCTAAAAAAAGATCATAAAGAGTATCAATTTTTTCTTTAAAAGTATCTATTTACACTTTAAAAGTATATGTTTAAAAACTAATACTTATGAGAGTAAAACTAATTCTTTTTGAGGAAAAACTAATACTTATTAACATCATCATAACCACCTAATAGCACATGTGTACACATGTTAACTACTATAATATGTTTACAAGCATTATAGTATTAGTCACAAAAGTATTGGTGTTTTTATAAATCAAATTCCTATTGAAATTCCTCTTTCATTTAATCAAAAACTGAACGTTGCAATGATCACACCATCCCAAAACGAAAATTGTCGCAATAAGCACTTTTTTATTTTTGTTTAGATTTTGATTATATACATTTATGCGTTATTTTGTTTTTAAGGCATTTAATGCTTCTTCTATAGTGTACCCCTTGATATAAAAGTGCTAACTTTGCTTTCCGAATCAATACAAAATTTCCTGGGTGAAACTTGCAGGGGAATTATATTTAATTCTTCATCGAAAAACAAGCTTTTTTGAACAATTTTTTTGAACAATTCAACAAACCTCCTTTATATTGTTGTGGCGTGAAGTTTTTTGGTGTGCACGCATTTATTCTTTACCCAGTCCTCCGGAAAGTTGAGATCCACGTCTCTGGTTAATCTTACTTTTAGCAGTATTGACAATTGAGGCTGTTAGGCACCATTGGAATTAAGATACACATGTTGAATAAAATGATAGTGATGCAGCGGCCAGCGGGCCTTTCTTGTTGGATTGGGTCATTCTTAAATGAGATTCGTCTCAAGAATTTAGATCCGTGAGATGGTCTCACAAGTTTTTTTGCCCTTGAAATAAAGTTGTGCATACATGGCTAATCAAATTGATGTTACAATAAATTAGACAATGGGTGAAATAACAAGAAGCCAAGAATGAAAGCATTGATAATCAGCTCCAAAGTTTGAAACTTTATACAGATATATACTTGAATGAAATTACAGAGAGCGTTTACAAGATTATAAGTCGTCATGCCCAAATTCATTCATGTTCCAACTCGAATTCAAGTTTGAACAAGACAAAACCATGTTCAGTTTCTTTTAGAGCTTAGGTTGTATGAGAATTCAAAATAAGATCACTTTCATGATTCGAATTGTCCTAAACCATATCGTTCATCGCCAACTGATGAATAGGCAATAATTTTTTTTTTTTATTTTTTTAAATGCCAGCAGTTACCTCAATAATTGACTGACAGAGGGTTTGACTCTCTCAATCAACAATATTGCTCACAATGAATGAACGCCTTCATCTCCTCAACATATGGAGCGCAGTGGTGTCATCCTTAAATGCCCTAAATGTTTCTTCCACCTATAAGAATTTGTTGTACATGAAAGCAAACTGAGAAGTTGTCTGTCTTATTCCCTTTTCCCTTGAGCCCACCAAGTTTATTCAGATCCAACTGCACCTCTGGCCATCATCTCAATCTCCTTTACTAGTTCATGTGGACAGGATTTTACGCACTCGTCTTCATTAATAGCATCAGTAATCATTATATTTACCAAACGGAACATACTCGATCCTTCGCAAAAGGAATAACTACAGGAGCAAGTACATCTATCTCAATTCAAGAAACACACATGCAACCATGAGCTTTGACTCAAGTTTAAGAGTGAATCTTCATTACTCAAACCAAAGTTCCCAATTCTTTGTCCCAAGTGATAATCTACCTGATTGTCTCTCAACCTTCTATTCCATTGTTGCTTTCTACTTTTTACAACCACTTCAAAGTCTCGTGTGTCTAAATAAATCATTCACGCTCAAGCTTCTGCCAGCTGAGACCTTTCATCATCTGCACAACCCAAATCCTTAGAGCATATATTTTTTTTATCAGAAGCCTTACTATTATTCACCCTTCTATTCTTCAAAATAACAACTGATTCCTTCATTAAAGCAATATATGTTTTCCTCACCTTAGCCAGCGGATGCGGCTCTATAGCCAGATCATCACAATAGGCTTCTTTCAAAATAGCTGTGCAGGTTTTATTTTTCATAGATAAATAGAACATATGTGGATGCCTCTCAAACGCCTTGTGAACCTTCTGAGGCAACCCCAAGTATTTCCTCAAACAAAAAAGCGACTTTCTTTCAGCGGCATGCTCAACAAACAGACACAAAAGCTCATGTAGCAAACCCACCACCCGTTTCTCTGAAATATCACTGTCAGGATTCAAACAAGAGAAATCATCATATGGAGATACGTAAGGAAGCCCTTGAAATTCATTTAACCAATCTTTTATCTTCTGTTTCAATCTCAGCCCTTTAGAGGGAAACAATGGAAATGCAATCGCCTCATCTGCGCCCCACTATATATCCCACTTCTAATTGCATTCCTCTGCATCATTGACAAACTTTTACCACCTTCTCCACCATCATGCTCTTCAAAAAAAGCCAACCCTTTCAATCCATCTTCTATATTGACAACCCGAAAACATCCATAGCTTCCAATGTAATCCAAAGGGTCCTCGAAAACTCAGCAGGCAAGCCTAGATACCATTGCAAGCCTTTAATTACCTTCAAAGGAAGCATCTTTCTAGTGCTACTCATCAATATAAACTTCTTTAATCTCCCAACAATATCACCCCTAAACTCTTCATAAACCATTCTTTCCTCTTTATCAAGTTCGATGGCTTTCTCAGTCAGTTTAAACCAAGGTAAATCATAAAGGGGCCCCTTAAATTCCTCAAAGAAAGAAGGATACCTCCTCAAGAACCTTATAACTTTGATGTTTAAGCCAAAGTCGGAGCCTTTTTTGGAGACAGCTGAGATAGGAATACAATAATTTTCATGTGGAGAGGAGGATAATGATATAAAGAAATTTTTCATAGCGATGATGGGCTTGAGTTCAAGAGACTTGTGAATGGAATCAATGGAGTCAAAGTATGGGTCCTTTTTCCATTTCATGTACACCTCCACATAAGTTTGTATTTGAGTGTATGAGTAAGGAAGTGGAGGATGGTAAGTGAGGGCAATGATAGGATTTTGTGAAGAGGAGAAGAGGAGCTTCTGGAGAAGGGGTTTAGGGTTCATAATCATTGGTGAATGAGGGTGATCGTTCCACTGATGTGGCGGCAGCAGCTATAGGATCCTCAGTAACTTGCCATCCTGTTTAAATCATTCAATCCAATTTGCAAGAAAACATTAGGAACCAAGGAAATGGTGGCAGACTAATAATAATTTTAATATCTACTAGACCTCAAACTTTTTCCTACAACTAAAACTGCTTATGCAGTTGAAACATCTTTAATTACAGCTTTTTCTCAACCACGTAATAGATGGTAACTGGATTACAGATACTCTGCCTACTACAATGACTTTTTGTCTTTGTGAATGTATAGTCTCATAAAAGCTTGTATTGTCTGTATAGTTTAAAAACATTATCCTGTTTGCATATTTATAGATTAAGACCTTTTGTGCAATTTTTCTATTATAAACTATACTATTTATACAATGATGTTTTTATTTTTCACTGAAGTGACTTTTGTATTATAATCCTAAACACATTTGTTTTTTCCTAACCATTATTCTGACTTTATTCATTAAAATGTATTATAGTACACGTATTATGTTTTGTGGAGACTTATTTCAGATAAGAAAAATTAATATCTGATATATTGTGCACTCTGTAATACCAAACCGAACCGTATAGAAATTTCATTACTCCAGTTTACCAATTTCTAATTAGTAACAGTAAAACCATAGCTTTAAAGGGGGAAAAAACTTAAATTAGCATGGCATTTCATCAAACGCCAAAAGTGCTATGAAAACACAATAAGTACATAAGTCTTGATCATGCATTTTAGCCACTGTCTTCAGCAATCACCAAAAAATAATTAATAAACAAGAAATAGAAGTCAATAATTACCTTATTTGTGGGATACGGATGGCAGCCAACAGGAACCAAAAATTGTTGAAATGGTGTTTGATGGGTCACACGAACAGATCTAATGGGGAAGGACAATGTTGGCTCTTAATAGAGTGATGACTAATGAGTGCCGAGTGGTCAGCAAGAAGATGCAGGTGGCTCAAAATTTTAATTTCTTGACCGAAACTTGAAGATGGAGCACAAGACCGGAAATGGGAGAGAGGACTCAAAGTTCTAATTGCAGTTGGACTGTCGGAGTGATATGGACTCTAAAAGTCGATGTTTATTATTTTAATTTTAATTTTTAATCTTCAAATATAAATACATAAAAATATAATAAAAAGGATACCAAACACTCAGTTTTGTATTTAGTACAAATCGAATTTTTAATTCGGATATTGGTTAATCATATTGTGCACACCTCTTGTTACCGAGGGGTGGCACTTTAGGTGATGTTTGAGTTCGCGGGTTGGATTGATTACACGATATTTACATCAATCTCACCGGCCCAAACATGATCCTTTTGATTATTCGAGTTAGATTAATCAATAGAATAATTACAAAAACACCTCTTAGATTCAAGCTAATTACAAAAAACTTTAGAGGTTTTTAAAATTACAACAAAATATTTGAGGTTTGATTCCATCTTACTTCGTAAGAAAAAAATATTTCAAAACTCACGATATATATAGAAATATTACAATTACGTCCTAAAATTTAAGACATAATCAAGCTTGATGAGGCATTTTGTAATTTTGAAACATCTTGGATTTTTTGTAAGTATCCCAAACCTCAAAGGTTTTTTTGTAATTATCCCTCAATCAAGCCGAGCATGACTGTTTAAAATACGGGTAACTTGAACACTACCGAAATGACATGTATATTTTTCAGGGCATGATTAACCCATGTATTTATTGAGTTGTATGGGTTATGTAGGGTCTTCGGGTTAATTTATATCTTTGGATATTGCAAAACAAATTACAAACAACGGAGTTAAATGGGTCATTTGGATAAACCCGAAATTGAACTATTCATTACTTGTGTTGTTCGGATTGAACCCGATTCGATTCGAACCTAAAATGCCTCAACCCTAACTCGCATTTAAAGAGTTAGGCTCGAGTTTGTGTTTGTGTGTAGTGTCGGATAGTCACCCCTAATGCTAGTATCATTTTCTTAATGCTCACAATGCCTCTCTTTTATCCTATCATCATCATCATCATCATCATCATCATCATTATTATTATTTATTTATTATTTTAATACATATTTTGTAAAGAGACCCTAACCTCTGGTCTAGGCATGAAAATCTTAACCGTTGAACTACTATATGATTCTCTATTAATCATTATTTATTTCTTTACGATAATGTGACTATTACCCAGGCCGGATTGTAGGAAGTGGTTGATACGATTCGATAATTTGCTAAATCAAAAAAATAAAAATTACTAATTGTTGGGGACAAAAACCGTATTTCATAATTTAATTAAATATAATTTATTTTATATTTTGTTTATTGAAATTAATTGCCCAATGGACTCTTGATAATTAAACCGACCCAAAGGAGTCCGGGTTTGGCCCAAACGATCGTTTTCTCCTACGTGGACTGGCCCACAGGCCGATTTCTCTTACACGGCCTACGGGGCCCATGTCCTAGGTATAAAAAGGTCCCTCCTATTCACTGTAAGTAATTAACTGATAATTAATTAGTCTCCTCACTACAAGAAAGCCGCTAAAAGACAAGGGTGAATCACTTTGTTGTCTTTTAAGAAAAAAAAATATGTCGTATATATCGGTGTGGTATTTAATCACTGGAGAAGGGGATTAACAGTTCCTTCTCCGCTGCGGATGCGGGCGGGACAGACTGCAGCTGGGGCGGGTGACTCGAGCTGCGGGGCGGGGCATCTTTTGTTTTTTGTTTCTTTCTTTTCATAGGGCAACAATCTTCTTAGCACTGCAGGGGCAACCTTCTTCCTGGGGGAGAGGAGGAGACATTTGTTTCTTCAGGGCCACGGTGATTCCCCTCACTCGTGTAAGCTCTCTTGGCATAAGCTCTCCCTCGTGCTCGGAGAGATTAGACCGGGAACATTTTCTTATTGACATGGAACACCTTTCTATGTCGAAGAGGACTCCTTTCACTTCCATCATTCGGCCAATCACCAGGCCGCACCCGAGGAACCTCCAAACGAACCATCCTTCTTGAAGGATTTATTCCCAACATTTTGGCGAGTCTGCTTTGTATACAAACTCAGCTCGTTCACCTTCTTTTCTTCTATGATCGCGGCCATCACGATCAACTTAGTCTTGGACAAGCGATTATAGCTTCCATATTTGATATCAATGCACTTGGCAACAATATCTAGCGACTTGTGGTAGTCTTCCTTCAACAGACTTCTTCTCATTTGTGTGTAGACAATCTTCGCAAAGATCGGGCTTGGCTACTTCTTTCCAAGCAACGGCCAGGTTAACATCGCCTTCATAAATCTCCAAGACTCCTTCCGTGCAAGAATAAGCGATGTTACGCCGGATCTTTGGCGGTGGTGGTGAACTCTTTTCCGTGAACAGAGGACTTGATGCCCTCATCATGAACCGGCGTTCATGTAGAATGCGACCTCTTCCACGTAGGTCAGCGGAAACTCCATCGTCAAAAACGGTTTTAATCCGGACTTTTTCGATGTCAGTGCAATCTTCTTCACGAGGGTGTCGTCTTAACCTTGTTTGATCATGCCGTCGAAATCCACAAAGAGCCCAATGTGGATTTGCTTTCCCAACTTGACAAAATCATGAGTGGATGCCATTTCTCTATGTTTTACCGAACGAAACTTTGAAAATGAACTTGAGGATTTGTAGGGTTTTGAGAGAAAGTTTCTTTCTTTGCTTTCGACAGAGAGAGAGAACAGCAGTTTTGGTAAAGTGAGAGAAAATCGGACGAAACGGTATAAGTATAGGTTATGAAAGGGCGTGCGGGTGGTTTTTGAAATTTGATCAAGATCAACGGCTTAGATTTTGCACGTCGATTAACATTTAATTTCTCGCATTTAATGCGGCAAACATTTATATCCAATCATAAGCTTTGTGTGCGACTTTTTTTGTCATGACACGCGTCATAATTATCTTTGATGTCATTCTTAAAAACATTCCCGCTTAGTAAAACGATTGCGTATTTGTCATTTGTGCTCTTAAATGACTCAAACTTATTCCTTAGCCGATTTAACTCTTCTATCTTTGCACATAGGTCCTCAATTTGTCGAGTTAACTTGACACACGGTGATTCTCGATCTGGTGATCACTTCATTGATTTAAGAGTTCAGCCCTTTTTCATCTTTTCATGTTCCATCTCTTTTCTTTGGCTCTTTCGAGTGTCAACTCACTCAATTAACCCTAATTCATGCTTGAGTTCTTCAAATCTTGATTCACATAATGGTTTTGTGAATATGTCACCTAAATGCTTATCGGTTGAGATATATTCCAAGCAATGTCCTTCTTTTCAACATGATCTCTTATGAAGTGATATCGACATTAATGTGCTTTGTTCTTGAGTGCAACACAGATTTTGAGTGATTGCAATTGCACTTGTGTTATCACACATAATTGGAATTTCCTTTTCTTCAACTTCATAATCTCTCGGTGATGTCTCATCCATCGACTTGGGCAACAATTTGCCTTGACTATGTATTCCGCTTCATTTGTGGAGGTAGCTATTGAATTTTGCTTCTTGCTAAACCAGAAATTAGCCTATTTCCAAGCATTTGACATGTGCCTGAGGTACTCTTCTGTCAACTCTACATCCAAGATATAGTCGAGTCCGAATACTCAATTAGCTTGAATCCACCTTCCTTTGGATACCATAAGCCAACTTCTCGCTTCCTTTCAAATATCTCAAGATTCTCTTGGCCGATCATGTGGCTTTCTTTTGGAGCAGATTGAAATCTTGCACATACACCCACAACAAAGGTGATGTATGGCCCTTCTTTGTGAGATAGAGCAATGATCCAATAAGTGATCGTATCTTGTTTGATCCACGTGCTTGCCATCCGCATCCATATCCATTTTGTGATGTATTCATTGGTATTTTCACGAGAAGACTTCTCTTCCATCCCAAATTTCTTCATTAAATCTCGGTGTATTTTGTCCGACTTATGAAGGTTTCATCCTTCAATTGTTGTACTTGGAGTCAAGGAAGAATGTCGACTCTCCCATCATGCTCATTTCAAATTTGCTTTGCATTAGATTTGAGAATTTATCACACGACTCTTTGTTTGTGGATCCAAAGATGATGTCATCCACATATATTTGAACAAGCAAAGTATGCTCTTCCCATCTTGAATTAGAAGAGTGTTCTATCCACTTTGCCTTTTGTGAATCCGTTCTCGTCGGGAATTGTGATAATGTATCATACCATGCTCTTGGTGTACTGTTTCAATCCATATAAAGCTTTCTTGAGTTTGTATACTTTATCTCCAAGAGTCTTCTCGCTCAAATCCCGGAGGTTGTTCAACATATACTTCTTCCTCCAATAACCCGTTAAGGAATGCACTCTTTACATCCATTTGATATACGGTGAAGTTCTTGTGAGCAAGGCATAGGCAAGAAACATCCTTATGGCTTCCAATCTTGCCACAGGAGCAAAAGTTTCATCAAAATCTATTCCTTCTTCTTGGCAATACCCTTTGGCTACCAATCTTGCTTTGTTTCTTACCACAGAACCTTCCTCATTCATCTTGTTTCGAACACCCATTTAGTGCCAATAACATTTTGATGGGTAGGTCTTTGAACCAATTCCCACACTTTGTTTCTTTCAAATTGATTGACTCTTCTTGCATGGCTTGAATCCAATGTGTATCATCCAATGCTTGTGACACATCTTTTGGCTCTATTTGTGAGATGAAACAAGTGAACATAGCTTCTTGTTGGGTTCGGATCGGTTTTACACCTTCTCTTATATTTCCAATGATTAGTTCGGTGGATGGTCTCTCGGCCATCTTACATCGAGTTGGAGTAAGTTATTTGGATTGATCGTCTTGCGGTTTGTGTTATTTTGTTGACTCTCTCATCATCACTTAGCGCATATTTCCCGATTGTCTTTGAGACTCGGCTATCTCATCTTCATCCGGGTTTATAATTCCGGCTTGACTTCAACATAGGGACTCTTTCGCATGGTTGGTGATTCAAACTTATCGGTGACTCTTCAATGTCTTCTCCATTTACATTGGGTTCATCAAACACCACATGGATGGATTCTTCGTAACCATTGTCCTCTTGTTGAGCACTCAGTAGGCTTTGCTTTCATTTGAGTATCTCAAAAAGATACCTTCATCGACTTTAGCATCAAAAGCCTTTAGATTGTCCTTGCCATTGTTATGGATGAAGCATTTGCATCCAAATATTTAAAATATGCAACATTGGGCTTTCTCCTGTCCAAATCTCATAGGGAGTCTTTGTCATTTGTCTTTTTATCATGCATCTATTTTGAGTGTAGCATCTTTGTGTTTATGCTTCACCCAAAATCGTTTTGCGACCTCGCACCTAACATGGTCCTTCTTTGCTTCTTTGAGAGTTCTTCCTTCTTTCGCAACTCCATTTTCTTTGTGTAGTCCTAAGCTTCTGGCGATAATTCATGACCAATACCATTTTCAACACAAATCGAGTTATTATACCATTGACAAACTCGGTTCCTCATCGAGATCTTATTTTGATAATGGTTTGACTCTTCTCGTTTTGGATTCTCGTTATGCTTAGTAAGTTGAAATTGAGACCTTCAACGTATGCAACATCGTAATTTCTAATCCATTTTTCTTGATGGATCATGCCTTTTATTTCTCCTGGAGCTTCATTTCCTCCAAATATGACTTTTGCACCTCTAACTTCCTTAAATTTTGTGATTTTTCTTGTTTCTGTCATGTGTCTCGGGAACGACCACTATCCATGTACCAGGTTCCTTGGCACTCTGTTTGCTCCTTGAACCCGCAATCAAGGAAATTAGGTTTTAGGTACCCATATTTATCCGGGTCTGAGGGGTTAGTATTGTAAGATGATCCAACTAACCTATAGCCAAATGATTTGACTCTCTACGAAGTTGCCATCTATCGTGCCATAATCATAATTAATTTTAGCAAATTGCTTGGGGATTTTAGGTTCATACGATTGTCTCTTTTGTTTGTATACATGTGTATGTGTCCTAGCAATTGCTTTGTTTGGGTAGTTGTGATATCTTTGAGTATAGTGCACGAGTGCATATGTGTCTTTGATGATAGCTCTTTTGCCTTTGGAATGGCCTTTTTCTTTGAGTCTTAGGCCTTTGCCATTTGAGCTTATACTCCATAGATCTTTCTTGATAGTTGACATTATTCCAATCACTTGGCTTGGATAATTTCTACCATTCCCATCATATGTATTCCTTTTATAGAATTTATGGGGCTTTTGGTAGCTCTGTTTCTTCTTTACTGAGTACTTCTTGTTTGGAGTTCTTTGAGGAACTCATTTGGATTTCTTCTCACGGTGTCCTCTCAAAGACACTCAATCGGTCGCTTTCCTTTTCCTTTATAACCAAGGCCGGTTTGCTTGTGATTGTGTTTTGGAATAAATGTGTGTGCACCATTTGGAGTTTTGGATTTTTGAGATGCTTCATTACTTGAAGATCCTTTTTCCAAAATCACTTTTGGAGCTTGACATAGCACATAGGAATTAAATCCTAAGCCTGTTTTGTCTCCACATTCTCTTTGACTCATAATAAGATCATCCAAGGAATTCTTTCCATCCTTGGATTGTCGGCTCTTTGATACTCAATCTTTTGATACTCTGCTCTCTTGGTTTGGCCTATCTTCCCTTGACTTGGAGGGAGCCGAGTGTCTTCTCGGAGGATTCACCTTTGCCTCTCTCTTGTAATTCGTGTTGAAGAACTTATTAAACCTTTTAACCATCGGGCTATCTCCTCTTGGTCAATGACTTCTTTAACCTCGGCTCTTTTACCATCCTTAACTATTAAAGCGGTTGTTTTGGGCACAAATTGTCTCCTCTTGGTCTTTTCTTCTCACTCAAATTCGTAGGCTTTGAGATCTGAGAATAGCTCATGGTTGGATATCTTTGATAGGTCCATGGAGTGTCTCATGGCCATGACTTTCATATCCCACTCAGTTGGGAGACTTCTTAGAATCTTCATGCACATTTCCTTCTGTGTATATTCTTTTCCAAGTGCGGATAGTTCCTTTGGTAATTTCGTGAACCGAGCATCCGGTGATCCAAGGTTTCTCCTGCAAGCATATTAAAGTTTTCAAATTTTTGTACAACAATAGATAGTTTATTTTCTTTGATTTGCTCTGAGCCTTCACAAATCAATATTAGCTTGTCCCAGATTTCTTTTGCCGTTTTGCATGATTTGACTCTGTTGAACATGGCTTTGTCCAAAGTTTTGTAAAGAATGTCCTTGGCCACATTGTCCAAGTTATATCTTTTCATGTCATCATTTGTCCATTCGACTCTTGGTTTTTCAACCATCGTGTCCGGGAGCAAAGATCCTCTTCTCCTTCACCTTGCAGCAGACTCTCCTTGTTGTGTTCACTTTTAAGATTTGCGGTGGCCCATCTTCTATTACTATCCACATTTAATCGTGTAATCTTTGATAGATGAGTCTGCATACGAATTTTCCAATCATCAAATTCCTCAATTGTGAACATAGGGATGCGTGTCAAATTTGCTTCCATGATGATAACTTTGTCTTTGAATAAAAGAGTTTTGAAAGATCAAGTGCTAAAGCAAGCTTTGAAAAATTTGGAGATCTAGTTCGAGAACGGTGCGGAAGGCTCAATGAACAGCCGCTCGATACCACTTGTAGGTCCCAAGGGGTGTGAGTGTAAGGTTTAGAAGGGGGTTGAATAAACCTTACCAATATTTCGATTTAGTCCTTTTAAAACGTTGAGTTAATACTTCACGGTGAGTCCTTGATGGACAGCTAAGTTAGTTAATCAACAGAGTTAGTCACTCAACAGACTTGGTCGAGTGTGGATAGAATAACTCAAATTGTTTTGACTAAAGACTTAACTCGACTATGATATGTTTTATTGGAAGATTTAACACCCTTGAATTTTGGTTAAATGTGTTTTAATGCTTGGTTTTAGCACTTTGTTGATTATCAATTGGATATCAAATTTATCAAGCAAATATTAAAGTAATGTGCGAGAAATTAAAGTCTTTGAAATGTAAATGACACAATAAGTTTTTATAGAGGTTCGAAGATGGGGTAATTCTTCTACTCCTCTCTTCTCCAACTCCTGGAGGAATCCACTAAGTATTGATCATTATACAAAGTGGTTAATAGTCCAGATGCAAGTCTTGATCACACAGCTGACTTGATCCTTTGGGACTCAGTCTAGAGATGCCTTGGTCACACAGCTGGCTTCTCGTACGACTCAGCTTCTTCACAGGGCAGCTGCCTTGCTACTACAGCCCACTTGCTCAAGCTTCTTGGATTTGATCACGAAGCCCTCCAAAAACTTGAGACTGGTTCGACCTTGAACCTTCCTACAATCCTCTGTGGAATGTAGACCCCTTGATTCTTCAAATGTTTCCTCTTCAACTGATTAAAGTCGTCTTTCCTTCACAGGTGAGTGTTGGATTGATTTCCTTCGTAATGTAGGCTTGAGGATTGAACTTGAATGATTTGAGAATATTTTTGGTTCAGATATTGCTTTTCTTGTTTGTGTTTGTTTTCTGATTGTCAAGGTAACAAACTTTTCTCTCAAATAGATTCCTCAGCCTTTTATAGTGTTCTTTTGAAAAATTTGCCCGTTGAAGAGATAGGCTAATTTCCAAAAGACACTTGTGGTCGTTGGCTTGTCTTGTTGCAGTCCTTGGAATTGACATTTCCTCGTATGAATGATTCTTGACTTTTCGAGTTCGACACAGTGCGAGCTTCCCATTGGTTTATTCCTTTTGCACGCTTCCAAGGGATGAGCACTTCAAGAAAGGTAGTATGGAAGTATTACTTGTTTAAGTAATTCTCTTGACTTCGTGCAATAGATCTCTTTCGATTATCTCGACTTGTTGCATTTCCTTGACTTCCCGGTGAGTTCGAGTCGACTTACAATCATCGGATGACTCATCTGTCACTTCAACTTGACACTTGGTGTCTTGAGTTAACTTGATCGATACTTCACTCAGTGCATCTGCACCTGCACCTTGTCGAGTTCTGTCTTTTTTCTTCTTTGCTACACTCACCGCCAAATGAGTCTTCCTTCTAGTCTCTAGTTGACTTCTTGCATATCTTGGCATAGCCGACTTAATCAAATTTCGACCAGCCCTATCTATTACAATGCAATTTACAACAAAAATGGGGTGCCAACTTTCTATTCTAAGTTTTACATGGCATTCATCAAAATCTAAAAATTAATTTCCCAATGCTTGTTTCTTAGATTTGAACTTGTATCCTTTGAGAAGTAGATGCTTTTGTTTGACTTCTTTCATTTGCATATACTCCATAGATGGCTTCTAATTTTTGCCATACTTCATGTGCCGATCGAATTCCTACAATATGATTAAACTCCAAATTAGTAAGTGAACAATACAAAATATTGAGAGCTTTACCGTTTAAGGAGATGATTTTCTTCTCTTCATCATTGAGCTCTTTGAAAGCTTTGGAGGTGTATGGTGTGTCTTTTATTGGAATGGATTCTCCATAGATGACGATATTCCAAATATCGAACCCACAACCTTGTAAATAACATTCCATTCTTTCTTTCCAAAATGTATAATTTTTGGAATCAAATAGTGGTGGCTTGGTGGTGGAGGTGCCGGTACGATGAGCTTCATTCGTAGCCGACGATCGTTCCTCTTCACTCGCGATGTGAAACGAGCTTGCCAAAGAGTTTGGCTCGATACCACTTGTAAGTCAGCGGCTACGATAATCTAGAGGGGTGAATAGATTATCTCCATCTTTTCGATTTTACCCTCTTTTTCGAACCGAATGCTCAAAGACAATAATAAAGGTGCGGAATGTAAACAACACATGTTAAAGTAAAGAGGTTCAACCCACCTAGGGTCTAATCCTCTACCACCCCAAAGATATCAGGGATGGATTTCAAAAAAAAAAAAAAAAGATTTTATTAATTACCAAAACTAATACAACTTCAACTTACAACACCTTGAAGAGCACCACACTCTTTTTCAACACCACCTTTGAGATTACCACAATCTCACTTGAAGATTACCACAATCTCCAACGGCACCTTGTGAA
Organism: Rehmannia glutinosa; assembly: GCA_016081115.2. NCBI lineage: Eukaryota > Viridiplantae > Streptophyta > Magnoliopsida > Lamiales > Orobanchaceae > Rehmannia > Rehmannia glutinosa. The sequence goes on along the minus strand of CM071937.1, from coordinate 55,900,053 downwards.
GATTACCACAATCTTCAACCTTGAAGAAGAACACCAAATTCTTCAACACCTCAACAAGAAGATTACCACAATCTTCTTACACCTAACACCTAGATCACCCAAGTGTGTTCTTACCACAGGAACACTCACAAGGATATCCTGTGTTGAATGATAACCCAAAAATTCAAGATTACAACTCGATAATGAATTATACAATTGAGTGCAAGTGTAATCAAGAATAGCCTAGACCTCAAGAATGTGAAAGTGATAAGCTAGGCAAATTACAACAAGAATAATGACAATATAAGACCAAGTGTTTGCTTGAGTATTTCTTGTTGTGTTGTATTGTTCTCTCTTATTGTGTTGCTTCAATTCTTCATCTATTTATAGAAGATGTCTTGGACATGATAGGATCCTCCTAGGAGATTGAAATCTGTAAAAAATTGCAAGACAAATGAAGAATATAGCTGTTAGAAATCAATCCCTCTATGGCCGGTCGCACAACACGAATTCAAGCAGGGAGGAGTTCTGTTTCACAATTAAACTCCCAGGTACCGATCGACAGGGTATCGACCGGTCGACACCCTGGTCGACCGGTCGACCTGGTCCATTTTCCTTCCGTCTCATTTTTCTGTTTCAAAAATCATCTTCAGGTATGGGTTGCCCTCTACGACGACCGGTTGACCTCGAGACAGAAATGTTGTCCAATTTTTGTCAAAAATAAAGCTCAATAAATACTCCGAAAATTTAGTAAAAACATTTTGAACCAATCGGGAGTATTTAGACAACATTTAGGAACCTTGTTTTGAAGTAAAAGCTTATAAACATAAAATCATTAAAAGTGTTGTCCAATTTTATCTGAAATAAAACTTGAAGAAATACTCCGGAAAATATTAAAACTATTTTAAATCATTTAGGAGTATTTGGACAACAATTAAAAACATTGTTTTGGTGTAAAAATAAAATCATCAAAATTAAGATAAAAACATGTATCAAACATTTATTGCAGGAGAAGGAAAGTTCCAAAGTGATACAGAGGTTAATCCGAGAGCACTTTGCAATGCGGTTGTGAGGAGGAATGTAGTGCAATAGTCCAGAGTAAACTACCTCAGAAAATGAAGGATCCAGGGAGTTTTACTATTCCTTGTACTATTGGAGGAGTTTTCTTTGAAAAGCCACTTTGTGATCTTGGGTCCAGTGTGAATCTTATATCTCTCCATGATGTGACAAAGCTTGGGCTCGGGGAGGTGAAACCGTCTAACATCACGTTGTAGTTTGCTGATCGATCTATCGCCTATCCGTGTAGAATCCTTGAAGACGTGCTGGTAAGAACTGACAAATTTGTTTTTCTTGTGGATTTTGTAGTGTTGGACGTGAACGAGGACAAGAAAATACCTATAATCTTTGGGCGGCCATTTTTAGCTACATCACGGGCTTTGATCGATGTAGAAACAGGGGAGCTAACTCTGCGGGTAAATCAGGAGAAAGTCGTATTCACCATCCATCCCACCAACAGGCTAAAATTTGAATCAAATGATGGTAAGCAGATGGTTGGGAATATAACTGAAGACATTGGAGGTTGGGAAGTTTCTAAGGGAAATGTGGATAACATGCCTATTGGAGCCCCAACTTGAGGATAATCTGACAAAGTCTGGCTGAAGACTGTAAACTTAGCGCTTCTTGGGAGGCAACCCAAGCCCTTTTTATTGCTTTAGTAGTATTAATATAATTTAGTAGTTGTTTTTGTTTTTCCGAATTTTTGCATTCTTAGGAGTAGTAAGTTGCATCATGTCCCACCCCTCTTAGTTGTGCAAATCCCACATATATCACTCTATCTTCACAAATGAGTATTATAACACCACACACACCATATTCATCTCCTCCACTCATTATTTGGTAAGTTTGCAACTTTCAAACCCCACCCCATGGTTTTCCCCATCTTGTGATTTTTGGTGTGATTGGATTGTAGTAGTGCTAGGATAATTGTTGTTGATTTGTGGATTGTGGATTGGTTGATCATACTAGACTTAGGCTTGGTGTTGAATTTTGGGATTGAATTGAGTTATCCATAGCATTTACTATCTTTTCCCAAACTCATGCATATGAGGTGTTTGATTAAATGCCCCAATGAAAGTTTCACATTGTTTAGTGATATCTTGCATATCTATGCTTATCTTTTGACATGGCACTATATTTCCTCACTTGGGTGCATTATGTACGTACTTTGATTTTCGATTTTTCACCCATAACCGAATTTCTTGGTTCCACGAGTTTTGTTTTCTTATCTATCTTGCTAGGTTACAAAAATGCGAAACCAAAGAGGACCGGCTAAGGCGAATGGGAAGAACAAGACCACACCTCGGAGGCATAAAACACCCACGGGCTTGTGCGCCAGGATGCATTGTGAGCTTATACGAGACAGCTCATACATGTAGTAGTACCACATGACTTAAGGAGCCATTTGCTCGGCTACCAGGAAAGTCCTTTTTCCCACCTCTCCATTGGGGACAATGTCGTTTTAAGTTTGGGGGTGTAGTCTGTTTTTATTCATCGAGTCGGGTCTTGAGTAAAAAAAAAATGAAAAAAGAGTCAGAGTTGAGCTCGGTCATTTGTAAAAGCGTGAAACTGCATGACTAAGTGAATTTGTTGAATATGAGTTGAGCGGTCAAGAGAGCATGTGTTTGAACTGTGATCTAATCCTCTTTACATTAATTCCATCTATGTGCTTAACTCTGTTGATTTATTTGGGGATGATTTATGCGATTGAGTGTTTCTTTTATGATCCCACCGGATTCTAGAACTTGTCTGATCACTAGTCGAGGCGAAATCCTAGGTGAAGTACCATTAAGGAAGTGATTTAGGCCATCTTTGAATAAGCCAGAGCCTAAAATACCTACCTTTGTATTATATTTTCCCTAGTGTCCCCTTTTGAGCCTTATAAACCCGTTTCTTTGGCAACCAATCTAATACCCAGAGCCTAAATGTGAATATCCTAATTACCCATCACTCATACACACAAAGTATAGAAAAATCTTGAAGGTTGAGGAGGGTATGATGAGAAGGGTATGTGTTTAATTACATGAAGTTGCCCGAGAAAAGAAAATATGAAACCCCATATATGCAAAAGAATAAGTTTGGGGGTTTTGGAAAATAAAATAACAACAAAAGAAAAAAAAAATATAAGAAAAATCTGAGAGATTAAAGGTTCATAACCATTGGGGATGTCAAAAAAGTGAAGGGTAGTTGCTTATTGATAATTCGAAGTGTTAATTGTGTGTTTGGGTGATTTGAGCCACTTTATCCCATATTTTCCTACCTTACCCTAAGCCCACATTACAAGCTTTAAAAGTCCTTTTGATTCTTGTGTTACATTAGCCTACATTAATGGAGATTAATGTGAAAGACAAGCCTATGGAGTCCGCTAAGCATCTCATATCTATATTCAGAAAGTGGATCATCTTGAAAACACTTGATTGCGTGAATCTATCTGAATAATGAAAACGGAGTTGGCATGAACAGTCCACCTTCATGATCACATTGTGAAAATACGTGCTTGATTGATAGTGAAACAAAATTTGACGAATGAGTTTGGTTGTGAAGTTTTGCAGTTAGTCTGTTGAGTCAGTCGTCTTTATTTTTGTTTCCCTCATGTTTGTTGATTTTTAGAGTCTGTAATTGCTTGAGGACAAGCAAACGTCTAAGTTTGGGAGTATTTGTTAAGTTGGTTTTATACCAATGTATTGAGTGTTCTAGACAAGGATTTTGTGTTGTTTTCGGGTATTTTAGTGTTGTTTGAGTTGAGTTCGTGTCATTTGTTGTCGTTTGAGAGTCGGGACAGGTCTTGGATGCCGAAATTGATTAAGAACGATGAAAAATGTGTTTGGATGGTGAAGATCGCATTTTAGAAGCGGAAAAATGGAAAATTAGCGAGTAAGATCGAGCGCCGCAGCGCCCATACCAAGGGTCGCAGCGCGCAATGGGGGAAGCAAGCAGCGGCGGAGAGAGGACATTGATGTGGCGGCTGCAGGTGCCGTGCAAAGCAAGGCTGCAGCGCCCGACTAGCAGCGAAGAGGGACGACGAGTAAGCGCTGCTGCAGCGCGCCATTTCCAAAGATCGCATCGCGTGATCATATAGCAAAGCAGTGGGGGCGGTCCCAGCGCGCATCATCGGCGCGAAGATGGGTGCCCTTGTAGCGCGCGTGGGTGAACCGGGCTTTGTTATTTTTTGGGCCTTTTGATGTGATTTCGAGGGCTTCGACTTATAAATACACCACGGAGGCGTACGGGACAGGGGTCAGACATTATTTTGAGCACAACGCAAGGCAAGAGACACGGAGTTAGGGTTCGGGACAGCAATTGGAGGCACTTCTCGTCTGGACACAGAGAGAATTCCTTTTCTTTTCTTCTCAATTCTTTCTTTGATTTTCTTTGTCAATTTTTTGAGATGTATAATTATTTCTTAACGAGTTTTTGTACATCCAATATGAGCTAAACCCATCTTTCTAGGGGATTGATGTAACTTACGTTTGAACCTATGTTTTGATTTCCAGTTTATGAAATTCGCATGTTAATTAATCTATTTGTGCTATTTGATTTGATTGCATCTGAATTATCTGATCAATAGTTTAGATTGTTTGGCGTGTTTGATTTGACACTCGAGAGAGGTAATTGAATGCCTGGCCATAGAATAGCATAATCTAGGGTTTCATAGAACCGAGAGGTTTATGAATCTTTTGAAGCCTGTGATAGAATATTCATTGAGCGTATTAGGGTTTAATTTATGATTTTAAGAGATATCGAAATTAGAAATTGGAACCTAGAATCACATGGCACTCGAGAGAGGAAGTGATAAACAGTAGGAATATTGGCTTATAGATTAATAACTTGTGATTAATGAACTGGATTGAAAATATAAGGGATAACTAGGTGAAATCAACCCTCTAGAATTCATATCTTATGTGTTTGATTAATTGTCTCAACCAATTGTTTGCTTATTTTTAGTTTAAAAAAATTCATCTCTTTTCGATTTTTAGATAGAACTAAGCTATTTTAATTATAGTACTTAGTATAAAGTTCGATAACAATCCCTGTGGAGACGATAACCCTACTTTCAAAACTATACTAAAACTTGACACTGTACGCTTGCGGTAAGAATTTCATGATCAGGTGCCCAAGGAACCCCAAGGAGGCGCCCTCCTCCGAACTCCAGAAGGGCGCCCGTGGTGTTAAAACATGATATAAAATCTTGTCTCTCGCTGGAATTCATACACATATATTATAAGTAGAACATGACAAAGGGAGCTAGTATGTATAAGAAAAATGGAGAAAGCATCCACCCCCGTGGGGCAATATCAAACATCTCAAGGTAAATGGGAAGGGAAAAATATCCAAATACATAGAGGAAATATCCGGAAGTACAAAACAAGCCCTAAACAGATGGGCATGAAGGAAAAACTATCACTGTTCAAGAAGGAGGCGCGTCATCTTGGGTAGCAGCAACAGTCTCCGTAGGCTCAGCTCTATCACCACCGGCATTGTCGGGAAGATCCGCCATAGCCTCAATCTCTCCCTCCTCCTTATCCATAGAAGTTTCAGCTAAAGTGGTAAGCGGCTCTATCAAAGTAGATTGAAGATCCTGCAAAGAACTCGGTGTGATACTCTAGAGAAGTTCTATAAGCTTCAATCGAGTGGGACCTCTCCTGATCTAACCTATGGGCGCCAGCTAAAGAACCAAGAAAGACCTCACATGTCTTCAACTTGTGGTCAAGCTGGGACTTTGCCCACTCAAGCTCCTTCGACAACTCGACATCTTGCCACCATGTTGCGTTGCATCATCTACCAAGCTCTTCACCTTGTCCTGAAGTTGACGATTCTCCTCCATGGTCATCTCACCATGATGAGCTGAAGCCGCAGTGAGGTTTAGAGCCTACAATGCAAATTGTATAAGTCTTAGCCAAGTGAAGAGACAGAGCATGAATAGTGGAAGTATGAAGAACTATAGAAGCTTACCCGAGCAAGGTCCCCACTAAGATAAGTCTCAATGTCCTTGAAGGACGAAGACCCAAAGGCGGGACTGGTCATCTGATGATATAGCTCCTCGGGTATGGTTGTAGCCAAGGCCAGAAGTAGTGTAGTCCCAATGGGACTAGATCCCCTCACGATGGTTCACTCCACCGGAGAAGAGAGCTTGGGGACCAACACACTCAGAGGCGGCGACATCGGGTTCCATCCTCGGCCTCTTCCCTCCTAGAGGGCCTCAAGAAGGGCGAAGAGCTGGAGCGACATCAGAGCGTGAACCAGAACACCGATTACCCTCCTAGCGAGGAGGGCGCCCAACACTCTCATGGGGAGAGGGGCGCCTAGCATCATCCTGTGGGGGAGGGCGCGACCTATCACTTCGGGGTGGGAAAATTGTGCTCCCACCAGCAGACTTCCCCTTGGCCTTCTATTTCTTCTTAAAGGCCATCAACTCTACAATATTGTAACTCTCCTTACCTGAAAACCAAGTAAAAGCGGCATCAGAAAAAGGAAGCAGTTAAAATATACAAGTAAAGGGGGAGCGACATGAAGAAATAAGACAAGGCAAGATACCCAAGAGCTCATTAACATTCGGAGATTTTTAAACAAGCCCTGAGACCTATAAGCCCGCAATCTTCCTTCGGGAGGTGGGAGTGCCTCGGGCAACCATAACCTAAAAAACCCACTCGTGAAGAAGCTCCCAACCGTTATCTCTCACGTAGAAGAAATCCTCATTCCACAGCCCACCAGGAGAGAGAAATCCGTCCAGGAATCTGCACTGAGGGCGTAGGAAGAAGTGGAAGAAGGTGTCACCTGGAGAATTATGGGCGTAAAACACGGAGTGGAACCCATCTACGGTGGGAATCAAACCCAACTGCCGCATGACATGTTGATATCCTTGTATACACACATAGGCCTGGGGAATCAACTGACCAACGCATGCTCCCACTGACCTAAGGATCGAGATGAGGAAGGCATATGGAGGAAGCACGAAGCCGACCGAGAAGATGTAGAGTGATTAAGCCCTCAGTAGGATGAGTTAGCTTATCATTCGGACCTAGGGCCAACATCACAAAAGCCGAAGGAAGCTCCAGCCGCTCACGCAACCTCCAAAGACAAGCAGAAGTGACTCGACTAGCCAACTCTCCTGGGACAACTGCTCGGCTCCTGGGAGGAGGCATATGCTGATACTTGGTGGGGCGAATCTCTTTGGTACTATCACTTTCAGTATCCTCCTTAGAAGACCCATCACTTGAGCTCGAATTCAGCTCAAGCTCAACCTCCCCACCATCAAAATACAAGTCTGGAGCAAGGGGAGGAATATCAAACTCCGTGGAAAAGCGCGGACATGGAACATAACGCCCGGTAACACCTCGACCTCTGAGCGGAATGGAAGAAGTACTAGAATCTAGGGCATTGCTCAAAACATACGAAAACTCGAGAGAAGATCGAGGAAAATGGGAAGAAAAACGTATCGGGGGGCTTGGAGCACTCCCTGGGCACGCGCCTCCTTCGCTAGGGATGGCGCCCTGAGACCACCCGGTGAGGGCCCCACTTCTTGACCCCGGGGAGGCACCCCAGGGTGCCCTTTATGGGCATCATCTCCTTCCCACGTGACACACTCCACCTCTCCATCAACTCTCAACTCAAGTCTCACCTCAAGTCTCTCCTCACCTCTCACTTACAAGAAATTTACTAAGTCTTCTACAAAGCAAAAAAATTCAAAAGTTGGGAGGTAGAGAGAGTGAGTTTACCTTTGGAAGACATGGTCACAAGCCTCCACTCCAAAGTGTCCTTGTGCAAAAATATAACTCCCGTGACCGCTTCATCCCTTTGCAAAGACCTGAGTCGGGAGGCTTATGTTGGGGACAAAAATGGTATTTCATAAATTAATTAAATATAATTCATTTTATATTTTGTTTATTTAATATTAATTGACCAATGGACTCTTGACAATTAAACCGCCCAAAGGAGTTCGGGTTTGGCCCAAGCGGTCGTTTTTCTCCTACGTGGGTGGTCCATAGATCGATTTCTCCTACACGGCCCACGGGCCCATGCCCAGGTATAAAAAGATCCCTCCTATTCACCGTAAATAATTAATCGATAATTAATTATTCTCCTACGCATTCAAAGAGATCCGTTTATTGTCTTAATTCTCTCTCGTTCACCGCGGCCGACTTGAGCATCGAGGGGCCTCCTTGGGACAACCCCAGGGCCCTCTAACGTTTGCCCTTTTGTGCGGGCAAGTTCCCAATCGAAGGAATTAGTTGTTCCGGGAGCGTAAGACGAGAAGATTTCCCCCTTGGGAAGATGACAAGCTCGAAGTCTTTTCTCTCGAAAAGAGGATTTTGGTCAATTCAATTGACTTGGGTGATCTACTAGAAAAAGTGGCATCACTAATAAAAATATAAAGAATCAGAATAATAGTTATATTTTTATTTATTAATTTTAAGTTGAGTAAGAAAATAATAAATATAAGTACAATGATAAAATATTATAAAAGTGCATATATATATAATAAGAGAGTCACTTATAAATAATAATCCAATTTCTTTTCCCGCCTAAACCGCCCTCCTGAAAATGATAAATATAATTGAAGCATGTAATGTCAATTTTGGTAATTAGTGAATTAATTATGGATATATATCTAAATATATATGTAATAACAAAGTATTTATATAAAAATTGGCTTTGCAAATCTCTGTGTGTATAACATTAATAACTTTGTGGTTTTTGATCTGTTATTGATGTATAATATATCAATTAATCCTCTTTTTATGATCTCCAGTTTGACACCCATAGTTCATATTTAAAAAAATATAAATAATAAAAAGTATACAATATATTTACTTAAATTTTTATTTTGTAATGGTGTTTGTGGTTTTCTTTACCGCAAGCCATAGTTATTAAAGGCAAAAAGCGCACCAAGGCGCAACGGCTTCTGAAGTCTGAGGCGCAAGGCGTGGCGCGCGCCTTTCGAACACAATGCGAAAAAAATAAAAAATAAATAAAAGTTTTACGAACAAGCTTATATAATATTATATAATCAGTAATTATGCTAAAAATTTCAGTAAAATAATAGAAATAACAAAACACCCTAGTTAAATTAAAAAAAAAACCTAGTTAAATTATACTAAATATCAGTAAATGGTACTAAAAACCCTAGTTATATAATAAAACCCTAGTTAAATACTATAGAAGATTTAAAACAAACAAACCCTAGTTTTATAATAAAAAATTCAGCAAATTAAAAGAAATATCGAAAATAAAAGAGAGAGTGTTGGGCAAAGCTCCGGCGGGGGTGGCGCAGCTCCAGCGGTGATCGATCAGCTCCGGCGGAAGGCAGAAGATTAGTTTCTTTTCTTTTCTCGCTGTTTATTTTCTCGTTGTTGTAGTGGCTCGTCTCTCTTCGCTTCTTTTTATTTTTTATGTGGCTTGGCAACTTGAAAAAGTGGTATAGCAACTTTTAAAAATTAAAATAAAAATAAAAATACGTTTGTGTTTCAGAGGCGCACCTTCTCTCGCTGCCGCGCCGCACAAAGGCGCCGCAAGGCGGGCTCGGGCGCACGCCTTTCAACCAGCCCTTTGGTGTCCAAAGGCGATGGGCATCTCGCCCTGCGCACTCGGCGCCTTAGGCGCGCATACGGTGTCAACTTTTAGTATAGAATATGAATAAGATTATCATCTCGCACATGGAATAATGTCAAATTATTGCTAATCTGAAATTATAATATTCTAACTTTATCTAAAAATCGAATATTAATGAGATAAATTACACAAAAATCAATCTTAAAAATTGAATGGAAAAAAGATGCTTAAAGATACTATTACACAAGTAATAAAATGAATTCAAGGGTTCATAAACCCTTGAATCTCATAGAAGGGCTTCAAAGGGTTCATAAACCTCTCAATTCTATGAAATCCTAAGTTATGATATTCAAGGGTCATGTATTCAATTAGCTTTCTCAAGTGTAAAATCAAATACACCTAACAATCTAAATTATTGACCGAATAATACAATTGTAATTAATCCAAATAGCACAAATAAATTAAATAACATGTAGATTGATAAACTCCAGTCTCAAAATATAAGTTCAAACTTTGGTTACATCAACCTCTATAAAACATCTCAAATAATAGATGAAAGACAACAAGAATGAATTCTATAGATTAAAAGAAAATTTTGTCTATTTCTAGATGATAGATCCCTTCAATCCTCTTTCCCCAAATCTTCTCTTGTGTCTTCTAGGTGTTTTGTTCTCTTCCCAGGATGTCCAGATTCCTAATTTTACGCCCCAAGATGTCTATTTATAGTCCCACAAACTTTCAAGATCTGAAAAATAAAATATAATTTGACACTTGTTTTCTCCATCAAACAACACTGCAGTGCCAAGGGACGGGCGCTGCAGCGCCCACCTCTTTGTGGCCCAAATCTCGCTTTTAATTTTCCCAAAGCACGATTCTCTTTTTCCAAGCTTGTTTCTTCTCTTCGGAACATGATTTTTACGTACCAACTCGATAATGACACTAATACTATGAAATTAACTTTAAACAACTCAAATTACTAAAAAATAACACAATATCTCACTCTAGAATACTTAATTTGTTGGTTTAAAACCAACTTAACAAATGGGGGTTGAAAATTATGCGTTTGGGCCATTGGACATCAATTTGTATATTGAGAAAATTACAAAAAATACATATATTTCGTGAAAAATGATATTTTGATACTCTTTGGACTTTGTGTACGCTTTGTTTGACTTTCGTCCATTTTGGGTGACACTTTTTGATGTTTTTATGCTTTTGCCATTTTCTCCTTACATAGCAGTGATGAAACATGTAAGAAACAATTATGAAACAATCTTAAAACAATGAGTTATCTCACTAATTGAATTATTATATAAGTAAAACAATTCATTTATTTTAGATTGAAGTCATTTTCAATCTTTAATGGTGACAAATGTGCTCTCAGTTGGTACTTTAATCTGCATTGTTTCTTCTTCTTTGTTGATTTGTATTTTCTTTGGCCGCAAAATTTCCTTTAGGTTCCGAAAGTGCAATCCTTTTGGAATGAGTAGGTCGTTATTCAAAATTGATGTAATTCTTATTTTCTTCTTGTTGCCCATTGTGATATATTAGTCTTTGGAATTTTCTCCATGTGTCTACAATAACAAATAAAATTATATTAATAAAATCTGTTTGAAACAATATTTTTGAAACATATTTCAAACAATCTTAAAAATTAATAAGAAAAGCAATTGAATTATACTAGTTGAAACACATTTGAAACATACTCAAAATTAATAAGAGAAGCAATAACATTGTATTAGCTGAATCATGTTTGAAAATTGTCCATTGTCCATTGTGGTATACTACTGAACTGTCTCCATGTTTCTATAAGAAACAATGAGATTTTATTAGAAGCAGCATATTTGAAATAATATTGAAACACCTTTTAAACAACTTTCGAAATTAATGAGAGAAACAATGAAATTATATTAGTTAAAACACGTCTGAAACATGTTCGAAAACAACTTCGAAATAATTAAGAAATATATTTGAAACATTTTTGAAACATCTTTGAAATAATTTTAGACAATAATAAGAGAAGCAATGACATTATATTAGTTGAGAAACGTTAAAACATGTTTGAACAATTTTGAAACTTTGAAACTATCAGTTCAAAAAACTATAGATATAATTGACTAAGTTTTACACAATTCCACTGCAAATATGTAGTAGAAATATTGTCGAAACAATTTTGTAACAACTCAGAACCAATTTTGAAACGTTTTGAAGCTAGAAACATTAGGTTCATCTAATCTAACTCGCACAATTTCAACTAGAACCATCAATTTCTTGCACAATATATAGAGTGTGATTTTTTCTTGAACTTAAAAATGAAAAGAGCAATTAAAATAGTATAAGAAAAAACAACGTTTTTTAGAAGCATTGAATTTCAATGAAATACACAATACATTTGACACGAAAGTTGTTGATTAACTTGGTTTTTTTCATTTTCTGGTTTCTGCTATGATTTTCCGCGATTTGCTTGTTCTTCTTGTTGTTTGCTGCGATTTTACTTCCTTCTTCCTCTTACGATTTGACTTATTTCTTCCTTTTGTTTTGTTCTTGTTTTTGCTACAATTTATTTGCTTTCTTCTTCCTTTATTCAACGATTTTGTGTTTGCTTCTGATTATTTTTGCAGATCTGTTGCAACTTTGAGTTACAACTTGTTCTCTTATGCTGGAGTGTATTTGTTATGAAGGAAGAGGATGCGAGCGTATAAAAAGACGCGAGCATATTTGTTGAGATCTCTCCTATAAAGTAGGGCAATCGTGTCCTTATCCTTTATATATTCATATATTTTGCCTATGTGTAATACATACATAGTTGTTATTTGGACATAGTCAATTTCTTAATAATTATATGGAATCGTATTTAATTTTATTAGATTCAATTAAAAATATTTATTTTAATTGAAGAAAATATTAATCCGAATATTATATATATTACATGTTATATAAATTTATGTTAGAAGAAATTAAATTTATATTAATAAAAAATATATTCTAATAGTGCTTTATACAGAGAAAATTATTTTTTTAGTACGTTAATATAAATTATGTTTAATATTTATCAATGTATTATAATATTCAACTTTTAAATTTGTAAATTTCGATAATTGGATATGAATTTGTCGATTTGATTTTCTTTATATGTGTGTGTGTGTTTGTGTGTCTATATATATATATATATATATATATTTGTGCATATATAAAAATAAAACAATTATTGTTTCATTTTCACCTCAATTATGTAGCTAAATATAAAACATGATTTTCGTTTAATTCCTTTAATAAATCTCACAACTTTTAAGCTTTTCAAACCCTAAAAGTATTAGAGTTCGAAATAACTTCATTGTAATAGTATTGAAAATATAACATATTCAATATTCAATATTTGACAGTTCATTTTTTCTCCCAAACTTTTCTCTTTCTTACAGACAAACATACACAATAAATAGATACAATTCACATTCACAAAATTTGTTATCGACCAAATATTTTGTATTTGCAGAGAGTGCTTTTTATAATTTATAATAATTTATTTTTCTATTTTTAATCGTATGATTTATAATCAAAGTAAAAATACAATATGCGCACTCACGGTTTAGAAATACCAAATATGAAAACTCGAATAAAAGAATAATTATAAAATCTTCACAATTATTAATTAGAAAACCCAAATAAAATAGAATAATGATAACCTTGAATAAAACTATGATACTAAATCACTAATCTTTACACTTAATAAGAATCTAAATACGATTAAAACACAAAGTGTTGGAAAAATTTATGTATATATTTTGATGGTACCACGTAAAACTTAGATTGGGAAGTTAGCACCCCATTTAAAATGTAATTCAACTTGTAATAGATAGGTTTGTATGAGTTGAGTTGAAGTCAGCCAAGTTGAAGATTACAAGACTCCACTGAAGATTGTAGTGAAGACCCAGCTGTGTGACAGCTGACTGACAGCAAAGTCATTCCAAAATGATTGGAATCGAATGTCAAAGGGGTATGCAGTAGACAAGACTCGAATAAAGCTGAAAGAGATCCGTTATCAAGACAAGTCAATGTTTTGCGGAAATAGGTATGTGTCAGGCTACCAACAATAAAAATGTTTTATTAAAAGAGTGCAAAAAATAAGGGACCAATGGGAAGCACCAAAGTGCGAGTTTAAGGAAAGGCTGCATAACATTAAATTCTAGGTACGGTCTCCATCAATGCTGCAAGTCAAGACAAGCTAGCAACCTACGAAGTGTGATTTGAAAAAAGTGTATATCTCTTCGACGAATATATTTTTAAATGTGCACTATAAAAGGCTGAGGAGTCATATGAGAGAAGGTTACCCCAATCTATGAACAAGCATACAAGCATTCAAGCAATAACCTGCAAATATCTCTCAAGGTCACAAAGAAATCCTCAAGCCTAAACTCGAAGGAAATCGATCTAACACACTCAGTGAATGAAAGACAACTTCATCAATTGAAGAGGAAAAATTATTTTCAAGAACAAAGGGGTCTATTCTCCAAGGTTGAAGGAGAAGTAGTGAGGTTCCATTGAACCAGAGCTTTAAACCTACTGGAGGGTTACATGATCAAGTCCAAAGATTTGAAGGAAGCTAAAGCAGCAGGACAACCGTCTTGTTAAGAAGCTGAGTCCTAGGAGCAACAAGTTGTGTGATCAAAGCTGACTCGAACTGTTAAATACTTTGTAACTGTAACGATCCAATTTTATGAAATTAAAGTACTCTAAAAATATTATTAAGAAAACACGAATTTATAAATTAAAGTGATCCCAATAATTATCAAAAAGTCGATTTAGAATTTTTAATTCTTAAGAAAAAATAATAATAATAATATCACATCTTCCAAATTAAATATCCAACAACTATCCCAAGCATAAACCGAAAAAAATTAAAGAAATAAATCCAAAATTTAGTCCGATCATAATTATTTAATATATAAATATAGCATGATTTATTCCACCATCCACAATATCATATCTTCAGCTGAATTCCTCAACCTGAAAGTCATGATAAAAATAGGGGGTGAGCTTTATCTCGCTCAGTAGAGATATATTTGTCAATATTTAATATAACATGAAAAATATTCACATTGTGAGGTCCTACTTTCGGATAATTGCGTAATATATTGTGCAGAATATTTTAGTATAATATTCTTATTTTGTGTCTTTATTATTTTTGTGTAATATTTTAATTTCGAGGCTATTGTTGTAGCATTTAATATTTGATTGATATTCTATTTAGTTTGGTAGTTCTCGATTCCTACTCGGATTAATGGCTCGGTATTTCAGTTGGATGAATCCAAGTATACTTGTACAATTTAGGAGTTCGAAACGATTAGTTTTGATTTATTGGAGTAATTAGATTTGGAAAGTACGTCACGTTAACAATTAATTGGATTGTCGTTACGGGAAATTTTGAAATTGGGATTTAGGAATTTTATTTTAGGTATTAATTGTAGGGGATTGGATCTCCTATTCCACTCTTATTCCATTGCATTGGATGAAATACATGTGTGCAAGATGATGTCATGTGATGTCACAATTGTACATGTGTCATTCATCCAACATATGGAATAGAGAGTGGAATAGGGGGAAAGTGGAATAGGAGATCTCAACCCTAATTTGTAGTATTATTGATCGGCAAAAATTCATTTATATTAGAGTAATTAAATTAGTTTTGGGTTTATTTATGAATTAAGTATTAGGAGACTTTTATGGTTAGGTTGAATAAATCAGAATTTAGAATAATTTACTAACATTAGATTGTTGTCCCATTGTTGGATTTTTAATTTTTGGAATATAGTGTATTTGACCCATTTGAAAACATTTGTTTTGCACTTAAGATCATTAGTTGGAGCCCAACACCCTATCATTGAGGAGGTCTTATATGAGACCGTCTCATGGATCTAAGTTCATGAGACAGATATTAAGAAACACAAAATATGGATTATTTTCATGGGTTTGAGTTTGAGTTTGGGTTGGGTTAATATTCTATTTATATTTAGCATCAGTTTCATGAATTAGATCCATGAGATCGTCTAATACAAGTTTTTGTGCCTATTCATTTTATTTTCAGCAACCAATAAACTTACCCCAGCCCATAATCAATCCCCTACCCCGCTGGACTAATCCACCCATTACCCGACCCCCATGACCCCCCATACACCTTTTAAAAGTCACAAAACCCTAACCTAAATGATTTTTCAGCAAACTAAATACACACCAACACACTCTCCAGGGGAGGCTTCTCTCTCGTTCTTCTCTCTACCGTCGCCGGAAGATTTTCTTTGGCCGCACCGCCGGCCACCATTAGGGGTGGAGAAAATCATTTTATTTCCTCTTTCTTTCTATTTTCTTTACTTTATTACACAAACCACCACCACTGCCGCCGCCGCCACCGGCCACACCACCACGGTCTACTGAATCTGAACGTAGCAATGGATTTTTTTGGGGTGCTTTGTGATACTTCATGAACGGATCTAGCCTAAAAGTGGGTAAAATTTTCGTTTAAGCAATTTTGCAGAAAAAAAAAACACAATTCTTAAACTTGAGTGTTTTTGTGGTTTCATATGCCAATAAATAAATAATTGAAAGAAAACAAAAAAAAAACAATGAAATTAAAAGATAAAAATCCCAAAATTGGAATTCCTTCTCTCGGCTGAAACCATGCTTAATGAGCAGGAACTATTATTTTTATTTATTCTTTTGTGGGTTTGTGTTCCATTTGGTTAGTTGCTGAAATTTTGCTAGGCGTAAGTATTTGACTATTAAAAGGTTAATAATAAAAATATATTAACTAAACTGGACTTTAAAAGATTGTGAAATAATGGAATAAATCAAAATTTATGAAGATTTGGTACTCTTAAGAAAAACTCGAAAAATGGGATTTGAATGTAATTTTATCAGGGACTCAATTTCGACTATGTTCATATTTGAAATTGAATTGAGAGCTATATAGAACTTGTAGATTATTGGTGCAAGCCCCTTAATTTCTCAACACTGACAATATATATAATGATAAAATGTGTTCATTAAAGGATTAATTTCAAAAAAATAATAATATATCATTAAAATAACTTTAAAGCACTGAATGCAGTCCTAAATTCCGGAAAATAAATTTGGGTTATCTAAAGACCTTTTAGTATTAAGGATCGATTTCTCGAGTAACAACCTTAATGATAAAATCAATCTACTTTATATTAGTAAAAAACTGATTTAAATTCAGAGGATTATTTTGGACTGGCAATCCACATTTTGAATGATAGTAATCTACTTTCTAAATAATAATCCATAAATATCGTTGTATTAATTTTGATATGTGATTAATTACTATTAAATTATTAAGATAGTAGTATTGTTTGCGAATAATAGTAATGTAATAGTAGGGATAAATAATAAGGAATAGTTTATGATAATTGTTGGATATATTGTAGGAAACTTTGGAAACTTGAGTAAGGAATTTGTTGGAAAATTGGCGATCAAAATAAAGGTGGGGAAAATGTTATTTTCCTAAACAAAATTAAGGTTTGCTTGAAATTTCATAAATTTTACGACATTCACAATTTCATGAAGTTCATGACATTAAACTATTTCATGATTACACGGTACACGCCATTTTAAAGATAATTTAGTTGTTAAAGAAAACATGAATTGTATCATTCATGGTTTGAATTTACATGTACATTTGCATTATAACTCTTGTAACTGCTTGACTTGACATTTGAAAAAATAAATGTTATTTTGACAAAAATATTAACTGTTTAAGTCTATTGCGGTCTGGATAGGTTAGACAATGGATCGAACATGTTGCATGTGGTCCTTGTTGTTTGATAAATGGTTTTATCATGATTTTGATGATTTTGTTTTTATACCAAAACAATGTTTTTAAAGGTTGTCCAAATACTCCTAAATGATTTAAAATGGTTTTAATATTTTCCGGAGTATTTCTTCAAGTTTATTCGAGCACAAAATTGGACAACACATTTAATGATTTTGTGTCAATAAGTTTTTACATTGAAACTATGTTTCTAAATGTTGTCCTAATACTCCCGATCGGTCTAAAATGTTTTCACTATTTATCGGGGTATTTCTTGAAGTTTATATCGGACAACACTTTTTGTATTAATGTGTTATTTCATCAAAACTATATTTCTAATGTTGTCCTAAATACTCCCGATCGGTTTAAAATATTTTTACGAATTTTTCGGGGTATTTCTTGAGGTTTATTTTCGACAAAAATCGGACAACATTTCATTTTTGAGGTCGACCGGTCGACCAAAGAGGCGACCGGTACCTGGGAACGCATTTCACGAAACAGAAGCGCCATAACACCAAAAATGGGTCAGGGTGACTGGTCCCCCTTGGACCGGTCCCCCTAGTTAAATTTTGCTGCGTTCTTCAATACTCAGTATTAGTGTGCGACCGGTCGCCCTAAGTTTGACAACAAATTTCTAACCGTTGTGTAGCGAGACATTTTTCCTTAATTTGTGGGATTGATTTCTAATGACTCTTTTCTTCAATTGTCTTGCAATTTTTTACAGAATTTATGTCTCCAAGATGAGCCTATCATGTACAAGACATCTTCTATAAATAGAGGAAGAATTGAAGCAACACAATAAGAGAGAAAACTACAACACAACAAGATACACTCAAGAATACACTTGTTCTTACATTGTCTTATTTCTTGTTGTAATTTGTTTTGCTATTCACTTTCACATCCTTGAGGTCTAGGCTATTCTTGATTACACTTTGCACTCATATTGTAATATTCATTATTGAGTTGTAATCTTGATTTTTGGTCATCATTCAACACAAGACATCCTTGTGAGTATTCTTGTGGTAAGAATACACTTGGGTGATCTAGGTGCTAGGTGTGAGAAGATTGTGGTAATTTTCTTGTTGAGGTGTTGAAGAATTTGGTATTCTTCAAGGTTGAAGATTGTGGTAATCTTCACAAGGTGCCGTTGAAGGAAGATTGTGGTAATCTTCAAAGGGAGATTGTGGTAATCTCCAAAGGTGGTGTTGAAGAAGAGTGTGGTGCTCTTCAAGGTGTTGTAAGTTGGTGTTGTATTAATTTTGGTAATTAATAAAATCTTTTTTCTTTTTGAAATCCATCCCGGATATACTGGGGTGGTAGAGGATTAGGCCCTAGGTGGGTTGAACCTCTTTAAATCGACGTGTGTTGTTTACATTCCGCACCTTAATTATTGTCTTTGAGCTTTCGGTTTGAAAAAGAGGGTAAAATCGAAAAGATGGAGATAATCTATTCACCCCCCTCTAGATTATCGTAGCCGCTTGGACTTACAAGTGGTATCAAAGCCAAACTCTTTGGCAAGCTCGTTTCACATCGCGAGTGAAGAGGAACGATCGACGGCTACGAACGAAGCTCATCTTTCCGGCACCTCCACCACCAAGCCACCACTATTTGATTCCAAAAATTTTATATTTTGGAAAGAAAGAATGGAATGTTATCTACAAGGTTGCGGGTTCGATATTTGGAACATCGTCATAAATGGAGAATCTATTCCGATGATAGACACACCACACACCTCCAAAGGCTTCAAAGAGCTCAATGATGAAGAGAAGAAAATCATCTCATTAAATGGTAAAGCTTTCAATATTTTGTATTGTTCATTTACTAATTTGGTATATGAACATATTGTAGGGATTCGATCGGCTCATGGAGTATGGCAAAAATTAGAAGCCATTCATGAAGTATATACAAATGATAGGAGCAACTCAAAAGCATCTACTTCTCAAAGGGATACAAGTTCAAATCTAAGGAACAAGCCTTTTACAACTTCCAATTATGAAGTAGTCGAACAATGTCTTATGGGCATCGAAAAAGAAAACGAGGTATGTCTTAAACCTCTACTTCTTATGATATTGTTATTCAAAATGATTATAGTGATTTGCAAAATGATTTTGGTGATCTTCAAAATGAATTCCAAGGTTTACTTGTTAAGTACAAAAATTTGAAAAAAGAATTCAATGTTTTGAAAAATGAAAAGGATAGTTTATTTACTTCCTATGAATCACTATCATGTGCTCACACCACCACACTTGATAAGGTTAGAAACCTCGAAAAACAAAATAGTACTCTTGTTGAGGATATTAATTGCATGAAAAATAATTTATCAAAACCCAACTTGAGTACCAATAAATTGCCCAATATTGTGAATATTAATGGTTGTGATAACTTAAAAAGTGAACTTGATCATGAGCCTAATATTGTCAAGCATATGAAAAAGAATCAAGTTCCTATGCATATTAGTGATGTTACTTGCTTTTATTGCGGTAAGAAGGGTCATACGGTAAATACTTGTCGGGCTAGAAATAGCTCAAATTATCTTTGGAGACCTAAAAATCTCAAGACTAATCCCAAAGGACCCAAGCACTTGAGGGTACCACAAAACAATGTTATATTAGGTACCCGACGTAATAATAATCGAAGAAAATTCACGCCGCCAAGAAAACATCAAATAAACATCTCATTTGATCAAAAAAGGAGAAAACAAAGTCAATTTCCAAGAAGAGGATATAATCAAAAATGGGAAGAACACAATCCGTGGAAATGGCAAAGACATCATCAACAAGATGATTTTCCAAAAGAAAGACACTTTCGAAAAAGAGAAGGCCACAATCCTTGGAAATGGAGCAATAGGAAGAGTTATCATCAACAAAATGACTTTCAAAAGGGATGATACCATCAACAATGGGAACGGCACAACCCATGGAAATGGCGAAATTGGTAAACCATATCTCCCTATTTAAATATACATTTTGTTTTTTTTGCATGTTTTTATTTGTGTCTAAATTGCAAAATGGGTTTTCATATTTCTTAAATATTTAGGTCTTCAATATATTTGTGAGTTTCAAAATGTTTTTTTTTTTTTTTTTTTTAAAAAGAAGACTTTGCATGATGTTTTTAAAACTCTTGAACATTTGCTTTAACTATTGTGTTTTATAATCTCCTGTGGATTCTCTTGGCACAAGCATACTTATGACATACATTGTTTTTATCCTACACTTGTATCATGTTGCTTTGTGCTAGAGTTGTTTAAGATATATGTAGGATATATATTTCGTCATTCTCTTCAAGAGATGTTTTAACTATCGAGGTACGCTCATTATTGGTATTTATCTTATAGACTCGATATATTTTTGTCATATGCCTATGTGCTTATACAAGTGCCATTAAGAGAATGTTTTGATTTTTGAAAAGGATTATTTGATATAGCTTGTTTTATCCAAGATTTGTAAAGGATTATATTTTGTTTTGATAAAACAATTGATCTACTAAGTTATGCATTTTATTGCACATATAAATGCCACTATTCTTGGATACTTATGTCAAAGTTCTTGTTCATATGATTCTTGTAAATGATGTCTCAATTATGTGCTCTCTTATTGTCAAATTTCAAAAGAGACTTTATGTAGCTTTCTTAAAGATTATTTGAACTTGAATGAATTATTAGACTCTTGATGATGCATAGTATGTGATGCTTAAAATAGTGTATCTATTATTCGATATTACTATGCTCGTGTGCAAAATATCTTGTTAAGATTTTGCAGAAATTTGTGATATTTCGCAACAAGTTTGATGAACAAGACAAGGTTAGTAGCTCAATGATATTGTCAAGAAGATGGTAATGATTTTGATGTAATATTTGCACTCATAGCACATTTAGAAGTTATTTGCACTTTACTTGCCCATTCTTGTTTTGAGAAAATTTCAAGCTTTACCAAATGGACGTTAAATCCAATTTTCTAAATGGTTTTATTCAAATAGAAGTCTATCGGAGTTTAAAATTTTAGGCCAAATGATTTTTATAAAAGGCCTTGTACGGTTGATACAAGTATCCCGTATATGGTTTGATAGACTTAGCTATTTTTGCAAAATGATTTTACAAGAGGTAAAGTTGATACTACATTTTTTTAAAAGGGCAAAATTGTTTACTTGTGCAAATTTATGTTGATATTTTTGGTGCTACTAATGAATATTTGTGCAAGATATTTTTCTTAGTCAATGCAAGGAGAACCTCTAAGATAATCATGATGAGAGGAGTTCAAATTTGATCATTGGAATTCAAGTTCAACAATGCCAAGAAGGTGATTATATTCCACACTCAAAAGAAGAAGTGAGGCATTAAAGAAGAAAGAACCATTTCAACCTATATGGCCACAAATGCGAAAATTGACAAAATGGTTGAAGTAGGCATTGACAAACGAATTCGAGGTATGTTCATTCGTTTATTACTCTTTAGACTCGATATTCTATATGCCTTACGTCTATATGCTCGACTTCAAAAACTATCCCAACGAATCTCATTAAAGTGCCATTAAAAGAAATTTTTAAATATTTGTAAGGCACTTCCTCGTATGACTTGTTGTATCCAATATCTTAAAATTTTCTTATTTTGAATAACAAGTCGGTGATAATAATTTTCTTTCAAAATATGGTTCGTCATAATCGAACTAAACATATTGAGATTCGATATTTTTTAGGGATTGCATATTTTAACAAAAACTTGAGATGTGTTTAATTCCGTCTCAAGGATAACTCGCGGACTTTTTAATCGCTCACCGCCGAGTATTTTACCTCATTTCGAGCTTGATTATGACATAATGTATATTGAATGAGGTCTACGTTTGCATTTTGCACGTTCTCAAAACTTAGGGGTGAAAAATTGGATTTTGGATCAAATTCGAATTTCAAAACAGAGAACTGTGGTGCCGGGCGAGGGGCCGACCGGCCGCCCACCGGCTCGGCCGGTCGCCCATGCCCTGGACCGGCCGCCCGAACGATTTTTTTGTTAAAAATGGTTCATTTCAGACTTAGCCTTTTTGGCTTATTTTGTCCATTTTTCGTCCCCTTCGCCAATTGCACATAAATTTCACTCCAAATTTGTTTTGTTGCATACATTTCATATTTTGGACCTATTTAGGCTTGATTATCATCATCATTGTTCGTCTTTACCGATTTAATAGTAAGAATTCTACTTCCTTATCTCAATTGGGTTGAACCTTGAGAACTTGGCCTATATGTATTTTCTTGATGAAATTTGTATATGTTTGTGATGAGATTGTTATTTATGATATATTGTATTGTGTTTAATCTGATTTGGTGATGAAAAACTTGGCTTGATTGCTTTTACAAGGGCTATATATATCTTCTTCAATTTTTGACGCCCGCCAAGTGTTCGATAAAATGTCTCAATGAAAAATTCATCACTTACATGATTCTCTCTATTTCAAAAGTCTTGTATATTTATAGAGATCATGTTTTGCAAATCAAATGAGTTTTAAATGCGCACCTTGATATGATTATATGATGTTTTTATCACCTACATGATTCTCTCGATTTCAAATGCGCACCTTGATATGATTATATGATGTTTTTATCGTGCTAACATTCTTTTTGATGATTCCAAAGGGGGAGAAACATGTTATAAGCTCATTAGCTCATAAAAGCTAAGTTAAGCTAAACAAAAGAAGTTATAAGTTATGACTTCCGAAAGTCATAAGTTGTGCATTATACTCAGTCCAATTGTTGTATGATGGACTCATATACTTGTCTAATGATGTTTTGTTGTGGGGAGCTTATAAGCTCTTGTACTTAAGTTCAATATGTAAAAGCTGAAGCTTTTAGCTTGTGG
This sequence comes from Rehmannia glutinosa, assembly GCA_016081115.2. NCBI lineage: Eukaryota > Viridiplantae > Streptophyta > Magnoliopsida > Lamiales > Orobanchaceae > Rehmannia > Rehmannia glutinosa. The sequence continues at coordinate 55,876,804 of CM071937.1, read as the reverse complement.
TTGATTGCTTTTACATTACTCTTGTTGTGCATATTGATAGGGGGAGCTTTTGCTATATATGCTTAATATCTCTACTCCCATCTTTGTGATTATATTGCGTGGAATGTTGTCGCTCACAACGGATAGTTCCTTTTAACCGGTAAAATTGTTTTGTTTTCAAAATCGACCTTGTTAAAATTGTTTTGGTTTGTAATCATCAAAAAGGGGGAGATTGTTTGATAAATGGTTTTATCATGATTTTGATGATTTTGTTTTTATACCAAAACAATGTTTTTAAAGGTTGTCCAAATACTCCTAAATGATTTAAAATGGTTTTAATATTTTAGGAGTATTTCTTCAAGTTTATTAGAGCACAAAATTGGATAACACATTTAATGATTTTGTGTCAATAAGTTTTTACATTGGAACTATGTTTCTAAATGTTGTCCTAATACTCCCGATCGGTCTAAAATGTTTTAACTATTTATCGGGGTATTTCTTGAAGTTTATATCGGACAATACTTTTTGTATTAATGTGTTATTTCATCAAAACTATATTTCTAATGTTGTCCTAAATACTCCCGATCGGTTTAAAATATTTTTACGGTTTTTCGGGGTATTTCTTGAGGTTTATTTTCGACAAAAATCGGACAACATTTCATTTTTGAGGTCGACCGGTCGACCAAAGAGGCGATTTGCACACGGGAACGCATTTCACGAAAGAAGCGCGAACTCCAAAAATGGGTCGGGGTGACCGGGTCCCCCTTGGACTGGTCCCCTAGTTAAATTTTTTTGCGTTCTTCAATTCTCAGTATTAGTGCGCGACGGCCGCCTAAGTTTGACAAAAATTTATAACCGTTTGCAATGACAGACAACTTTTCCTTAATTTGTGGGATTGATTTCTAACAACTCTTTTCTTCAATTGTCTTGCAATTTTTTCAGAATTTATGTCTCCAAGAGGAGCCTATCATGTACAAGACATCTTCTATAAATAGAGGAAGAATTGAAGCAACACAATAAGAGAGAAAACTACAACACAACAAGATACACTCAAGAATACACTTGTTCTTACATTGTCTTATTTCTTGTTGTAATTTGCCTAGCTATTCACTTTCACATCCTTGAGGTCTAGGCTATTCTTGATTACACTTTGCACTCATATTGTAATATTCATTATTGAGTTGTAATCTTGATTTTTGGTCATCATTCAACACAAGACATCCTTGTGAGTATTCTTGTGGTAAGAATACACTTGGGTGATCTAGGTCTAGGTGTGAGAAGATTGTGGTAATCTTGTTGAGGTGTTGAAGAATTTGGTATTCTTCAAGGTTGAAGATTGTGGTAATCTTCACAAGGTGCCGTTGAAGGAAGATTGTGGTAATCTTCAAAGGGAGATTGTGGTAATCTCCAAAGGTGGTGTTGAAGAAGAGTGTGGTGCTCTTCAAGGTGTTGTAAGTTGGTGTTGTATTAATTTTGGTAATTAATAAAATCTTTTTTCCTTTTGAAATCCATCCCGGATATCTTTGGGGTGGTAGAGGATTAGGCCCTAGGTGGGTTGAACCTCTTTAAATCGGCGTGTGTTGTTTACATTCCGCACCTTAATTATTGTCTTTGAGCTTTCGGTTTGAAAAGGAGGGTAAAATCGAAAAGATGGAGATAATCTATTCACCCCCCCTCTAGATTATCGTAGCCGCTTGGACTTACACTTGTTTGACTATCCATGTGCCTACTCCCACTTTTCTACGGTCCGGGCGGTGTCCGATCAACACTAAACCTACGTTTCTTATTTTGGTGACGGATTGATTGATCGATTGTTTTTAATTAAGTGACTTTATTTTAAAATAAGATATCTACTGTTGGTTTTAAAAATGGAGATATCTATAGCCAATCTGAAAAACAAAACATTTATTGTACTTAATTAACTGTTGCATAATGTGCTTAGCATCATTGCTCGCATTGAAAATTGATTGATCGTTACTAGATTGCAAAAATGTTCTTTATTATCACGGTAAATGAATCTTTTGTACAGCATTATCATGCATACATGAATATCTTTTGGCACGCTAAGTATTTTGCTCACGCAAAAGGTAAATATTTTAGTATTCAAATATTATATTCCTTACCCTAACCTCATCGAGCTCGTTTAGCTCACCCCACGATTTTATAAAATTAACTTTTCAGCGACAGAATATTTTGAGATCGATGAGACCAACATGAGACTTCCAGGCCAGGATTGATCCAACCTATCAGGTTCATTTTGAAAGACTTATTTGTCAGTGTTTGACAATGTAGCTATTATATTGTAAAGATAGGTTACTTGAACTCTACTTTAATTATATGGATTTATAGACTTTTGGTGTATTTATGGTTTTTAGTTTTGTGTACATTGGATAATGACTCATGTCGAGCCTAAGTTGATGAATATATGGAGTTGTATTTTGGTGCTATTTTGATAACGAATGGGCGTGACACACAATTACAACAATAAATTTATTAATTTTCTCTTTTTCCCCTGATTGGCCAATTATTGCACATAGCATTGTGGGTTCACCCCGAAGATATTTTTGATCCCGGACCCTTTTTATGGCCACTAGCTTATATGAATTTATTTCCTCTTGACATATATTGCAATTAATAAAATACAATCATGAAACATTAAATAAAGACAAATAATATAGATTCACTACCTTAATAATCGTAGATATTCAATGTAGAAAATTGAGCGATAAAAGTCCTAGTACTTTCGATCCCTTCGTTTTCTATTATAAATAATTGAGAAAATTGTGAAAAACTTATGTGGGTTATTCATTATTTATAGACTGATTTTCATTTTAATTTCTATATTTTTTAAACCTAAATTAACCCCTAACTTACCCCTAAACTAACCCCTAATCTAACCACTAAAATAATTGTGGCCATCACAATAATCAAGTCAAGTTACTTAGTAGATTCCTCCAAGAAGAAGAAGAGTGGACTAGAGAAATTACCCCTTCCTCGAACCACTATAAAAATTGCTCGTGTCTCTGTACTTTTCAGCACACTTTAATTCTTGCATTACTTTCATATCAGCTGATAAGTTAAAATTGCTTAAGTCTGCTAATAATAACATTGCTAAAACAAGTGTTAAAAAATGTATTAAAAACTCTAAGGGTGAAAGTATTCCGCTGGTACAACCAAGTCAACTGCACTTCTAAGTGTTAGCTGAAAACAGCTAAGTTATACTATCAAACAACTCAGTCGAGTCTGTTGAGTGGGTAACTTTGTTGTGGAAGCCAACCTAGATGTCTCAAGGACTTAACAAACTTGAGTTAACTCTGAAATTGTTTAAAAGGACTAAAATCGAAAAGTTGGTAAAGTTTATTCAACCCCTTTCTAAACTTTGCACATCACCCCTTGGGACCTACACAAAGGACGATGAAGTTGCGCTTATGCGATTTTATGAAAAATCAATTTTCGAAGATATAGTCTTGAATGTATTTTTCATGATTTTGAGTATGATGTTTTTTTTTTTACTTCATCAATAAAATACATTAATTACCATTTCTCGTCTGCTGTCTAATGTTATTCTAAAAATATTACAATACAGGTAGATAGAATTCATAGAAAGTCGAGGAAAATGCACACGTTGAAGCCTCATATATATTGTCCGTGCATTGCTTGAAGATCTCATCTAGTAATATTTAAATTCAAAGATATATAAAAAAACAATTCCTTATATATTATTAGTTCCGTAAGGGGAACTGAACCCAAACATATAGAATTTTTGTAAAAATACAATTCAAATAAGAAATCGTGTTTTTCAATTCAATATATATTCGATTGTTCAATTCAATTCGATTCGATTCGATGAGTTTACCAAATCTTGAACACCCTATGATAATCACTCAACAACAAAATAAAAATTGTGGACAACTAGTTGAGAGAGAGAGAGAGAGAGAGAGAGAGAGAGAGAGAGAGAGAGAGAGAGAGGTGATCTCCCGCTATGGTTTCGATCTTCTATTATTTTAACCACAAACCTAAAAGGATCCAAAATTTGCTTACAACGTATAACTAGTTCTCAGAGTAAAACACCACGAAACATGCTCAGTCTCAACATTAAAAAGTGTACCAAATCACCAAGATGAACAAAAAACTGTTGTTGGAATGGTACACCGTCAGAACTAATTACCATATAAGTACACGATAAACGACAAACACAACAGAGCCTCATAAGTATACGATTATGCAATGATTCTAAGGCTATCACAACGAGACAATTAACCATCAAACGCATATCATGAGACAACCATCAGTTCTTGTTTCTTACATTTCCAAATATGGTCGTAGAAGTTCAAGGGAAGAGCAAAATCGAAAAATTATCATCCTGTTGTGCAACACGACATGCAACATATAACTTCAACAAACTTCTTTGTTCACCAATCCCACTTCAAAAATCTTGCTTGAGGTTCTTGGAGTACGCTTGTAATCCATTGACATATGTAGCCTCAACAAAAGCAGAATCTTCTTCAGCAAACTTATCCCATGAATCCATGGATAGAATCACAAAATCCGCCATTTTACCAGGAGATAGCGACCCAACATCCTCATCAAGGAAGCACGCACGAGCAGCTGAAATGGTGTACCTGCCAGGCGGTGGTAATAAATCAACTTACGAACAGTACATGTCAAATAGTCAACAGCAACTGTGTGTCAAGGCATAGCAGCACAAAAACATATTAGCTAACATTTTTATACTACTTGGCTCACTGCCCAGTGTTGCATTAACATTTGAGTGCATTCTGTTGTATTGTTTTTCATTTTATGTGAAAAATCATCAATTTTTATAAATGATCTAGTTAGGATGAACCTATTTGACTACTATCTCAATATATAATAAGTTGCCTCTATTGTAGCCTCACAAAAATTAGCTTTGCACAAGCCTTCTTTGTAGGGATGTCTTATCATCAAGGTGCCTGTGTAAGGAGCGGAAACCAGAAACGCTATAGGAACTACAATATCACTGAGAAAACAAGAGCCAATTCCATAAACCGACTATCTCACGTGTCTTCACTGCAAACCTGGAGAGTAATCTACAGGAAAACCTAAGGTAGGATGACGATGCCCCAGCTTTACACAATTTTCGAGCTGTGAAAGAAATGCTAAGATGGTGCCTGCAATATGATGCGAACTGTAAATATGGTGGTCTAGGAGCATGCTTTTCACTTCAACTTTTTCACGCCCTAGAATAATCCCCCACATTTCATCGTGTTTCTCCACAACGCCATGTCTCAGTGTTCTTTTAAAAAATAGCAGGTTAGAGCGACACCATATACCCAATACAAAGGAAAGGGAACAGGTGGAAAGGCACGATAATTGTCAATTACTATCCGTCGCGCTCCTCCTGAATTTGAACTGAGTACCAAGATCTTTTTACTAAAATTTGCTTTAACTGTCAGATAAAAGAGTTCTTTGTACTATCTGATGCGGGTTTTATTAATATCATGAGGCAGTTACTTTTCATCATTTGAGGATTTGTACAGAATAAATGAATTAGTTTATAATATATTAGTGAATTTTATGTAATGACATCCTCAATTGAAGGGTGTTAGATAATGTTCTATTTATGTAAATAAATCATTAGCTACAAATTAGGGATTAAATAGCATCTTATTTATGTAAGTAAATCAGTAGCTACAAATTAGGGATTAGATAATTAGTAGCCACTAATTAGTGGATCATTTTTTGATTCTTTGTATTTATGACTGTATATTTCTTGTATCCCATTTCATGATTATAAATAAGACCCATGTGTGAATATGAATCACACAACATTCAGCTATACACTTTTCTTTCTATATGGTATCAGTAGTTTAGGTTTCTTTAAAAAAAAAAATCTGAGTGAACAGTGTCTCGTGAACAGTAAATCACAACTGTTCGCGGTCCAGCGCCTCCACTGTGCCTCCAATTGCCAGTGTGACCATACGACGTTTCTTGCCTTGATTCTCATGGCCTCCTCGGAAAATGCCCCTGCAGCGACGTTCATTAACGTCCCGTTAATTCCTCGTGAAAAATTGACTGGAACAGCCAACTATAGCATGTGGGCTGCCGCTGTCCATTTGTGGTTTCAAGGCCAAGGCCGTGAAGACCACTTGACCAAACAATATAATGATATTCCTAAAACGGAGCAAGCCCGTTGGAAGCAAATCGACGCCTCTTTGTGCAGTGTCCTCTGGTTTTCCATTGCACCCAATCTTCAGCCGCAATACCAGGCTTTTAAAACTTGTTATGATGTCTGGAACAAGGCTAAGAAAGTCTATTCCAATGACGTTCATCGTTTATACAGTGTGGTGTCCAACCTTATTTCTATCAAATTGGAAAATATGGATGTGCAGACCTACCTGGGTAAGCTCGACCATTTAATTGCTGACTTTAATACACTTATGCCGTTTGTTAGTGATGCAGCCACCCATGCTGAACAACGCAGCAAGTTTTTCATGGTGCTTGCACTTGCTGGCCTTCCACCAGAACTTGATTCGGTTAAGTAATCAAATCTTATCGGGTTCCAGTGTTCCCTCTTATGATACTGTTAGTGAACAAATGTTGCGTCTCTCCACCCCTCACGTTTTTGGTAAACCACTTCCTCAGTGATTCCTCTGCCTTCGTCTCCCACTCTCCTCACCGTGGTGGTCGAAGTGGAGGTCGTGGTGGCCAACGACGTGGTGCTCGTTGCAATTATTGCCATCGATATGGCCATATTGAGGCTGAATGCCGCACGAAAGTCCGCGAACAATCTATGGTTGCTCATGTTGCTCAGACTACCGTCCCAGACGTCGCTGAAAATGTTACTATCCATGCCGCTGCTTATACTGCTTTTCTCCAGTTCAAAGATGCCCAACAGGCCACCTCAAATATCACCGCTGTCGCTCAGCCTGGTAATCCTGTAGCTTTTGTTTCTCAATCATCCTCTCTTGGACCTTGGACACTTGACTCAGGTGCTTCTGATCACATGACTGGTAACAAATCACTTTTCTCTCATCTTTCTCTTTTGGATTCATTGCCCTCTGTTACCTTGGCAGATGGCTCTCAAATAAAAGTACAAGGCATTGGTCAAACGCACCCCCTTCCTAATCTTTCCTTAGATTCTGTACTTTATGTTCCTGGTTGTCTTTTTAATTTAATTTCTATTAGCAAACTCACTCGCACCCTTGATTATGTTCTCTTTGTCAATAACACTGTTCTTGTCCAGGAACGGCGCACCGGACGGACGATTGGAGCAGGACTTGAGTCTCGAGGATTGTACCAACTTTCATCGCCAGTTGCTTGTGTGTCTACCGTCTCTCCTGCTCTTGCTCACCAACGTTTGGGTCATCCTAGTTTGAATAAATTACGTCTTATGGTTCGAGTTTATCAAATATTTCTTCTGTTAAATGTGAGTCTTGTCAGTTAGGAAAGCATACGCGTCAAACTTATCATTCTCGTGTTAATAAAAGTGTTACGTCTCCTTTTGATTTGGTTCACTTGGATATTTGGGGTCCTAGTCGTATCGGTACCACTTTAGGATATTATTATTTTGTCACTTTCATTGATGATTTTTCCCGATGTACTTGGCTATTCTTAATGAAAAATCGTTCTGATGTTTTTAATATATTTCAAGCATTCTCAAGTGAAATACAAAATCAGTTTGGAACAGTTATTAAAGTTTTGCGCACTGATAATGCTCGTGAATATATGTCTTCCACGTTTCAGTCCTTTCTGACTTCACAAGGCATAATTCATCAAACATCATGCGCTCACACCCCACAACAAAATGGGGTTGCAGAAAGAAAGAATCGCCACTTGGTAGAAACTGCTCACACTCTTCTTATTCACCATAATGTCCCTCTTCGTTTCTGGGGAGATGCCATTCTCACAGCATGCTATTTGATCAACCGGATGCCTTCCTCCGTCCTTCACAATCAGGTTCCATACTCTCTTTTATATCCCAAACGGGATCTCTATCCTCTTCCTCTTCGTATTTTTGGTTGCACTTGCTTTGTCCATGACCTCACTCCAGGGAAAGATAAACTCACTGCCAAATCTCTCAAATGTATTTTTCTGGGTTACTCACGCCTCCAAAAGGGTTACAGATGTTTTTGTCCTCAACTTCAACGATATCTTGTCAGTGCTAATGTCACCTTTTTCGAGACTTGCTCCTTTTCATCCACTCCAGCTGTATCAGAATCTCCACTTCCATCAATTGCTCCAGCGCCAATCGTTACTTCTGTTCCACCTCCTCTACTTATCAACGACGAACTCGAATCCCTGCGATGCTTCCATCCTCTACTCCTCTAGCATCATCTCCTGCTCCAACCGCCCCTCCACCTACGTCGCCTGCACCTGAACTTCCTATAGCATTACGTAAAGGTACTCGGTCTTCTCGCAACCCTAATCCTCGTTATGCATGCACTTTAAATTATGACATTTTATCTCCTTCCTATTTCTCTTTTGTCTCCTCTTTGGATTCTGTCTATTCCTAAAACTACAGGTGAAGCCATGGTTGATCCCAATTGGCGTCAGGCAATGTTGGATGAAATGACAGTTTTACATTCCAGTGGCACGTGGGAACTTGTTCCCTTACTGTCTGGCAAGACTACTGTTGGGTGTCGATGGGTTTACACGGTTAAGGTTGGCCCTGATGGACATATTGACCGTTTCAAAGCCGGTTTGGTGGCTAAAGGCTATACGCAGATATTTGGTCTGGATTATGGGGACACTTTTTCCCCCGTTGCCAAAATTACTTCTGTTCGTCTCTTTCTGGCCGTGGCTGCTATTCATAACTGGCATTAAAAATGCCTTCTTGCATTACATGAAGAAGTTTATATGGACCAACCCCGGGCTTCACGATTCTGGTAACTCTAACCTTGTTTGTCGGCCGTCGTTCTCTCTATGGATTGAAGCAAAGTCACCTCGTGCTTGGTTTGGCTGTTTCAGCTCTGCCTTAATCGATTCGGCATGACTAGATGTGAAGCTGATCATTCGTATTCTCCATTCATTCTTCTTACGGACGATGCATCTACCTGGTTGTTTATGTTGATGACATCGTCACATCGGGGATGACACGGGGGTATTCAACGGCTTAAATCCCATCTCTTCAAACACTTCCAAACGAAAGACTTGGGGACGTCTCAAATACTTTTTAGGGATTGAAGTTGCTCAATCATCCTCGGCATAGCTATCGATCAAAGGAAGTATGCACTCGATATTCTTACCGAGACTAATATGCTTGATTGTCGCCCTGTTGATACTCAATGGACCCCAATGTCAAGCTTCTTCGGGTCGGGGAGCCATTAAAAGACCCAGGGAAGATATCGACGTCTTGTAGGCAGACTCAACTATCTGTTGTCACTGCACCGGATATCACCTTTGCTATTAGTGTGGTAAGCCAATTTCTAAACGCTCCTTGTGGTAGCCGTTGGGATCTTTGTGGTACGTATTCTTCGGTATATCAAAATGCACCGGGACGAGGCCTATTATATGAAAATAAAGGCAACGCCAAAATTATCAAGTTATTCTCGATGCCGATTGGGCGGGATTACCATCGGATCGGAGATCTACTTGATATTGTGTTCTTATTGGAGGCAATCTAATTTCATGGCTAAGTAAAAAGCGAGAACATTGTCGCGGATCTAGTCTTTGAAGCTGAATACCGAGCAATGGCAGACAACATGCGAGCTTACATGGCTTAGGCAACTACTTCAACAACTAAAACGGGAGACATACAAGATAGAAAACTTATTTGTGATAATCAAGTTGCACTCCACATTGCATCAAATCCGATTTTCCATGAACGAACTAAACACATAGAAATTGATTGTCATTTTGTAAGAGAGAAGGTGCTTTAGGAGAAATTACAATTGATTTTGTCAACTCTGGTGACCGAGTTAGGCGACATGTTTACTAAGTCCCTTAAAGGCTCTCGTGTCGACTACATCCGCAGCAAGCTTGGCTCATATGACATATATACCTCAAGCTTGAGGGGGAGTGTTAGATAATGTTCTATTTATGTAAATAAATCATTAGCTACAAATTAGGGATTAGATAGCATCCTATTTATGTAAGTAAATCAGTAGCTACAAATTAGGGATTAGATAATCGTGAGCCACTAATTAGTGGATCATTTTTGATTCTTTGTAATTATGACTGTATATTTCTTGTATCCCATTTCATGATTATAAATAAGACCCATGTGTGAATATGAATCACACAACATTCAGCTATACACTTTTCTTTCTATAAAGGGCATTTATCTTTTTTTTTTTTTTTTTTTTTTAATTGGGCCAAAGTATTGCATCGAAGGTCAAATTCAGCTAGCATAACGCATCACAACGCAAATGGAGTGAAGAATAATGATCAGTCTGATATATACTTCCAAATATTAGTAGTAACTGAATCTCCAAATTTTATAGATCTAACTCCAACGCAATTGTATCTTGCTCGGTCACCTATAATAGATGCTATAACCAACAACTCTTATATCTCAAGGTCAAAGTTGATATTGAACTTATGTAAGGTCCCTGAGCAAATGGGACAGACTACTGCTGTAAATAAAATATCAGCAAAAAGGTGCTTACCCATTCAATGCATCATTCAGATTAATGCATTCAGATGAAATCCAAGCGTTTTCCCAACCAGGAGGCACTCTTTTCATTGCTGTCTTTATGCTCCCCAAAGGATTGATGTCTGCTACCTGAAGTGAGGCAACGAATTAGTCAGATATTCAAAACAAGTAGCCAGTAATTCGGAGTTCAATAGAAGATCGAAGATAATATTGTATAGAACAAAGCTCGGGATTCGTTGTTCTCACTGGCCAGTCAGAGCCAAGAGCTAACTGTGCATTGCCAGCAAGTAGTGAATGAAATAAATATGATCCTCCATGTGCCCTCCCAACCCCAAGTTTTTTTGTGGCAGAATCAGCATCGTCTAGTAAGTGATCAGGCTGTCATCAATTAGAATAAAAGATGCAGTTAAAATTTGATCAATAATCCCTATGCCAATAAGCAAACAACTGATTCCACAGAAATAATGCCTTTAGTTGATAAGAGGCCATGATCTTTGAAAGGCTACATTAATCAGAATTAAATGCTTTCAAACCTGGCCTAGTATTAGACTAATATACTTAGAAAAGGTCTATTGTGCATTAAAGGTACATGATTAGTTCTTGAATCTTTGTGTCAACAATCCAATAGTGGAATTGGAGACATTGTTCAAAGTTATGTTTTTCTTTTTATTTTCTTCTTTCTCTTTCACTATTCTATTTTCTATTCAATACGGCTGGGCAAACCAAGGGTGGGCGGGTGGGGTGGGCAGGTATGGAATGAGGCTGAGCACAGAACACCAACAAATTGCTTCCTCAAGTTTCAGTATTAGTTTCCATGAACGTATATCATTTTTATTTACTATTTACGTCAATGCTTGATCCTTCATACGGTGGTTGTATGGACATGTATAACAAAAATGTGCATTTGTATGAGCACACATCTAAGATTCTTTTCCATTTTGAAGAAAATTTACCAATTTGGAATTATGTATTGTCGGATAAGAGTAGTTTAGAAGATAATTCTGATTTTATTATGTAGTTATCTGTAGTCCTAAAATCTAGGAAGTAGTTGTTGTAACTCAGATATTTACTTATCTCTATTTTTCTATAAATTAGTTAGGCTAGTGTTATATAAGTATGTATACACTGTATCATTAACACAGAGAATTATTATTCCTTTAACCTACATGGTATCAGAGCTTAGGTTCACAAAAAACCAGGGAGGAATACACTTTTATTCACTATGGAGAAAACCACTGCGATTACTTCTAGCCCTTCCATTACCAACCAGAGTAATGTTGACAAAAAAACCCATGCTTCTCTTCAGATTACCGTGGTTAGGCTGAATGGCAAAAATTATTTAGAATGGGCTCAATCTGTCAAATTAGCCATAGATGGTCGGGGTAAATTAGGGTTTTTGACTGGGGAAGAGGCACAGCCTGCAGAGACTGATCCGAAATTTAGGAAATGGAGATCAGAGAATTCACTCATCACGGCTTGGCTGCTCAACTCAATGGAGGAATCTATTTGCAGGCCTTACCTGTTCATGACAGCAAAAGAGATTTGGGAGGCTGTGAAGGAGACCTATTCTGACATTCAAAACTCATCACAGATTTTTGAATTGAGGTGGATGTGACTGCTTACTACAACACGATGCTAGCTCTCTGGCAGGGAGTTAGATCAGTGTTACAACGAGGAGTGTGAAAATCCACGTGATCTAGCACGGTTCAAAAGTCGTGAGGAGAATGACCGTGTGTTTTTATTTCTTGCTGGCGATGATCCTAGATGAGGTTAACGGACGTGTCATTGGAAGAAAGCCATTGCCGTCCCTCCGAGAGGTTTTTTCGGAACTGAGGCATGAGGAAGGACAAAAAAAGAGAGTGATGTTTCCTTCATCAGCAAACAATTTTGATGCTGAAAATTCTGCCTTGCTGTCACGAGTTCCTGATGGAGATGGAGACAAAAAGAAAAAAATCTGGTGTGAATTTTGCAGAAAACCATGGCACACTAAGGAGACCTGCTAGAAGATTCATGGCAATCCACCTCGTCACAAGAAGAAAAATGATGGCAAGGCGCTGTCTACAGTAACTGAACACTCTCAAGAACCTTCAAATGCCTCTGAAACGCTGCCATTCAGCAAGGAACAGCGTGAGCATATGTATAAGCTTTTCAATTCTCCACATTTCTCTATTAATAATTCTTCTTCATGCGCTTTAGCCCAACAAGGTAATTTCATGTCCTTTGTCTGTTCAACCAATAATCCTTCTGCTACTTGGATAATAGATTCCGGAGCTACTAACCATATGTCCAGTTGTTCTCATTTGTTTTCAACTTACAGCTCTTCTGCAGGGAATAGAAAAATTAAAATTGCCGATGGTTCGTTTTCGGCTATAGCCGGGAGCGGATCAATCAAAATTTCTCCAACTATTACCCTTGAAAATGTGCTTCATGTTCCAAAGTTATCTTGCAATCTCCTCTCCATAAGCCAAATAACTCGTAACCTAAAAATGTAAGGTTAATTTTTTTCCTTCATACTGTCAATTTCAGAATCTGACCTCGGGGAAGACGATTGGCAATGCTAAGGAGCATGGCGGGCTGTATTACTTTGAAGATGGACAACATTCGAGTGCACAAGCTCAACTCTCTTGTTTTGATTCAGTTTCTAAGGACTCGTAGTCGGGACATTTTTTTATGGCATTTTAGGTTAGGACATCCAAGTTTTCATTATTTGAAAAAATTGTTTCCAAGTTTGTTTATCAATAAAGATCCATCTTCTTTTCAATGAGAAATTTGTGCGTTGGCAAAGCATCATCGATCTTCTTATCCTCCTAGACCATATAAACCGTCAAAACCATTTCAACTCATTCATAGTGATGTTTGGGGCCCTTCTAGGGTTCCATCAATTTCTGGTAAAAAATGATTTGTTTCTTTCATCGAGTGATCACACTCGCATCAGTTGGGTTTATTTGATGAAAGAAAAAGCTGAAGTTGCTACTATTTTCAAGAATTATTACAACATGGTACAAACGCAATTCAATGAAAAATTCGGATTTGCAGAAGTGATAATGGCAGGGAATTTTTCTCAAAAAATTTGGGGCAATTTTGATAATGGCATTGTCCAACAAAGCTCTTGCGTTGAAACTCCTAAGCAAAATGGGGTTGCTGAGAGGAAAAATAAGCATCTTCTTGAAGTCACACGAGCACTATTATTCACAAATAATGTTTCAAAAGTTTATTGGGGATGCTATTCTTATTGCCACTTTTCTCATAAATCGGATGCCATCCAAAGTTTTGAATTTCAAAACTCCTATTCAGTTTTTACTCCAAGAACATCCGAATACTAGGTTATTTTCTGATATGCCCTTTAAGATCTTTGGATGCACAGTTTTTGTTCAAAATCTTGAAAAAAACAAAAGTAAACTGGATCCTAGGGCTCGCAAATGCATTTTCTTAGGGTATTCATCATCTCAAAAAGGTTACAAATGTTATGATCCGAATTTAAAAAGATACTTTGTCACCATAAATGTTTTATTTTTTGAAAACCATCCGTTTTTTAGTCCTCATCTTCAGGGGGAGAATCCGGATAATAGGATCAAGGAAGATTCGGTGATGGTTCGGGATCTTGATTTTCTGTTTGAAAATTCATATTTTCAAACTGATTCTGAAAACAATTCAAATTTTGAAAAACAGTTTGTACGAACTGATTCTTTGCAAAATCTAGTTTCAAGTTCAAAATCAGAGCAAAACCAGGATTGTCAACCAACTTTTTCTGAAAATTATCAAACAGGAAATTGGAAAATTAAGAAAAAGAAGGAAACACGGATTTTTGTGTCGCCTATAACAGAGGGTCCTAGTGCTACGTCTTTGAATCCAGAAACCAGACAGAGATTTGGTCTTGCATACTCCAGAAAAAATCCACCTTCAGTAAAACAGCTTGACAGATCCCTACATAGCCATGAAGCAGCCCCTCAGTCAGATCTAGAATTCCATATCGATCATTCTCCTATAAACTCAAAATTAGGTGTTTTGTTTGATGACTTACATAAGCATGTTGCAAATAGAGAGGGAATAAGATCATGTACCACTCATCATCCTATGTCCAATTTCGTGTCCCATAAAAAGTTGTCCTCTTCTTTCTCGTGTTTTTAACTCAACTCACCCATGTGGTGATTCCAAAGACTATACAGGATGCCTTGCAGGTTCCCGAATGGAGGGCTGCTGTTTTGGAGAAACGAAGGCACTTGAGAAGAATGGGACGTGGGAGAAAGTAGACCTGCCAGCAGGAAAGAGACTTGTAGGCTGCAAGTGGGTGTTTGCAGTTAAATACAACTCAGATGAATCATTGGAGCGGTACAAAGCTAGATTAGTGGCAAAGGGGTTCACTCAGACGTACGGCATTGACTACATGGAAACATTTGCTCCAGTGGCCAAATTAAACACCGTTAGAGTGCTCTTGTCAATTGCAGTCAATCTTTTTTTTTTTTTTTGATAAGAAACAAGTGTATTTTATTACTAAAAAAATGGAAACAAACGTACAAAGGGACGAGAAGTCCCCTATGAGACGCTAGCTACAGAACACAACTTCAATCTATAACAATATCAGAAACAAAAATTCCTTAAACGCCTTATGATTCAAAATCCTCGAAGCAACCCTAAATTTAATCTTATACCAAACCTCCTAAAGGGGTTCCTCTATATCTTGAAAATTCTTCTATTTCTTTCACTCCAAAGAGACCAGTACATAGCATGACCAATCGCATTCCAAAGCACACGCCCCTTGGTGTTAATAATGCCCCCAAAATTGCCCAAAAACAAATCAGCTGTTGTATGTGGTGAAATCCACTGAACACCCATTTCAGAGTTGCTCTATGCCACCGATTTGCAGAAAATTGGCAGTGAAGGAACATATGATCCAGGTCTTCTGTATGATTCTTACAAAGAACACACCAATTTGGGGACAATGAGATCGATGGGAAGCGTCTTTGAAGAGCATCACAAGTTAACAACTTGCCTTTTACCAAAAGCCATGAAAAGAACTGGACTTTCTTAGGTACGGAGATTTCTAGACAGATTCAAAGAAGGGGAAACGCGGATAAATGTCATTAGAGAAGAAGGAAGCAAAGAAAGATTTACAAGAAAAAACACCTAAAGGATCCAACTTCCATTTCCTAAAATCACTCGCACCCTCTACCAACCTAACATCAGCTAGACTATTAAGGATCGAGCACAACTCTTGCACTTCAAAGTCTTTTAAATTACGATTTAAAATGGAAGTTCCACGAGATGGGAGACGTCATAGGGTCATTGGGATTAGAAAGAACAAAAGACATGATAGGTTTAAGATTGGCCATCTTAATTGTGTATGTTGACGACATAATTCTCACTGGTGTGAAGTAAAGGAAATGGGCAGATTGAAGGAAAATTTAGCCCTGGAATTTGAAATCAAAGATCTTGGAGCACTTAAGTATTTTCTCGGAATGGAAGTAGCTCGTTCAAAGAAAGGGATCTTTTAAAGGAGACCAGGATGAGAGGATGTAAACCAATTGATACACTAGTAGACCCCAATGAGAAACTCGGAAACACTAACACTGGAGAATCCGTAGATGTTGGGCAGTATCAAAGATTGGTAGAAAAGTTAATTTACTTGTCCCATACACGGCCTGACATAGCATTTGTTGTTAGTCTTGTCAGCCAATTTATGCACTCACCAAGGAAGGAGCATTTGGAGGCCGAATATAGAATACTCAGATATCTAAAAGGCTCACCAAGGAAAGGATTGTTCTTTCAGAAAGAAGATCAAAGAGGAATAGAGGCGTATGCGGACGCGCATTGGGCTGGCTCAACTACTGATAGAAGGTCTACTAGCGGGTATAGTTCTTTTGTGTGGGGAAACTTGGTTACTTGGAGGAGCAAAAAGCAAAATGTTGTAGCTCGTAGTAGTGCCGAGGCAAAATTTAGAGCAACAGCCAATGGTGTGTGTGAATTACTGTGGCTGCAACGAATTTTTAGCGAGTTGAACCTACCTGCAGAGGGTCCAATGAAGCTATATTGTGATAATAAAGAAGCAATCAGCATGGCTAACAACCCATTACAGCACGACAGGACTAAACATGTGGAAATCGACAGGCATTTTATTAAGGAGAAATTAGAAGCTGGAACTATTTGCAGGCCATTTGTCCCAACCACGCAACAGTTAGCAGACATACTCACGAAGGGGTTGTTTAAGCCGAACTTTGACTCGCTTGTTAGCAAGTTGGGACTGCTAGACATCTACGCCCCAACTTGAGGGGGAGTGTCGGATAAGAGTAGTTTAGAAGATAATTCTGATTTTATTATGTAGTTATCTGTAGTCCTAAAATCTAGGAAGTAGTTGTAACTCAGATATTTACATATCTCTATTTTTTTGTAAATTAGTTAGGCTAGTGTTATATAAGTATGTATACACTGTATCATTAACGCAGAGAATTATTATTCCTTTAAACCTACATGTATCAAATCCAATGCATTAAGGTTCAAGTGCGCAAAAAACAAACATTCAAACATATTATGGCTTGTGATCACTTCAAATTAGCCATAATCACTTCAAATTAAGCATTTGACAAACCTGAACCCAGGACATGCATGTGTCCACCCTCATAACATTTATATAATTTGTTGACGAATGGGGAAAAGATTGAAAAATAGAATGTACATTGGGTCCCAATTTTCCAAATTCAAATGTTACATAGGAAACCAGGAGAAAAAGAACCTGCACTGAAGCAACAACTTCTTGTTCACCAAATCTGGCTGCTGTCCCAGGAGCCAAATGCTGAGCATGCTCAATCTGCAAATTCTTGCAGCTGTCACTAAAAGTGATACTCGAAAATTCTAGTAGATCATAACCACATAGCAGCAAGCAGAAAGGATAATGAGGATTAACTGTTGAAACATCTTAAACATAGCCGTTTAATTTACCCTAAATCTTCGGTCTCTCACTCCATTCTTAGAAGCCACTGATTTATACAAGTCCAAGATCAAGTCATTGGCCCTGTCACCTATGGCATGAATTGCAACCTGAAACAAACTTAAAATGCGACCAATATACGCATACAAATTCTGATGATATGGCAAGGATAGATGACATCAGCACAGAAAAGACAAAGCACCTGAAGGCCAGCTTTATCAGAAGAGAGAGTCATATTGTATAGCATATCTGTATCTGCCACTTGGAGGCCATGATTGGATGGTTCGTCAACATATGGCTACATAAAAATAAGAAGGTTTTTATTACTATTAATTGGCACGAGCATTGATTTGAAATGCTAAAACCAAAACATAGAAAAAAAACGAAACAAATCATTAGACCGAAGAAATGCCATGTTGCACGGTTAAAGTTCTATTAACCCAAAAGGTGAGGAGAGCTGCTGATTCACAAAATGGCGTTTGAAAATGGAAAAAATATTTGTTATCACCTCATGGAAAAGTGCACTGTTAGAACCCAAAGATCCATCTGCGAAAGACTTCATGCCACCTAAATAAATCCATTGGCTCAATTTACGACCTGCTTGTTTGATAAGTTCCTATACCAGAAACAAAAACATCGGAAAGTATAACAAATGAGATGTCCTCATATCTGATGGAAACCAAGTAATAAACTATAAGAAATTAAGAACATTAGATGTTTTCCATAAGAACAACATAACATAAGCAACATAAATCCATAAAGAAAGCCCGACTTCATTAACTCGTGTACCCTCACAGCCTCGAGATGCGCCTTGCATACACGATAAATTTGATTAAAACAGCAAGTGACCAAATTAAGTACCAAATCTCAAATTAAAACAGACAAAATTTTCAAAACAAGCATATTAGCATAAGTCAAGTATGATGGTTGACTGCCCTTCAAGTTTGGTTAGAGTATGTCCAAGTATGAGAGAGCAATTGAAGATTTTCTATAAGAAAACCTAGCCCCTTTCTTTTGGTTTCCTTTCTTCTGTTTCTGTCTCCATACTACAGTGCTTTTTCTTTTTCTTTTTTTTTTTTGTTTCTTTTGTTATCTATCTGTCCCAGCATCCCCCACCCAAAGGAAAATAGTGAAAATCGCTTTTCTCGCAACAAAATGCGCTTTTAAGCTTCTTAAAGAAGCTGTCACTGAGGCCCCGCCCGGCCAACATCGCCTGCCTCAGTCTTGAAAAGGCACAAGGCCTTGAGACTCGGGCAAGGCATGCCTTTAACAACTCCAATTTAAATAGCAGAAATCCCATTTGGTTAACCATATTTCTACACTCACTTTCCAACTAAATAAAAACCAAGAATACACCAAACTATTGAGCTTACTCCCATAAGCTCATCAGATTACGTTCTAATACCATCCCACAGTATATTAATGCTCAAATACATGTATAATGGCATGCATTTGAAGGGGAAAAAATACTATGAACACTGAATTACATGTAACCGTGGCCATGTCTCCATTGGGAAATACAAGCAAACCCTAATCTTCATCTTTCCTGATAAATCAGCCCATCTGTAGACATCTGCAAGTACCAAGAAAAATGAAATAGATCTGTAATGTACTTAAAATTGTTTTAGATGAATCAATATACTTGAAATTATATGCAATCCCTTTGCGTTATAAGCTGTGGTCTAATACCATACCCAAATGCTGCTCGAAGACAAAACAGTACTTTTATTACAATTAAATACTTAACAAACTATAAGTCAAACCTGACAAATCTTCCCATGAGAGTTCTGGTGATGCACCAGGAAAATATCGCCCAAAATCAACAACTGTTGTAACACCTCTCATCAAGGCGTGATCACTGGCTCTTAAAAGAGCTTCCCTCCTCTCTTCCACCGAGACCTCCGGAATGCAGGAAAGGACATGCGTCATTGCAGAATCAATCAACAAACCAGTAGGTTCTGCAAGTGATGACATACTGATCAGAGAATCTATCAGAATGTTTTTCGTTCTATAGTCGACATAAGCATATAGAAGTTACAAGATGAAAGAATAAGACAAAACATTTCTCAAAAGAATTCATGATTCCACTGCTTATGTTACTAAAAAGATTGCCTAGAGGAACACTGATGAGGAATGCATGCAGAATGGGAAAATATTCCATGATCAGATTAGATGTGAATTTTTAGTATACATAGAATACAACAATCTAAAAGCGATACTTCTCCAATTTACATGCCTAGATACCACTCGTATGAGTGGCATCAGTATATAATACTAAGCTTTTAGTTTTTATTAGCACTGTCCATCTAGTAGAGAATTAATTCCAACTATATAAAATTGGTAAAGAAAAATCAACGCCTCAGAGGCAGTGGGTAACATGTACTTTCATGGGTCAAGTATAAAGACTTTATTTCGATTTCTCTCCTAGAAAGACAAATAAACAGATGAAGTTTCACTTTTAACTAGTTTAGTTTGTCTTGCATGTCATTCTAGTAAATGTTCTTTCCTTCTTGACTGTCTAGAAACTTATCCTTATTCTGTCGCCACAGCAATTTAAGACAGATCCAAAACAGAAAAGGCAGATGATTACTAAGGAGTATGATAAATGTTTTTAGCTCTTAAGTGGTACATTGAGTGCACGATGACAGATTTTCCAAACTGTTCCAAAGTTCCACAGTTTTGACTAAAATAACCAGATAGTTTCATTACAACAGATAACTTATTCCACCAGCTAATAGTTTGTTTCTTTTGCGATTGACACCATCTGAATCAGAAAGAGGAAATGTTGAATCACACCTCAACCTTAGTTTAGTCTGACACACCTTTTTTCCAAGGCAAAGGATACACATATATGAGAAAAGAAAAAGGTAACGTAGGAAGTTGATAAGGCTACTTCGGTTTTCTTCAGGGTGAATTGAAAGTCAATTTCTACTACTGTACAGAAGTTGGAGACATCTGTAAAAAGGTTAACAGCAGCATTTATCAGGTTTCTTGATAAGGCTAATGACATATATCCTCTACTTTGTCCCATCAAAGTAGTGCTAAAATAAAGCCATAATACAGATCACCAATTTTGGTTAAGTTCCAGATGGCTTAAAAAGGTTAGTTTGATTGACTGAAGATTCAGTTTGCCCTTAAATAAAATCAACGTGATTAAGAAAGAATACTGCTTCTCAATAGAAACAATACCTCCAACACTGTTTCTCACCACAGATCCACCTTCTGGATCCACTGTGTTATTAGATATTCCTGCAACATTTAGTGCTAAAGAGTTAGCCAATCCCATGTGGCCATCCATTCTTGTCAGCCAGACCTGCACATTAACTTATCTGAAATCAGGGCACACAATTTAGCAAGCCAAAGTACATTAAGGATGTAAACCATACTTACAGGATTATGAGGAGTAATAGCATCAATCCATGATGCCATTGGCAGCTCTCCTCCCCAAAAATCATTGTTCCAACCACCACCCAGCAACCAAGAGCCAGGTTGCATATCTAGGAAGTTTTCAACCAGCACATTACAAAATGTTCCTACTCTAACACACAAAAATAAGCCTGAAGAAACTTTCAGAGTGTGAATTTCCCCCTAGTGCCTCATGCTTTATATACAGAAGAATTTGTTCAAGGATCTCAATGCAAATCTCATCAATTCCAACAGATTAAAGCGGACATATGTACATACTAACCACCCCACCAGAAGAAGTAAAATGTCAAGGAGAGCGAAAAAGATAAATAACTGGCCATAATGCCTTCTAAAGTAGGGAGAATAAGACAGATACCAACACTGAGGGACCAAAGTTTGGTTTATGTCAAGAAAAAGTTAATGAAATGCCTGATTAAGATAAGACTTACTTGATAATGCCTCTTTGACCTTGTTCACAAAGTGATCTTTTCGGCTGACACCACGGAGTTGAACTCGAGCCATCTGTTTCCATTTTCTAACTCAAATCCATCATTGGAGTTGTAACTAAGCAACAAATAAATCGATAATGTCCTATAATACTACTGTTATTTACTACAACTTTCCAAGGTTTAAGGTGAAGACATATATGGTCACTTTACCTATCCTACCAAACTTAGGAATAAGTATCAAGTTCATTGAAATTCCCATTAATACAATCTCCTAGACAAGCATTTATTTGCTTTTTCTTTGCTTTTGTCCATATATATTAAACACCTGTAAAGACTCGAAATCCAAAAGATATGCGGAAACAAGTTTAGCTCATTTGGTTCCTTTCCACATAGCTTTTTCAACAATTTCACTATGTGGGAAGCCCAATTTATGTTTGTTTTGGGTCTTTTAAATGAAATAAGTCCTATTTCTAGATGGGAAATCCTGCTGGGATAAACACAAAACGCGACGGAAATAAAGAAAGTATCCTCTCTTGTGTGAACCTAGTAGGAAATAATAACAAGCAACCAATCAAAACACAACAAAAGATTCAATGCAAACACAAAAGGGACAAGAGCAATTTTTCGTGGAAAAGCTCCTCAATGTGAGGAGTAAAAACTACGGGACCACAGTCCACCATAATCAAAGGATCACAATAGGTTTACAATCTACAAATTGATACAAGATCACCAGATATACACAATCTTGATAATGAGAGAAATGAAAAGATCTAACCCAACACCCCTTGTCCGAAATGACATCCAAAGCTAGGAAAATTCAGATTATACCCCAAGATATCCTGAACAACATATCTAAATTTTAGCCAAATCCAACGATTAGATTTGGTAAAGCTCCAACTAAGACTCCCGGAACAGGATCCAAAAATAGAGACCCCTCTGTTCTTCAAGTAGAACTCACAATAGGGAGCTCAAAATCTAATCTTCATCGTTCAGATTGAACTTTAATATGTTAGGAACAATCTGTCAAAATCTCACTACGATCCGACAGTTCAATTTACGGCGATGGAAGATGACTGCGCGAGTATGATTTCTCACACGAGATTTTTCTTTCTTTCTCTCAAATGGCAGCATCTCGTTTTCTTATCTTTTAGGGCAACAGAATCGATTTTTATAACTCTCTATGGGCCTTCCATATGGGCCAACTCAAATTGGGTATTTGGGTCATCTCCACATATGATGAAACCCAAATCCAACAAATCAAATGTGTTGCACTCTCTACAACATAAGTAGAGTATATAGCAGCAACTGAAGCTTGTAAAGAGTTTTTGTGGATGAAGAAGTTTGTGGAAGAACTTGGTCTCAAGCAGAGGTGCGTAGTGTTTTGTGATAATCAAAGTGCTATTCACTTTGGTGAGAATTCTTAACTTTCATTCAAGATCAAAACATATTGATGTGTGGCATCATTGAATGATAGATGTTATCAAAGATAATCTGTTTGAACTTGACAAAATCTATACAGATAATAATGATGCGGATATGAAAACCAAAGAATTACTAAGGGAGAAACTTGAGAATTGTCTGTTGATCGTTGGGATGGCGAATCGGAAAATGTAGATATCAAAGGCCAAAGGCCATTGCTTGAGAACTAATGCTACGTACGAATAGAGTATAAAATGTAGATACTCATCGTGAAAGTCCATGTCAAGCAAGCTATTT